>JANKKI010000276.1:1200000-1800000 GCA_025175665.1 Cinchona pubescens
AACTTGTGTTTTCTCTTCTTCTCTATTCGTGTGGTTTCTTTGCTTGTTCTGTTTGTTTTGTGTAAGGTATAGATAGGTCGATTGTGAGTTGTGACCGTCTGTGTATTTTTCCCAATACCCCTCTGAAAATGATGGCCGAAAAATTAGTAGAGAAGATGAAGCAGATGTTGAGGATCCCAGTATGGTTAGAGAAGAGGTGAAACTTAGGGGAGAATTGCGTCTGATGGGTAAGGTAATAGCTACTAAAATGGTGAATATGAAGGCCATGATGACTGCTATGTGCAATGCCTGGAACCTCCCCCATGGTGTGAAGTGCTCAACGGTGAATGAGAATGTTGCACTTTTCTAGTACAAGAATGCAGGGGATAAGAATCGAGTGCTTCGAGATTCTCCTTGGGCTTTCCACTGAAACTTAGTAGTCCTTGCAAATTATTTCGGGGACACCTAGATTTAAGAACAAAAGTTAACTTCAATACTTATGAATTCTGGGTGCAAGTTGATTGGGGTCCATATGGGTGGTTTTGTTGCAATGGAACTGAATGAGGATGGGATTGCATGCGGGGAATATATGCGGCTAAAAGTGAGATTGGATATTGAAAAACCACTAAGACGAGTTATGCGTATGCAGTTCGGTGCAGAGAGATGTGATATTTATTTCAAATATGAACGGTTGCCTATGTTCTGTTATTTTGTAGAATAATTGGGCATGTTGAGAAGGAATGTGGGGTGAAGGTGGTGACATCCTTGACAATTTCATCCAAGGCTCAATATGGTGCATGGCTCAGATCGGAATCAGGGATGGGTGGGCAAAATAGGAGGGCAACATCAAGTAAGAACAGATAACCGAACATGGAGAAGTCCAGAAAGGAAAGTTCTTTCCCTATGACACAAGAAGGAAAGTATTCACTCGTGATGGAAGGAGGAAATGTTGTCAATCATGAGAGATCATACTCAACGCAGCTGAGGAAGAAGAAATATATGGAAGGAATTAAGGGCAATCAAATCTCAATCAAGGAGATCCCTACTAATCAGTTAACGGTACAAGGATCATCCAGTGATTTTGGAGAATTACTGAATGCTAACAATAAGATAATGATAGGGAAGGACATAACGGAAGAGAAGCGTCCCACTAAGAATGGGGTGCATAATATGGCAGCTGAAAATATTATTCCAAGTGTGATAGAGGAGGGTACAATAGGCTTGGATGTCTTGAATAAAGGGGACCATATGGAGTCAAACACCATAGTTGGGATGGACTATAATAATGTTTTGGGGGACCTTTTCCTAGTTGATGTCCAAGTGGGCCTTAAACCACAAAAAAAAAAAAAGAAAAAAAAAAAGGAATAGGGACAAAACATAGATAGGAAAACGTGGAAAAAGAAGGAATAAAGTAGGTTCTTCTACCTTAAAGTCTCCACAACCCTTGGAAGCAATTCCCAGTAAAACGACCATACAAGATGACTATTCGATAGCGAGGCTATGTTGGACGAACCTGCTCGAAAGCAACATAATAGTAGAGTGCATGGTTTGGTTGATGAATGCATCTCTTCTTCAACCCAGTCCCGCCGAGAGCCATGAGTCTTTTAAGTTGGAACTGCCGGGGGATTAACAATCTTGGACAGTTCAAGAGCTTTGTAGATTAGTTAGTATTTGTAATCCTCTTGTTATCTTTCTTTGTGAAACTCAGTGTTCTTCTAAAATAGTAGATAAAATAAGAGTAAATTTAATTTTTTTTGGTCTTGGAGTAGATTCAGTAGGCAAATCGAGAGGTTTGGCTCTTTTGTGGAACAAGAATGTTGATCTCACTGTAATAGGCTTTCCTAGGAGGGTGATTGACGCATCAGTTATTTGGCCAGATTCAACATTTAAATGGAATTTAACATGTGTATATGGTGAACCGACTACAACAACAAGAAGAAAGTGACGGGAGAAGTTCAAAGAGCTCAAGGTGAATAATCATGATCCGTGGCGGAGTAGCATTGGGGATTTCAACAAGGTACTTTAATCGTCTGAATTCTCAGGCAACTCGAGAAGAGGCTAATCGCAAATGGATCTTTTCAGAACTATCCTTATACATTGTGAGCTCTTCAATTTGGGTTTCTCGGGTAATCTGTATACCCGATACAGGGGACGAAAGACACCCTTTGTTGTTAAAGGAAGACCGGATAGAGCTTGTACTAATCGGGAGTGGTCTGACTCTTTTCCTTCATCTCATGTTTGCCACCTTTTCTCTCACAAATCAGATCATGCCCCCTATCCTTGTGCAAATGATAGACCAGAAGAATGGCAAGTGGAGATGAAAGTCGACTCGATTTAGGTTTAAGGTGACGTGGATTGAGTCTAATGATTGTCACCAAGTCATTCATAATGCATGGGAAGATAACGTGTCGACCGTTCAATAGGAGGATCTGGTTTGGAAGCTTGAATTGTGTAGGATGGGGTTGGTGAAGTGGAGCAAGCATGAGTTCCAGCATGTTGAGAGGAAAATGGCAGATATCTTGAGGTAGAAAATCCATAATCTGCAGCATGGCCACTAGTGATGTCAAATTGGCCGAGATGGGAAACTTGGAAATGGAATTAGAAGGAATTTCAGATCACGAGGATGTGTTATAGAGGCAACATAGCAAAACCCATTAGTTCCAAGAGGGCAAATGAGATCAACGGACTCCAAGATAAAGAGCGACGATGGTGTGAGGAAGTCGGTGAAATTGAGTAAATAGTGGTGGAGCATTTCTCCAAAATTTTCAAGTCCGCAGATCCATCAAAAAATTTGATCAAAGGGGTATTGGAAAGGATACAATAGAAGGAGACTACAACAATGAACAATAGACTAATCCAACCTTTCACAAAGAAAGAGGTTAGTAATGCCATCGCCTAAATAGGCTGCCTTAAATCTCCCACCCTGATGGTTTTAGTCCTATTTTCTTTCAAAATTCTAGTCTATATTAGGTAGAGATGTGACTACTTGTGTGTTATCGATTTTCCTAGTTTCAGTGTGTTGTTACCTTCTCTTATCTTCACTCATATTATCCTAATTCATAAATGCAATTATGCTAATAACATATCTCAATGCAGGCCCATAAGTTTATGCAATGTATCCTATAAAATTGCGTCTAAAGTCCTTGCTAATAGACTTTTTGTTGTTCTTCCTGATGTTATATCTGAAACCCAGTCTGCCTTTATCCCCGACAGATTGATTACGAATAATGTGCTTGCGGCCTATGAGGTTAATCATTTTATTCGCTCAAAGTCTTGGGGCAAGGGGGGCTTGATGTCTGTAAAGTTAGATACGAGCAAGGCCTACGATTGAGTTGAGTGGTGTTTTCTTGTCAAAACTATGCACGCTAGGCTTCGATCCTCATTTGATATCTCTAATTTATCAATGCATCTCAACTATTTCATACTCATTCCTGCTTAATAGATGTGATGTTGGGCATATTGTTCCTAAAAGAGGTATAAGACAAGGTGACCTATTGTCACTTCGTATGTATTTGTCATATGTGCGGAAGTGTTTTCTTGTCTTTTGCAAGAGGCTACTAGATGTGGTAAATTGCACGGGGTCGTGGTTGCACGTAATGCACCTTGGATATCACACTTGCTATTTGCAGACGATACTCTACTATTTGGCATCGCCTCAGAAAAGAAGGCAAGGAATATTGTTAAGATCATTAATTTGTATGGGATTGTATCTGGTCAACAAATTAATTTTGAAAAATCTATGGTGGTTTTTAGTAGAGGGACTAAGCCGAGGTACAGACCAAGGTAACTGAATGACTTAACATTCTTGAGGTACCATCTCACCAAAATACCTTGGTCTCCCGTCAGTGATAGGCTGTTCAAAAAATGAGGTGTTTGCATCTATCAAAGAGAAAGTGTGGCATAGAATACAAGGATGGAAGGAATAACAATTGTCGATAGCAGGCAAAGAGATATTACTCAAAGCAGTTATTTAGGCTCTAGCCACATATGCCATGTTATGTTTTACTACTTCCAAATGGAATACTCAGTGATATACTAAAGCTTATGGGTAATTACTGGTGGGGCAATAGGGAGGAGGTGGAAAACATTCATTGCACTCAGTGGAGTAAGTTATATGAGTCTAAGGGGATTGCTGGGGGTTGGGTTTTAGGGATTTGAAGGTGTTCAACCTAGCAATGTTGGCTAAATAGGCTTGGCGTATTTTGGTTGAGGAGGATACTCTGGTTCACAAAATTTTCAAGGCTAAATATTTTCCTAACTCAACTTTTCTTGAGCGCGAAGGTTGGTCACAAGGCATCGTGGACATGGAAAGGAATTTTGGAAGGAAGACGGGTACTGGAATTAGGATGTCAAAAGAGGGTTAGGACGGGAGAGTCAATTTGTATTTGGCAAGATCTGTGGGTTCCTATTCCATCAAAATTTAAAGTCAAGTCACAACCATGTGTGTCAAGATCGAATGCTACTGTTTGTGACCTAATTGATACTCAGACGAAGGATTGGGACCGATATAGGTTTAGTGGAAGAAATCTTCGAACCATCTGTTAGAGAGGTATTAGGGCAATTCCACTGGCAAATCGAATGTTCCTAACCGGTGGATTTGGCATTTCACGAAAAATGGTGAATTTTCTTGAGAAATGCATACCATGCTACCATGCAGTCAAACCAATTCAATAAGGACATTATAAATCGAGATGGCTGCAGCACAGGGCCGAGTAAAGTATGGAAGAGGATATAGAGCTTAGCTGTACCCAATAAGATGAAACATATGTTTTGGAAGGTGTATAAGAACATTATGCCAACATTCCAAAGACTTTGTGCTCGGAGAGTGATGATGGAACAAGGATGCCCAATATGTAAAATGGCGGAAGAAGATTTGAAACGTGTGTTTTGAGTGTCCTGTGGCAATCCAAGCGTGTTCTCTTAGCTTTCTTCATGGTAGGGTCCAACGATGCAAGATGGAGTGTGCAACATTGTGGATATAAGAGATAATGTTAACCTTGAGTAGGAAAGACAAGCTAACTCATCTGCTATCATTTGTTGGTCCTTGTAGAGTAATCATCGCAAAAAGGCTCTCTTTGAGATTCAGGTAGGGATCCTTTATCCTTGGTGAATTTTGCCATCACATACATAGAGGACTATAAGAAGGCTAATGCTCAAATGGATAGGAAGGAAAAGTCAGTGAAGAGACAATGCTGGAAGCCATGCTCTTGGGGGTGAAAATAAATTTCAATGTGACAATTTTGAATGATGGAATTGGGTGTGGGTTGGGAGTAGTGGCTAGAGATTCAGAGGGAGTTTTTGTTCTTGCCACGACTGTTTTCAGAGAAGGAGTGAGAACACTAGAATATGCAGAGATGTTGGCTACACGACTAGTGTGGATATGTTGGGCGTGGAGCTGCAACTTAGAGCGTTTAGGAATGAGGGTGATGCATTGGCTGTCATCTCAGTTTATTGAGTGAAGGATCAAATCTAACCAGTTTAGGTGGTATAGTGGAGGACATTAGAATATTAGCATGAGCTAGTCTCGACAGTTTTTTAGTAGCATGGATTCGTATGGGCGGCAATGAGGCAGCTCATCTTGTTGCTTCTTTAGCTAGAACTAAAAGGATGAAATTGTCTTGGCATGAAGTGCCACCCTTGATCCTGCAGCCTATCCTTCATGTCGGTAGGAATCTTTTTCTAAATGAAAATTTCCAATTTGGTTATAAAAAATAAAAAAAAACTGTAAAAATAGATGAATCTATATCACGCCTTAAAGTTGAAACCCTATGGATGTGGAATATTGTATTTTTAAGGGTATTTTTGTCAATTAATATTTGATAGCAGGTTTTCCCTCTATCATGGAAGAAATGTTAAAATTGTCCAATATTGTCATAATTGGCAAGGATCCAAAATAAAAAGAAAAGTTAACTATATTATTATTATCCTTACGGTTTAGTGTGTTTTAACTTTTAGTTTTCATTTTACTTCTTTGACTAACGGTCTAATGTAACTCTATTATTAGTTTTGTCAAAAGACAAAGGTGTGCCCTAAAAGGTTAATTGCAGTAAACCCCTTAAGGTTTAGTGTGATTTTACTTTAGTCTCTCATATAAGTTTTGTGTCATTTGATACTTTATATAAACAATAAAATGACAGTAGTGTTGTAGATATTGTCAAAAAGATAAGTATGCTCCAAAATTAATTAATATTTTAATTCCCAACTTCTTCAAAATTTTTTTTTTTTTTAAACTCAAAGAACACATTGAACTAATTAAATTTATATTTTTATGATAAATTATTAAAGTTAATTTGTTTTAGGCTTTAAGCTACTCAAATCAAGTTTAGTTTATATTTATGAAGCTATTTACATATTTTATTGAGGCGATCGTTAAATTATATTAACAATGAAAAACTAAGAAAGAAGAAAAGCCAATATTAACTAAGCAAAAAATAAAAGCACAAAGAAAAAATAAAGATTGATGACTAATACATTATTATGGTCTTATATATTTAAAATAAACTAGACATATATTCTGATATCATTTTCGAATTTCCATTCAAAAATAAAATATGCTTTCACATGAATTAAGATATGATAAAAGACCAAAAGAATCGCAAAAGTTTTAGGAACCCGTCTTTAAAATTGTTCACAACATAAATATTAAAAAAAAGTGAAACCACATCTTTATTATTTTAGGTATTTTGATAACATAATTATCTTGATTAAGATTATGGTGGATTAATTGATTCAAAACTAGAGTTAAGGACTAAAATGACAACTACAATAAACTTTAAGAGGGTTTAGTAAAAGTAACATATTTATTCTTGGGTAATAATGACTTTTTAGATTTTTTTAATAATTAAATTATTGATATGTATTAACCAAAGGAATAAAGTGATAAAAAAAATAATATTAAAGATTATAGTGCAAAACTAACTAAACAGATCACCACATGAGTGGCTTCGTGGAGCAAGGAAATTTCTAACAAGCTTACTAGCATTATCCTACATTTGTTTATGCTTCCTTTTTTATTACAGATAATAGTTTCAGTGGTACGTTGATTTAGAAATATTTTTCAGTAAAGATACAAATAATGATAGTACATTTTTTTTTAGTTTTTAGTAGGCATGTTTTTCTTTTATCTTTATGTGCACAAATTTCTATCTTAATATTTTTTTTTTCGCAAGATCAAGTAATTAAGATAGAACTTTCAATTTTCAAACTTAACTGTCAATGATAAGATTGAAATTTTAATCAATGAGTCAAACAACTATCATATCATCAAATAGTTTATAGGTTTACTTTCTAGTTACAAGTAGTTCACATGCAACAATTTAAATATGACCATCCTATTATGTAACAAAGTAAGTTACCTAAATCAAATGAATTCTTCCCATTAGTTATTAAGTAATTATTAATAGTTTCTTAATTACCACCATAAACCTTGTTGTTGTTATTAATTCAGTGAGGGCACATACCCTAGTGGGCTGCATACTACTCTAGGCACTAGATAGATTTATTATTATTATTATTATTATTATTATTATTGTTATTATTATTATTCTAAGATTATTATTACGTGTGTAGCCCATTTATATATATTAGTCCTAGGGGCACATTTGATACGTGTGCAATAAAGGAAATTTTGTGTAGTTTAAGTTATATGTGAGATGTAACTGATATTGAATTATGAGATTGCTTTATATGATTTTTTATGAAAATCACATACATTCATGTTAGTGAATACATAGAATTTTTTGAAAAATAATTTTTTTTTTAAAGAAAAAATTCTAAAATAAGATCAGCCATAAATATTGGGTCTTTTTTAAATGCAAATCAAATATAAAATAGAAGTGGTATTTCTTACATTTAAATTTCTACATGTTTAGGAAAATATTTAGATGACACAACTACTTCCCAATCAAAAAAGTTTTTCGAAAAGAAAATAAAAAGATTAATGTTTCATTGTTTCACTATTAGTAGTCAAAAAATGAATCTTTTAAGAACTAATTTGGTTAAGTTATCACCAAATAACAAAACAAATTTGGCTGTTATCATTTGATACAATAATAATTTTATTACATGACTTCATTTTTTTTTTTTTTATAATTGAGAAGTATTTTAATACTTACAATTTTACTATAAGATATCAATATAATACTTCAAATCAATAGCAGTTATCTAGAATAAGTATATAAGTTTGCAATCCTTAGAACTTTGATATTCAATTCCACACTTACTCATGACAATTTAAAAAAATTAATATTAAATTCAAGATTCATTAAAAAACTACATAAAAACCAAAAAATCACAATAAAAGAAATAGGTATTTATCTTCAGTGAGTGATATCAACAGCTTCAAGTAGCTATCCTATGATGGCATTCTCACCTTTCATCAACTACCAATTGCATAGGTTAACCTTTTCCTACAAAAAAATAAATTAAATTAAAAAGAAAATTAGAGAATGAAGTGAAATATCATTTTTAATTGATACCAAACTTACAAACTTATAGTGATCTAAAAATCTAAACTTTTAAAGTGAAAGTATAATAGCATGTTGTTGTTGTCTTACTCGAAGAATTCGTCCGGTTACCATACATTTTCATTTGTGATTTGTGAATCTCTTTGGCTTGCTCGATTTAAGGTATGGAAGTAGCAGTTGTTGAAGAGTTAAGCCAACATGGAAACATGGTGACTAGTGAGAAAATGAAATAGTTTTCCTTTTTAAATTTTAAAAATAGGTTTTTAATACTGTAATACACTTCCATTTTACCTACAAAATACTTTTAATATCAATTCCAACTCACACATATCTTTAAGAAATTAAAGTATATTAGTAAGGGCAAAAAATGTATGCATTAAATTTGACATAGGTTAGGCATTGCACTTTATATATAGTTATGTTAGATTATGAATTTTAAAAGTAAAAAGTAATGGATAAAGCGAAGAAGTTGGGAGTGGTGGAGAGTAGAAGGTAAATGAAGTTATAGTAATACAATAATATAGGTAGCTATGTAGTAATTTACTAAGAGTATATTAAGAATAATATTAAATTTGTCATATTTTGATCTCGTGCTTTATTAATAGTAAGAAAAGATTAAGATACAGTGGTATATTAGCACAAGTCTATACAAAATTTTTTCCAACTTTTGAACGTGGTTTGAGTTCTTTTTAGTATGTACTATGTACGAAAATTTGAGTTTACATATGAATTTATTCAGGTTTTGACTCAGCCCAAAAACTACTAACCAAACTCGGTCTGAATATAAATTTGTTAAAAAATGAAGGCTTAATTACATTTTGACCCTCGTGAAAATTATCTCCCTATTTATTTACAGTATATCTATACAAAGTGACAAAGTCAATAATCTATCACTAGATTCAGGAAAAAAAGAACAAAATTTGGCCGAATATCTAAAATTAAAACTTGGTAATTTATTATGATTTTGTAACATAGTGTGTATTTGACAAGTGATCCTAAATTTATAATTTTATAAATTATTTTTTATTTATTTTATATTACACATTACCCTTCAAAACTTAAGGTGTCATTTTTTCATCTAAGCGCGTGGTCAAATGTCATAATTACTCTTGATTTTTAAAATAGCATTTTGCCAAACTAAATCATGTACAATTTTGAACTAATCCTTATTTTTGGGGACAAAATGTAATTGAGCCGAATCAACTTTGACAAGGTTTATGATGATCACTTTTCTAAAAATATTGGGCCATGTTTTCACGATGAGTGGGCACCTGTTCCAAATGAAAACATCTCATGGTTATGGACTAAAATAAGGAAAATACTTAGGTATATTCAATTTTGAATTTTACCTACAAATCAAATTAAATCTTGTAGAATCTTATTATATAAATTGATGTTATTTATTTTAAAAAATTTAATCTACACAAGATAGTTTACAGGTGGGGCAAAAGATGGTTTGTATTTCTCCCAAACTAAACATTGTCATAATGTTGTACCTTATCCATGGAAAATTCTTAGATGGATCTGATTTATAGTAAGTGGCATAAACTCCTTCATCCAGATTCACCCATATCACTGTAAAGATAATTATTTTAATAGAGTGGAGAGATGTGGGTGAATCTAGACTAAGGGATCCATGTCACCTACCATGAACCGGGTTCATCTAAGAATTTGTAAATGTTTTTGAGTTAAGAATAGGGATTTCATTCTGTAATTTCATAGCATTTTGACGGGATGGGGCAAGCACAGTCAAGTTGTGGGTGATGGTGCAATTAAATGTGCTATTGAGGCATTGCTTAACAACATGGGTGCACCTTTCCATGTAGCAAAGAGCAATATTGGTAGGTTTATATCAACAGGAGCAGTGGCGGCTTCGTGGTTGAGAGAATCAAGCACCCTGAAAGTTCTTGTTCTTCAGGATGACAGAACTCACCCAAAAAGCAGGAGGGTCAGTAATGATCTTGATTTCCAACCACTTCCTTTGTAATAGTTGTTTGTGTATCATGCTAACTTGGTTTTTGCCTATCTTGTTTACTCGATGTAAATTAAGTTGTAAATAGCTAGAGTTACCTGTACTTCCTCCAATCTGGTAGTTTTAAGTTTCACCGGTCCTATTTCATAAACCACCAGCCAACAGTGAGTCGAGGAGTGTGCTATGTAACATAACATGATTCTTAGAATAGTCTTGTTGGAATTTTGCTCAGGGAAAGAGTTCCGTGTAAACCATCAACGACAGTGGTAGTGTCCGTTCAATTACATTGTAAATAAAATCAACTATGACGCATTCAACTTGGGATGATCGAAAAAGAAATAGATGTTGTGAAAGTCTTTATTAGTTTATCCCACACGTGCATATATAAAGCTTTCCAATGGTTATATGCATCCCTTTTTGACTTGTAACCTCGGACCTTTAGTTAATCACATTTAGTAGTAGAAGTAGATCTTTTGTCTTCCCCCAACTGTTTATTAACATGAATGTTATGCTTTCTCAATCATATCTTACTCTCTCTTTGTTTCTTTTCTTATTATTTCCCGCCTTCCTTTCTTCTCTATCTTGTTTCTAAGAAGGTACAATGCGTCAATCAATGCTTGTATATGGAAGTGGGAGGAGAGGATGGCCAGGGGCCATTCAAGGATGGTGTTCTGGTTCTACCTGTAATCAGGCATTTCAGGTTCCAGGTTAGAATAGAGTATATGACAACCACTCAGACTTGCTTTTTGATTATTCTTGAACACTTGCAGCAAACAAGGGATGTACCAATTAGTATTATCCATTAGTTGAAGTACATTAAAATGCAGCACTCTTGATATTATATTTCAGTTGCATGCTTTTGACTGAATTTGCTCTACCGGCATGGAAAGGGTACAATCCATTTCCAGTCACTACTAGACTAGCAAGTGTAAAAGCATACTCCAACTCAGTGCCCAGAAAATATTGCATGGGAAGTCCCAAGTTAAGTGGTCTTCTACTATCATACAAAAGGAAGCCTACTAAAGCTGCCGAGCTCATTGGAAACACCTTAATGATGTTTACACTGGCAAATGTCTTTGGTATAAAGAACTTATGGATGCGAAATGTGGCTGCTGCTGCTCTTCCAGCTTTTGAAGCTGACTTTCGTACAATGTATACTCTTTAGGTTTCTCCCGGTAGACTACACAATAATTCAAGTATTCAAGAAACATTAAAGAGGCATGACATGGAAAGACGACTAACAAAATTTGAGTAAAATATGCTTACCCTGCTCTCACATGTTACACAGTTGTAATAATATGGATATCCATCTAGACAATTATGTTCACTCCACTCACAGTCCGTACAGTCTGTCGGCTCTGTACTAGTAAAGGCCGCATAAGATGAAGACGACAAGGAGGAATGCAACATGCTCTTTGATGCACTGTTGATGCATATTGGGTGAGGTTGCATATGTTATTTGGTAACTGTTGAAGATATCCTTAAAGGTCAAGTTGAATTATCCAGGTTTTTAAGGAAATAGGCCAAAGTTAAGGCAAAATCCATACAATAAAGAAAATTGTAGAACACAGAAGGCATCCGAAACATGCTAAAATAGCCAAACATGAAAGCCATCTTTATAGGCATAGCCGCACAAGTATACAATTGCAAAAAATGAAGTTCATGGAAAAATAATGATGGTTGCAATTTATATATGATGGAGAAATTATACAAGTAGTAAATTCTAGAGAAGATATCAATAAACACTTGATTGGACGTTAAAAATTGATTCATGATCCCCTTGCAAAAAAGTGTTTTCCAAAATTAAAAAAAAAGAAACTTCTGATTAAATGCAAATGGTGAAAAAGATCATTAATCGTCTCATGCACATCATACACACCAGGACAAATATATTGTGCTTATATCAACAAGTATATAGGTTCCAGCAAAATGTCAAGAGAAACATTTAAATCCAAGAGATATAAGCATCATGATAACCCCAAGATATGGACCTAACAATGTTAACAAATATTTTGAACTCACAGGATGGAGATCATTAGGCACCATAGCTACTCGATCATTTAAATATGGTGCAGCCTTGCAAGGAACATAAGTTGAAGCAACAAATTGCAAAAGAGGATTAAATAGAAAGCAAAAAGAGAAAAGAGGAGAGAAAAATAAAGTAATATCCTTCAAAAAATTTGAAAAGGGAGAACTATGAATAGATCTATCGTCAGATATAGAAGGAGAAAAGAGGTGCTAGAGACCAAACTCGAATAGTTAAGCGGTTGAAGAAAATATTTATCCACAAAGATGCTAAAATGAAAATGACTTTTGACCAATGTTTAGATGCTCAAAAATCACAGCTAAATGAAATTCAAGAACAAAAAATGTAACAAGCAGTGAAACTATAGTCAGCTTTAAATTTGATAGTCAAGTGTAGGTTGCAGACCAATGTGAAACCAAGTAGGCGGTTTTCATGGTGAAAGCCCAAGCAGTATTGGAGCAGAAGCAAATAATGCCACATCATTCTGTAATAAGAACAAACTTTATTTGTCTTTTAATTCATTTCTCAGTTCTCTTCCAACTAAAGTCATTTGAAGGTCAAGGAATGTCAGTTGGTCAGCTAATTGATGATAGATGATCACTAAATAAGGGTTTTCTGTCAGGCAAAGGTAATATATGTTTACCACAACTCACAGATGCCAACAAGTGGTGCAGTTCTTAAAGAAAATAATGATTTTAACTGATGGCAGGTGACCAACCTCGGACCTCCCAACCTAGGCTTCTTAGGATCCGCAAAACGAACAATTAATGGCTGTTTACAACCCTAAGTCACAAGAAAATTGAATTTATATTGTAAGTTAAGAAAACTGTGTCATAAGTATTACATGGACTTAGCTTACCCTCATGATGTAGCTACCATGTAGGGCATTGATGGCAGCAACTGCCATTTCTCTACATGAGAACTGAACAAATGCACATCCTTGAGAGCACAAAGGATGTCCACAACAATAAATAACGTGATTAGATGAAGATCCATAAACATGGACAAAGAAAATACAATAGAGTAGCAAGAGCAACAGATGAATGACAGTGTTAAGAGTTATTACACTTAATCAATGACGTGATAAAATAGTCAGGTCCTTGAAGCATTTGCCAGAGTTAGAGAAGTTAACAATTCTGAGCTGAAATTATAGTAAAAGAGAGACTAAGGTACTTACCGTGATGTTGCATAGACATTCTCATTTCATCTCGCACAATGAAGACATCTTCAACAACACCAATTGGGGAAAATATCTGCCACTAAGAGCATACCATCCGAACGAAAAGGAACATGCCCAACGACTAGTGTTAGAAGTTGGGCTTCTTAATGAAAGTCCATAGAAAGAATAATTTTAATTGGTTAACTTAATTTCATTTATGAATAAAGATAAATTTTTTAGTAGAACACCAATGTTTTTGGCCCAAACTATCTCGTGGTTACCATCTTGGCATGATTCTCTGCAATCATGCAAAACAGGACAATATCTCAAATTTTATCTAATTCAAACACACAAAATTTAATACTAAAAAGAAAATTCCTAAAATACCAAGAACATGGAAATATGTTGACAATGACTATCGCAAGTTATAAATAGGGCAAACCATTTTCTATTAAATTCTTGGAGAAAGAGCACCATAAACAAACGTCCACAAAATCAAGAATGCAAGATAGCAGAAATAGGCATATGCAGCATACCTGCCTCTGTCTACTACATGTATGGGATGATAAGAGATAGAAGCTTATCAGGCGGAGAGTACTTATTCAATTTCTGTATCTGTAGATTGTTTGTTCACACTACCAACATACAATTTCAACAATTGTTGGTCAAAGCAACCTGCAATGGGCAAAAGAAAAAATGAGAAGACTGAGAGACGGGGAAATAGAGAAATTCTTAGGACAAATGAGGCAAAGAAATCTTTTTTGCTCAAACTACAGTATAAACATAATAAAACTGTTAGAGATATAGCTCAAAGAAAGTTTTGCAACAATACAGCCATGCATGCAAAAACATCCAAGTCCTGCTATAAAAGAAAACAATAAATTTTTCTCTATCCCTGCCAATAAGTACAGCAATGGGGTCAAACCTTCTATAAAAATAATGAAACTCCATATAAGAAATTACCATAGCGTTCTTTTTGCCCTTCAGCATATCTAACCATTAGAGGAGTCACACCCTGCAAGAGACAGTTAAATCAAGTATCAGAGTGCAAATAATGCCTCTTCTGTGGAGGAAAAGATAGAATTCTATGATTAACAGAATATAAACTAACACTGGGAAATGTATATCGATCATGTAATGCTCCAATGGCGTAGTCAGTTTAATCCAGAGTTGCATACTTCACAAAGAAACATTCTGCAACCCAAAAAAAAAAGTATTTCACATGCAGATTGGATGAGACTATGCATGCACATAACACACAAATGACAAAACCCTGAACAGAGATACACAGAGAAAGATTGCGCTTGAAAAATCTAACTGATCAACCGTAGTATAAAGTAGTATCAATTTGGAATGGCTAGGGAGTTCAAATTCACCACAGTCAAACTGCCCGAAGAAATCATAGAAAAGTAAACAGCAATATAAGCATGCTATCTTGACACATTGACATGAAACTCAACATCATGATTAGGCATCACCAAATAATTTTGGGTTAAATAAAACAAAGCACTATAGAAAGGTTGGATAGTTTTATACAACATCAGATTGTGCTAACTGCTAACCACGAGGCTCGGTATCAAAAACTTAACCACATGGGGTCAAGGCTTCATTTTTTACTCTAGAACTCTACAAACACAGCAATCATCAAGAAGAACCAAATAGGAGATCAACATGGGTCTTCCATATATTGAAATATGAGGAAGCGGCAAAAAGTATCAACAAATTAAATGCCAACTATATGCATGGTTTAAAAGGACTAACATTTTACCAAAATAGGGGAAAAATGTAACCTAGGTGACAATTGATTCAACATAACAATGGGAATCTAGTACAAGGTGTGATTGTGTTATACCTCCTTGTTAACCAGTCCTTTTATCTCTGATAAGAACAATCTCAATAATGTTTCCATAATCGGCAAATACAGACACAATCTGAAGTAGAAGAAGAAAGTAGCAAAGTTGATGGCAACATCATTGCAATTGGAAATTCCAAATTATTAAGGAGTAGAAGTAGAATATTTCTGTTAACAAATGACAGAGCAGGTAAAAGTGATAAAAAAGAGAACTAATGCAATGGTTGAATGTAGCTTGGAAGTAAATGGGATTGCGTTTCATTAGGTTAAAGAGAATAAAGTAAAATGCAAACATTACATACATCTTCTTGGGAGGCCGTTTTTTGAACTCTAGCTACATATAGCTTCCCAATTCTGTAGCCAGCTCCATTATCTAATAATAACAATTAAAAAAAAGACTAGATTGAGAGAAAGAAGGAAACGGCACCAGGAGGAGATGTTCCTTGGAGGGAGTTGTTGTTGTTGTTGGAGTGAGAAAACTACCTCTTACAGCCTCTGACATGATAGAAGAAATTTGATGATAAATCTTTGTAGTTTTATAAAAGATGTTAGTGGTTTCATTGTAATCATAGTTCTGGCTTCATTATAATCATAGTTAGGGATGATTGATTGAAACATTAATCATGATTAGCTGTGTAGTTAGTCAGGCTAACTGTCCAGCTCAGATGTTAGTTAATTTGGGCGGGAAAGTTAGTTACATGAGTAGCTTAAAATACAAGCATAGGAAGAATAAGGGGATATTTAACTAGTATTGATTGAGTTTCGTAGTAATTTGTCTTTTTCTTAAGCATTATTCTCAATCAATAACAGTCATCTATTTTTCCTTGAATTATTTATCCATCAATTTCTTATAATTCCTGGACATAGATTAAGGGATTTTCTATTCTTTGCTATTTGTGGTATTAGAGCTTGGTTATCAAGCTCCAAAATGACAGAGAATACTAGATCCCAAGATATCAAGAAACTGGAAAATCTCATGAAGGAACAAGGGGAAAGATTTGAAAAAGAGATGGCTACTTTAAAGGCCTTGGTTCTTGAAGTACATGGGCAAAGAACCAGGATGGGGGTTCATCAGGCTTCAAGTTCTAGAACACAACTAGAACATCAAGAATAGTATCCCTATTCTACCAGATTTTCAAGGGTAGAATTTCACAAATTTTTAGGAGAGGATTTCCGAGGCTGGTTGTACAGATGTGATCAGTTTTTTTGAGATGGATTGCACTCCTAATCAAGCTAAGGTCAAACTGGCTACCATGCATAATTATTTTGAAGGAAAAGCCTTCCAATAGCACCAGGTTTTCATGAGATCTAGGCTGACAAGGGAAGTTCTAACTTGAGAGGAGTATGTGAAGGAAATATCCACAAGGTTTGGGAGTTTTTTGTATGATGACCCTATGGGGGAATTGATGAGTTTGAGGCAAGGTGGATCGGTTAAAGAATATCAAGAATTGTTTGAAGAGTTCTTGAATAGAGTAGAACTGCCCGAAGAATATGCTATTAGTTGCTTTTTGAGTGGATTAAGACCTGTCATCCAATTATCAGTGAGGATGTTCATGCCAAAAAACCTGCAACATGCGAGAACATTGGCTAGATTAGAGGAAGCCAAGATCCAAAACGAAACTGGTAAAACCAAACCCTTTGTCAAACCTTTCCAATATTTTCAGCCAGTCTCTGAATGTTACACATAATCATATTATATCCATTCAGATCCTAAAGATTCTATTCCTTCCTGGAATAGAACATTCACCCCTTCTAACTCTAATAAAAGACCAGGTTTCTTCCTTTACCCAATACACAGAACATAGTCATACCTCTTAAAAAACCTTTCAAGAGATTAACAGCTATTGAGATGGAAGAAAAAAAACCGAAGGATTGCATTTCTGGTGTGATGAAAAATATGGCCTAGGGCATAAGTGTAAGAACAAACAATTGTGCATATTGGAGGTGGATGATGGTGAAGAAGAGGAAGAAATAGAGAAGCAAGAAGAAGTACAAAGGGAAATGGTGCGTGAAAAAGGCAATCTGGCTCACATTTCAGCAAGTGCTATGACTACAATTGCCATCCCCAAATTTAGAACCATGAGAGCCAATGGACATATTGAGGACAAATTTGTAAGTATTTTTATTGATTGTGGAAGCTTTGACAATTTTATTCATCCCGAAACAGTAAAGAGATTAGGACTTAAGACTCAGAAAACCACTCCTATGGTAGTTGAAGTTGCAAATGATAACAAACTAACTACTTTTGAGCTATGTTCTAATTTTACTTGGAAATTGCATGGCTATTCCAAGAATTTGTGGCTGATTTGCTTGTTTTGCATATGGGGGGATGTGAAATATTATTGGGAATACAATGGCTTCCACACTCTGCGAGATGTTAAATGGAACTTCAATGATTTGAAAATGGAATTCTAGAAAAATGGGAGAAGAGTTGTTTTAAGAGGAATAAAACAACAAGCTATTCAGTCAGTGAAGAAAAGAAAGATGCAAAAACTGTTGCACAAACCTGATCAGATTGCTTCAACCCACTTGTGTTTCATAAGTTGCACAGAAGAAGTGGAAGCTAATCAAGGGAATGAGTTAAAATTGTTGGGAGAACATGAAGGGCAAACAGATAACATTCCATCTTGTCAGTTGGATCAATTGTTGGAAAGATTTATTGATTTATTCCAAGAACCAACTGAACTCCCACCATTTAGGATGCATGATCACAGTATACATCTGAAAGAAAGTACACACCTATAAATGTGAGACCATACAGGTATCCTGCTTTTCAGAAGGGTGAAATTGAAAAGCTATAAATAGTGTCTGAAATGTTGGCCAATAGAATTATTAGACCTAGTAACAACCCTTTTTCATCACTAGTGGTCTTGGTTAAGAAAAGGATGGGAGTTGGAGAATGTGTACAGATTATAGATAACTTAATGTAGCTACTATCAAGGATAAGTTTCCAATTCCACTAATTGATGAACTCTTGGATGAACTTTTTGGTTCAAAGTTCTTTACCAATCTTGACTTGAGATCTGGTTATCATCAGATCAGGATGAAGACAGAAGATATTCATAAGACAGCTTTTCGAACCCATGATGGCCACTATGAATTTCTAGTGATGCCGTTTGGCTCACTAATGCACCCTCAACCTTTCAAGTAGTATGAATGATGTTTTTAGACCTTAGTTGAGAAGTTTATTCTGGTCTTCTTTGATGATATTCTAATATACGGTCATTCATGGAATCAGCATTTGGAACATTTGGAACTTGTATTTCAGATAATGAGACAGAACAACTTGAAGATCAATAAGAGTTCAAGTGCTCTTTTGCACAGCAACAAGTGGATTATTTGGGGCATGTAATCTCATCAGAAGGAGTGAAACCTGATCCCCAAAAAACTTCAGCAATTATACAATGGAATATTCCCAAAAACTTGAAGGAGTTGAGAGGTTTTTGGGTCTCAGTGGATACTATAGAAGGTTCATTAAGGACTATGGAAAAATAGCCAGGCCCCTCACTAATCTCCTAAAGAAAAATAGCTTTAATTGGACTGAGGAAGCCACCATTGCTTTTGACAAACTTAAACAGACTATGAGCAATCCACTTGTCTTGGCTATGCCAGACTTTAATCAAGAATTCACATTAGAAGCAGATGCATCTGGAAATAGTATTGGAGTAGTATTATTACAAAACAACAGACCAATAGCTTACTTCAACAAGGCTTTGGCTTTAAAGCATCAAGTTTATTAGTTTATGAAAAAGAAATGATGGCTATTATGGCAGCTGTACAAAATTGGAGAGCTTATCTGCTTGGTAGGCATCGCTCATAATCAAGACTGATCATCAAAGTTTGAAATACCTAATGGAGCAAAGGGTTTCAGCACCTATGCAACAGAAATGGATTGCTAAACTACTTGGGTATGATTATGAATTGCATTATAAGAAAGGTGCAAAAAATGTGGTAGCTGATGCTCTCTCAAG
Source organism: Cinchona pubescens (assembly GCA_025175665.1). Taxonomy (NCBI): domain Eukaryota; kingdom Viridiplantae; phylum Streptophyta; class Magnoliopsida; order Gentianales; family Rubiaceae; genus Cinchona; species Cinchona pubescens. The sequence goes on from JANKKI010000276.1 coordinate 1,219,425, forward strand.
AATGCCACATGCTAGTGTTGCTTGTTCTGCAATTTCAGTAATAAAAAGTCATATTATTATAGAAATTGAGAATAGATGGAAATAAGATTTCTACCTCATGAACTTTGATTCAGCATCTACAAGACCTTGCATTTGCTAACAAGTCCAATTATAGTTGGAAAGATCAAAAGCTTCGAACAAAAGGGAAATTAGTGGATGGTGAAAACACAGCTCTTAGAAGTAAGTTGATTGCTCTATGACACAATAGTGCAGTTGGTGGTCATTCAGGTGTCCAAGTCACTTACAGGAAACTCAAATAAGTTGTTTACTAGAAACAAATGTTTAAGGATGTTCAAGAATATGTAGCAGCATTCTTGTGACACCTGTATGAGACATAAGCCTAACCATGCAGCTTACCCAAGTCTATTACAGCCATTGCCTATCCCTCAAAAAGTTTGGACTGATATCTCTATGGATTTTGTAGAAGGGCTGCCTAAATGTAATGGGAAAGATGTGATCATGGTAGTGGTTGATAGACTTAGCAAATATGCTCATTTTTTGCCATTGAGTCACCCTATTATGCCTTATCAGTTGCACAAGCTTTCATGGACCACATTTTTAGATTGCATGGGTTACATCAATCAATAGTAAGTGATAGAGATCCAATTTTCCTCAGCAACTTTTGGCAAGAACTGTTCAAGCTTCTTTAGGTGCAGCTACATTTGTCATTAGCCTATCACCCTCAAACTGATGGATAATATGAAGTGGTAAATAGGTGCTTAGAAGATTGTCTTAGATGCATGGCTAGTGGCACTCCAAAGCAATGGTTTTTTTGGCTACCCTTGGCAGAATATTGGTATAATACCAATTTTCATTCGGCACACAACCAAGATCACTCCCTATGAGGTGGTGTATGCTCAACCTCTACCATTGCATATACCTTATGTGCCTGGAACTTCTTTGGTAGAAACTGTATATCGAAGCTTGCATGCTGGGGAAAATACTCTACATTTGTTGAAACATAACCTTTCTAGAGCTCAGAATAGAATGAAATAGACAGCTGACCAACATAGATCAGACAAATCTTTTGCAGTGGGAGATTGGGTCTATGTTAAGTTGAAACCATATAAACAGCACTCACTTAAAGCTCATGGCTGTTAGAAACTTGCTCCTAGATATTTTGGACCCTATCAAATCTTGAAGAGAATAGGTCCTGTGGCTTACAAGCTGCAATTGCCAACCACTTCTAAAATACATTCCACTTTTCATGTTTCGTTGTTGAGGAAAATTGTGGGTTCCCAACCAGTGACCAGTTCTTTACCAACTAGTTTATCTACTCATGGATATTTGCTGATTGAACCAATGGCCATCCTTGATCGAAGGTTGGTTGTACTTAAAAGAGGAAACATAGCTACTACACAGGTGTTGAACCAGTGGAATAATGGATTTGAAGAGGATGCAACTTGGGAATATTGGTATGACATACAACAGCAGTTTCCACATTTTTGTTCTTGAGGAAAAGAACACTTTGAGGGGAAGGCAAATGATATGACATAAGAAATTTGATGATAAATCTTTGTAGTTGTATTAAAGATGTCAGTTGTTTCACTGTAATCATAGTTAAGGATGATTGATTGAAGCATTAACCATGATTAGCTGTGTAGTTAGTCAAGCTAATAACTAACTGTCCAGCTCAAATGTTAGCTAATTTGGGTGGGAAAGTTAGTTACATGAGTAGCTTAAAACACAAGCACAGGGAAAATGAGGGGGATATGTAACTAGTATGATTGAGTTCTGTTGTAATTTGTTTCTTCCTAAAGCTTCATTCACAGTCAATAACAATCATCTATTTTTCCTCGAATTATTTCTCCATCAATATCTTATAATTCCTAGAAATAGATAAAGGAATTAAACGGAATTTCTATTATTTGCTATTAGTCTCCGGGAAAGCAAGAGCAGGAGGAAGGTGAGAAGGAATGAGCGAAATTAGTGTCCTCCAAGGTGTATGCCGGGGAGTCATTGAAGCGACAGTGGTGGTGGTAGTGGACACGGTCACGGTGGTCAGTGGATGAGGGATTGGCTCTGATGATGCTGGTCGGATACGGGGACAGAGTCTTCGTAGGAGTGGGAATTCTAGAGGATAGAATCGGGAGCTGAGTGGTCGCCATCGCCACTGCTGCCGCAGCATTCCCCTCTGTCTTCCTTCGATTTATGATTGTACTAGCAGTACTAGATAGATTAGGAGACATGCTTAGAAAAAGAAACTCAGCTCCTTGTAGTTTTAGTTTGAACTTAGGAATACTCACTGATACTACTAGTACTTGGTACTTACCAGTGAAGTACTACTACTACTTAATAGGAGTAATTAATTATTGCATTAATTGGGGAATGGATTACTCTCTCAGTCACCATATTATTTCTCATGTGTCTTCTTCTTTTTGAGTATCAAACAGGAACTACTACTAGTATATTGTAATATCTCTATATTATTTGTTTTGCTTGAAAATCTGCTTTGGAGAACCCAATTTTTTGTTCTTTTTGTTTTTGGTAGGGATTGCCATTTGAAACTTCTAACCAAGACGGACTTAATAGAGTAAAGGGTATTTTTCCTTTCTAATGAAAATGATGCTGGCTCAATTTCCTACACTTCTTCTTCTTCTTCAATGGCTCATAGAAGCGCTTGATGGACACATTTGTCTCCTAACAAGTTTAGAATCATTATTAGAATTATTACTAGTACTATTAGTTATGGATTCAAATAAAGATGGCAAAATAGATAAATAGATGATCTATGATTTTAGTTAAACGGATATGGATAAAATTCATCGAATTCATCTAAAACCATTTAATAAATGGATCATTTAACTTAAATTTGTATTTTTACACTTAAACACATTTTCATACACTTAGCACATTTTCTTACACTTTCACACATTTTCACACACATTTATATGTATTTTTTACACACACTAACGCACATTTTCACATACTTACACACATTTTTGCATACACATAATTGCACACATTTTTACGCACTTACACATTTTCACACACATATACTTACACACATTTTCACACACATAAACTTACACATAATTTTTCACACACACTTACACACATTTTCACAGACACACACACATTTAACCTCATTTTCACACACACACACTAGCATGTTCACACATACACACACTAATACACATTTTCACACAGACACATACTTACACACACTTATACACATTTTCACACACACACATTTTCATACATACACACTTATACACATACTTTTGCATATTTTTACACACACACTTACATGCAATTATACACTTTCACATATTTTCACACACAAATACTTGCACACATTTTCACACACAAATACTTGCACACATTTTCACACACACAATTACACACATTTACATATATTTCACACATTTTTCAGTCATTATTCCATCACACACTTACACACTTATTTGCATTTACACAATCACAGTTTCACACACGCACATATACTTATACATATTTTCACACACTTTCACATATTTTTACACACACACACTGACACACATTTTCTCACACTCACACTTACATATATGCTCACACATACACATACAATTCACATGTTCATACATACACACTTGTACATTTTCACACAAACACAATTACACACACTTACATATATTTTCACACGTTTTCAGACACTTACATATACTTACATGCATTTACACACACTTTACACATTTTCACACACAAACAAACAATTACACATATTTTCACACACTTTCACACAATTACACATATTTTTACATAATTTCATACATTTTCACACATGCATACACTTACATACATTTTCACACACTTTCACACATTTTTTCACACACACATTTTAAAACACGCACACTTACACATTTTCTCACATACACACACTTATACACATGTTCTCACATACACACATAGTGCTTGTACATATTTTCATGCACTTACACACAATTTCACACGCACACACTTATACATATTTTCACATACACATACTTACACACATTTTCTCACACGCATTTTCTTACACATACATACACTTATACACATTTTCACACACACACATACTTACACACATTTTCACACACATACTTGCACACATTTTCACACACACACACACACTTATGCATACACTTTTACACATTTTCACACATTCACACACATTCACACACATTTACACACTTTCAAACATTTTAACACACACACTTTCACACATTTTCATAGACACACACACTTACATGGAATTTCACACACACACACACACACATACTTACACATATTTTCACACACACGTACACACATTTTCTCCCACACACACTTTTGCACATTTTCACATACACATGCTTATACACATTATTACATTTACACACATTTTCACACATGCACACATTTTCATACATTTCTTATATTTTCACACACTTACCTACACATTTACACATACTTACACATATTTTCACACTTATACACACACTTTCACACATTTTTCACACACACACATCCTTACACACATTTTCACACATGCACACATTTTCATACATTTCTTATATTTTCACACACTTACACACATTTACACATACTTACACATATTTTCACACTTATACACACACTTTCACACATTTTTCACACACACACATCCTTACACACATTTTCACACACACTTATATACATTTACACACACACTTACAAAAATTTTACACTTTCACATATTTTCATATGAAAATATGTGCAAGTGTGTATGTAAATATGTGTGTGCAAATGTGTTAAAGTATGTGTAAATGTGTGCAAGTATGTGTAAGTGTGCGAAAATATATGCAAGATTATGTGTAAATGTGAAAATATGTAGAAGTGTGTGTGCGTAGAAATGTGTGAAAGTATGTCTGTGTATGAAAATGTGTGTAAGTATTTGTGTATGTGAGCAAATATGTGAACATCAGTGTGTGCGAGTGTATTTGAAAATATGTGTAAGCGTGTGTGTGAGAAAATATGTATAAGTGTGTGAAATTATGTTAAAATGTGTAAGTAAAAATGTGTAAACGTGTGTGAAAATGTGTGTAAGTGTGTGTGTGAATATGTGCGTGTGTTAAAATATGTATAAATGTGTGTAAGTGTGTGAAAATATATTAAATGTGTGTGTGAGAAAATGTGTAAGTGTGTTCAAAAATATGTGAAAGCATGTTTGTGAGAAAATATATGTAAGAGTGTGGAAAAATGTATTAAAATGTGTAAGTGATAATGTGTAACTGTGTGAAAATGTATGTAAGTATGTGTGTAAGTGCGTTTGAAAATGAATGTAAGTATGTGTGTGTGTGTGAAAATGTGTGTAAGTGTGTATATATGTGTTAAAATGTAAGTGTGTAAAAATGTGTGTAAGTGTATATGTGTGTAAAAAATGTGTAAGTCTGTGAAAATATGTCTGTGTGAGAAAATGTGTGAAAGGTATACATTGTATGTAAGTGTGTTTGAAAATATGTGAAAGTGTGTGTGTGTGAGAAACTATATGTAAATGTGTATGTGTGAAAATTGTTAAAATGCGTAAGTAAAAATGTGTTAGTGTATGCTTATAAAAATGTGTGTAAGTGTGTGTATAAGTGTGTTTGAGAATCTGTGTAAGTATGTGTGCACGTGTGAAAATCTGTATAAGTGTGCGTATGTGTAAAAATGTGTGTAAGTGTGTTTGTTAAAATGTGTATAACTGTGTGTGAAAATATATGTAAGTGTGTATGTATGAAAATATGTGTAAGCATATTTGTGTATGTGTGAAAATGTGTGTAAGTATGTGAAAATATGTTTAAGAGTGTGTGTGTTTGAAAATATGTATAAGTGTGTGAAAATGTGTGAAGTATGTGTGTATGTGAAAAAATATGTGAAAGTGTGTGCGTGAAAATATGTGTAAGTGTGTGTGTGAATTGTGTAAGTGTGTATGTAAAACTGTATGTAAGTATGTGTGCGTGACAATGTGTGTAAGTGTGTGTGACTCTGTGTGTGTGAGAAAATGAGTGTAATTTTGTGTGTGTGCAAGTGTGAGTGTGAAATGTACGTAAGTGTGTGTACAAGAAAAGATGCGTGTGTGAAAATGTGTGCAAGTGTGCGTGTAAGAGTATGTGTGAAAATGTGTGTGTGTAAAAATGTGCATGTATGAAAATGTTTGTGTGAAAATGTGTGCAAGTGTGTGTGTGTGAAAATATGTGAAAGTGTGTGTGAACATATGTAAAAGTGTGTGTTTGTGAAAATATGTGAAAGTGTGTACGTGTGTTTGTGAAAATATATGATAGTGTGTGAAAATGTGTGTGCATAAATGTGTTTATGTGAAAATATGTGAAAGTGTGTGTGTGAGAACATGTGTAAATGTGAATGTGTGAAAATGTGTGTGTGTAAATGTGTGCAAATGTGTGTATAAAACTGTTTGTAACTGTGTGTAATTGTGTGCAAATGTGTGTGTGAAAAAATATATTATATAAGTGTATGTAAATGTGTGTAAGTGTGTAAATTTGTGTATGCGTGAAAATGTGTGTAAACGTGCGTAAATATATGTGTGAAAATAAATTATATGTAAGTGTGTGTAGATTATCACATTGTTATAATTTGTTGCAGTTAAATGAATTTATGTGTATTAGATACATTATCCATTAAAATCTATATAATAAATGGTTTTAAATGGATAAATCATTTATATTCATTACACTTAAATGGATCAAGCATATCCATTTAAGTGTGGATGATTTTGGATAATAAATGGATTTGAATCTATTTTGCCACCTCAGGTACAAATACCAAGATGAGTAGTACAACCATAATACTATCTATCTCATGAAAGAAAACTGCCCACCATCACCATCGCATCAGAAAGACTAAATTGCAACAATCAATAGAAGTTGTTTCACTGTGTAATATTCTATCAAGAATGGCTAAAGAACATCCCCTCAAACTTCAAACAAGTGCACAATATTGCTCAAATCTGCACTGTCGCATGCCATGCCAGCTACATATTTAAATAATCCAAGCCAACATAATGCCATTAAAAAAAAAATACTATTACAAATGCCTATGCTTAACTGCTGCGAGTTTCTTATACAGACCATCAATTTCCCCCTGTAACAACAACAATAAACAACCATAAGCATTGTTCCAGGTTTGATTCACTTCAAAGTATGCTACCTTTGTCAGTGCTTCTTTTAGGAACAAACACATGGTAGAGCAAGAAAGAGCAGAGTTAGATTACCTTGTAACGTTTAAGTAACTGGTTTCTCTTCTTCTTCAGAGTCGGAGTCACCAAATCCGTTTGAAGCTCAAAGGGTTGAGCTTCCACAATGATTCCTTTGATGTGTTCAAAGCCTCTCAGCTGAAAGCGATATAAGAGCAGATGGTGAAAAAGAGATCATGCTGTTTTATGTCCATCTTCTACAAACTTTTTATTAGTATTAGGAAACCAATGATGAGATATTTGACCATATTCAAACTTTATCCTATGGTAAGCTGAGAAGGATGATGTTAACAGAATATTAGTCATATTCTAGACTCTAGACACATCAAGTTTTAAGAAACCAGGAATACCCATCGAACTAGAGAACAATTTGAGTAATAAAATGTAAAGTAATAGATTGGTTATTCTGATTCATCAGAAGGGGGCACCCTCTTCAAATCAGAACTGATTGTTCCTCCAACTTTAGATCTTTAAGAGTGGTCCAAATTGTTTGAGGTCAAATTCATGCTCTGAGATACTAGACTGAGACCCTTAGATAGCAGCCCAAGATAAAATTTCGGGAAAATGAAACCAAGATATAGGCGTGTGGGAGTTCTCCTTTTCCAGGTTTGCATAAAATGAGAAATGACCTTGTTTCTCTCTGCTGTGGACCTTAGCTCCTGGAGGATATAGTCTTTTAGCTGGTTTAGGGAACACAATCCAGAGAAGGTATCTGGATACCCATTTTGCCGTGCCCATTTTCCAGTGTTCTCCTCATTTGGCACACATACCACAACAGCGATCAGCATCGACTTAAAGCTGTCCCCATAGACCCAGATCTAAAAAGAGATTGTCAAACATAGGCTTAAGTCAGAAACATCAACATGATAGCTGAGCAGATAGAATTCAAGTACAAATTTGCTTATATGAACTGGAAATTTGACACACTTACATCTTCGATTGTGGGAGAAACACAATAAACTTTTTCTAGATATTCTACTGCAACATATTCTCCCTGAGATAGCTTAATAAGATTTTTCTTTCTATCGATAATTCTTGTAACACCATTTTCTGACATCTCCCCTATATCACCTGATTGCATCATAGGATGAAACAAATAAGATGATATAACAGTTCAAATAATTGTATGGTGGGGAAAAAAAAATCACCTGTATGGAACCACCCATCTCTCATAGTTTCTCTTGTCAATTCTGGGTTCTTGTAGTATCCTGCAAAGGCCGTTTTCCCTCTGATACAAATCTCACCACGAGGAGGATCTCCAAGTGGATCATAGCTTTCCCATTTCTGGAACTTCCTCCAGACGCACTTCATTGTATACAAATGCAGAACCAACTGTTCCAATCAAGCACATCTCATCAGGAAAGCCAGCAGTGGCCAATCCACAAGTCTCCGTCAACCCTGGATGAACAATATTGTATTATTTAAGTCCAAAAGTGAGATTGACTGCATAAACCTGAAGCATTAAATAACTAATTTTGCATTGAATTTAATATTTCCATTCGTAAGTTTCACCAAAATATATGAGAAATGACCGTAACTCATATGGAAGATCACATACATATTCTAGAAACATCAAATTCTGGCGGTTGAGTGAGCTCATCAGAATACAAACATGAGCATATGTAACATCTCCATTATATCGTCCTACGTAAACTTTCTAGTCTTTCCTTAGACAACAAAAAGTATACTGTATGGAAATACATTCTCTAAAATTTATATTTGTATCAACTAAAACCAAGGCTTTCAAAGCCAAGAGTTATAACGGGTTGCCAATTTCTTTAAGTACATCACTAACCAACATGTATTAGAGTTGTCACATGGTGCACCTTAAACTACTATTTCTAACAATTCAGTATCTAAACTTAAAAACTTTCGGGGTTTTGGCATAATTGGTCATTCAACGTTCATTCTTGGACTGAAACTGCATAATTAGACACTAGTACTTCAAGAGTAATGCAACCATAATCAAGAGTAAGATCATTATCTACCATTATCTGGGAATCATGTACTGCTGGATGTGTTTATAACTTTATACTTATCCTTTTTGAGGCTAAGCCAATAAGCATTAAAAAAAGAAAATTGTTCAACCAGCTTTCAATGTTAATAAGCAGTTGAACTCAAGTGCCACTAGTGAGTTCAAAAATTATGAGCTTAAGACTCCGAGGAAATTGCAGATATGGCAAATAATTCTAAGATGAAGTATGAGAGATGAACTTAATCTTCTTTTTTAATTTATTATATTGTAATTTAGACCATAATTATCATAAGAAAACTTATGTTCGACTCCAAAATGCTTTACCAAGGGAACAGATGCTTTCTATCAAACATAAGTTGTTTACCATAGCCTTGCGAAACAAAAGCACACGAGGTAACCCGCAAAAATTCTTCCACCTCACTGCTTAGTGGTGCACCACCAGAAACTATTAGACGAATCCGGCCACCTAACCTGGCCTTGACCTAATTTCCAAAAAAACAAGAAAGATAGGTCAGAAGACCTTGTTTTTTCTTCACCACCAAAAGAAGTTGCCCTCCAAGATGGGAAGATATTTTGAGGGTACTTGATAGGAAAAGCTCCTTAGAGATGGTATGTAGGATTAAATTAGCACAATTTTTACCAACAGTCATTTAGCATCAGACTGTTATCTTCTAAATGTGACATCATAGAGTAAAAGGCTTTGGTTGCATTATTTAGTGACTGCCTTATTGGCAATTAAGTAACTATGAAGCTGTATATCTTCCCGTACGATTCTAACTTCAGTTTTCACTATTTTAATAACAATCCTCCATGAGTTAATGTTTACCATACTAATCACGGATACATGACAATCATTTATTTTGCAAAGAAAAAGAAGATTAAATAAATGGAAGACAACTAGGAGGACATGTACAACCTTCCTAAAAGCCAGAAGATCTGCTATTGGAGATGCATCTTTCTGTTTGTAGCCTAGCTTCATCCAGTTAAGCTTGCTGAGATAAAAAGCAGAATCATTTCGTATGCAAGGTTAAAGTGATATACGGAGAAGTATGAACAAAACGACCACTTAATGAAGAACAAGCATCAACAACTAATGAAATTATTTACTAGTTGTAAAGCATGCCAAAGATTTTCCTCCTCACTGGATTGAGTTCTTCAAGTGCTTTTAGGACCCCTAAGGGACAGAAAACAGCAGATACTAATTAAAATGTTCCAGAACATATGCAAAGATTATCAAAGACTAGCAAAATTTCCTTGCCTTCATGAACCCTTTCAAAAACTCGAGGTACTCCTGCGAGAAAAGTTGGCTTTAACTCTCATTAAATCATCCTGTATCTCATTGATATCCTTGAGGATGCAAAATCAATAGCATCAGCTATTCATAAATCATTGTAGGACTATGTAAGCTTGAGAGCTACACCTTACTATTTGGTTTTCAAAAAACTTAAAAGAATAAGAGATGGAAAGAACTTAACAACATCAGAATCTTAAAAAATGTAACACAATACTAAACAAAAGGCTGTCATTTCATTAATTTACTCCTATTTATCATCTTTTGCACCAGAGTCACAAATGAACCTTGTGTTTCAATGCCTCTATATACCTTTCTTTTCACTTGCTAATTAAACCATATGAATAATTAAGCAATAAAACTAAAATTAAAATCAGATGACAGTAGGATTGTTTAATAGAATAAAGACTTACCCCATGATAGTAACCAACAGAAGCACCCTTATGGAAAAAGTATTCCTCAATCATGCGATCAAGGATGTGAGCAAGAGGGAGAAATGATATGTATACATCATTAACTGATATCTGGTTATCAGATTTCAAACTTTAAATAATCAAAACAGGATGCATGAAAAAAGAAAAATACAAGAGAAGAATCAATTAAAAAATTTAGGTACAGAAATACTGATGCATCTGGATCGTGCATAACTTGAAGGGGAAAAGAGGCAGCTCTTTTCAAAGAATAACTTTCAGGTAAGGTGAACTTGGACAGTGTTGAAGAAGTAAAGGAATCCATGTAGAAAGCAGGAACATATACAATCTACTAAACAAGTTGTACTTACCTTATCTTCAAATTGTTCCAAGAAAATATCAACTCCTCTAATGCATGTTGAAATGTTTTCATGAGTCAATATAACACCTTTTGGATCTCCACTGGTTCCGCTGGTGTACATTATTGTACAAATATCAAATGGCTGCGGTGGCAAGAGCTCTGAGGGGTTTTCCTTTCCCTGATAAAAGAAGGGAAACAGTTCAATTGGCAGGTGAACTAAGTAAACAAATACTAGTCCAACATGCATGTGAATCAGAGAATAGTCTCCAGAATGCATAAACTACCTTAATAAGCTAAAAGTGCATATCTAAGGTCTAAAGAACAGAAAGTCTTTAAAAGATCAAGCCATTGCAATCGGGACTGAAACTTGAGATACTGAAACACCACAGTAAAAACAGCTCTACTTCTACCAAAATTTACGTTTGAAAGAGTTGAACACATTTAGGATGCCTCAAATGAATGTCATTTCAATAGCTCACTATTTTCATAATCACTGCCCAACTATATAGCAAGAAAAGAAGAACTAATTAAGGACAGAAGTACCAGAAATGCATGTTGTGACTTTTAACTGGTTAAGTGAAATAATTTAGTGAAATAGTTTATTATCAATGTGTGTAATATATAAACTAATGATTTAAATTACGAGACAAAACAATGCAATAAACAAATAGTCCTACATTCTCGAGGTTACCCAATTGAATGATCACATACTTGACCTGTTGGAGAAAAGTCTCGATAACAATGAGGGGTGTTCAAAAGTAAAGCTTATTAAGTCCGTCCTTATACGCCTTATGTTGATAATCCAATTTTTACAACCAGGACAATTATGGAGATTGTCAAATAAAATTCAATACAATCTGAAATGGACTTGATAAATTCTGCTGACAAGCAATTAAAAGAGTGATCCTAACAACTTAGTATAAAGAACATCAGTATTGTTTTATTTTCAGCTAGTATATGTAGTTGGTGTACAGCACACTTTGCATATATAGGCCTCAACTCCTATTACCGGAATGTACACCTTCACCCACAAGAAACTGTTGAGAAGAAAATATAGCATTTGCTTTTTCTCAGTTTATGCCCCGCAACGCCTAAGAATATTCATATATTAAAAATAAATTAATAAAATAAAATGTGAGATATACCATACGAAGAAAATCATTCCAAGAATATGATTTCACTCCAATGGAGGCTGCTCTGTCCTTCTCTTCCTCTGCCAATGAAGTGAAGCAAACTATCACTGCTACAACAAGGAACACATCAAACCTGTTGATTACTGCAACAACAAGGGATGAAGAAAAAAACCTTTTTTCCAGTTGAAACAAGAATTTAAAGGCACACTTACACTTTAACCGCCGAGCATGTTTGCACTCAGAACTCAAAAGCTGCAAGTAAGGAACAGATACGATTAATTTCTGTGTATGATGAAAATATAATATATAAAATTTATTACAGAAATAAAAAGATAGTAAAGTTTTATAAGCTTACTTCTTTCAATTTCTTATCCTGGACGAAAACAAAATCAATATCGGCATGATCTATTATGAAATCAACAGCTCCTGGTCCTGCCCGCACAGAGAAGTCATAAGTAGAAAATAAATGGCAAACACATGCTTCTCAATTCAGCCCCACATGAAAGAAAATAAATAGGAAGTAGAATGCCAGGAAAAGTTGACTGTAACTCTACTAATACGCAAAAGATAGGCATGCATGCTCGATCCTGTTTCATGTCTCTCTGATTTTTTGACAAACCCATAGTAATGCTTATTGAACTTCCATTATACATACAGAACTACTCAAAGTACATTTTTTCATTTATTCAGGAAGTCTTTCACATATAGAGAATAAAAAATATCCCAAGTGGGTAGAGAGAAGAATACAGAAGCATTAATCCCAATTAGCTAAGGTGAAGCTTAAAGATAGCAAGAAGTTGAACATTACCAAGGGTATCGTAGAGAGGTACACAAATTAAACTATGGGAACTGCAGGCCTGCATAACATATTCAAGTTATTTGACTTTTTCTAGAAATATGATAAATTGTATGGAAGAAATGGAAATGCAACATAAAATTTAAGAAAAATTATAATAAAACATATGAGAGTCACATTTATCATGGATATGGATTGTCCAAACAGACCTCCATTGCAACAATCCACTGCGGGCAATTTGTTCCATAAATTCCCACCCGAGCACCCTACAAGTAGCATAACACAAGTGAAGATTACGCTTATGGATGTCTACACCTAATGAATCTTCTTACATAGTTGAGCCTTTCTTTTGTACTTGGAAATCCATTAGTAGCTGTAGTAAGTAGTATGCAATAGTATGCAAAAAGAAGAAGAAAAACAAACAAATGCTTCAGAAAAGTTCAAGTGCTTCCTTACAGGTTGAATCCCATGAGCTCGTAATGCTGAACCAGCACAGAGAGTTTCCTCGTAAACTTGTTTATATGTTTTCCAGACATAAGGGCCCCACTAGACCACCAAAAAAAAAATGATTAAATTCTGGTATGCACACAAACAAGAAGAAGACAGACTACCGATGATACAAGCCAGATAGATGATCGATGAAAACCTTATGATTGAGAAATTCACGCCATCCTAGCATCCTATTTCCTGGATATTTTTCAACAGATGCTCTGTCCAATATCAATATCCATCCAAAAAGTAATACTACTATGTAAGTAATTGCTGAATGTGTTAATGATGTTAAATTAAAAGAATGATCGGCCATAAGAGAAGCATAAGATAAATGGTAGCTAGCCATTGTTGAGTTGAATTTTCAATTCTGACCTAAACATTTCCCAGGCCGTAGATAAATTAGGATCAATAGGCGGAAATTCATGTTGGGATATTAGATTTCGATATACTGGACCAACAGACGGCTGGCCATCCCGGCCATCCCTTCCTTCTTCCACCTTAACCGCAAACATCTTCATGGTTCTGAGCTGCACAATAATGCCAGAAGAAGCTATTTATTAAACAAGCAACGCAGGAGTTACTTGACTAGTTACATACTACTATCCAGTCGTGGTAGTATTTATATATGTACAAGTACATAGTATATTATATAGAAATGAGGTAGCTGGGAAAAAGATTCATAGAAAGCTTATGAAGCATAAATGCATCATGGGGTGGAGTGATAGGACGACAAGCACCAAAGGTAGCTCCAAGAGAAAGCGGGGAGAAGTCACAGGACAGATATAGAGATTCAAGTTGCCAACTTGACCTATTTTCATATCATATGAAGTGGTGCATGTGCCTGAAAAAAATCATTAATAGTAATCGCCATCACTCACTGCTGGTAACAAAGTTAAAAATGGGTCGTCGTCTCATCAAACAGAAACTATTTACCCACTAATGGAATTGAATAAGCAGTGCAACTTAACATGTCAAAGCTAGGCAACTACTCATCAATCTATTCAGGCATTAAATATAGCAATGAAGACGAAGAAATTAAATAAGCTTGGATATTGGAAGTTCAACCCAATGCATATATAATCAGTAATCGTGTGAAACAGGCAGGGTAAAGTAAAAATCTGAATGAATTAATCGAGCAGAAATCCTTTTAGAGAGCAAGTATGTAATAATGTTAGGCTTAATTACATTTACCTCCCTTGAGGTTTGACCATATTACCAGTTGCACCCTGTAGTTTGACAAAATTACAAATTCCCCCTTCTGACTAAATTCCGTCTAACGGAGCTTGCAAAAAGACTAAATCATCCTTATTACATATTGCTTAATTAAGCCCTCATTTTTCTTTCTAAACTCAGGAGTGTTTAGTGATGTATGTGATTGATATGTAATACAAGTTTATTTTGCAGAATTGAGAGGTGGATTTCCCTTAAAAATTTTGATTTGATTTGAGTTGCTTCTATGTAATGGGTGATGTATCATGGTGTAGTCATGGTGGTGGTGGGGGTGGAGATGGTGTGTTGTTGAGGGTAAATGAATTTAAAACTAAATTGATATAACTCAAGAAACTTCCATCACAAACAAAACAATCAAGTATCCATATACTTCCTACACATTTAATCATAGTAAGGCACAAATGGAAGCAATTAGATTTGTCTTTTGATTTTTTTAACCCCTTCAAAAAAAAAAAAAAAAATCTTTTCAGGGAGACATTTGTTAAATTTTTGATAATTTAAAGGGATTGATTATAATTTTATCAAACTACAGAGAGATATTTATTAAACATTTAATAATTTAAGGAGGTTGACTGTAATTTTATCAAACTACAATATGGCCAAGTAAATGTAATTAACCCATAATGTTAAAATAAACTGATCCGCTGGTTGTGCAAGTAATTCTTAGAAAATTGGTTGTACGGAAGCAAGATTCAGCCCAATATTCAAAACCAGATAATTCCACTGCAGCAGCTGTCCCTTGCATGCAGCTACAAGTCTACAACTACAGCGCCAACTGGAATCTCCATTTATTTGTTGATGTACGTTGTACAAAATCACGTGCCGGGTTGGCCGTATCCCCTACGCATATGCAAAAAGGTTCTCTTCTCTGTGGCACTAGTATTTTATTTGGGCACTGATAATGTCACAGCAAAATCATATTAAAAAAGAGATCTTCGGAAGAAGAAAAAAAAAAAAAAAAGAATGATAGAATTTCAAAAATGAGAAAGGACTAAGAGAGAAAATAAAATTCAGAATTTTTATCTAATTCGAAGTTGCAATCAGTTGTGTTCCGTTGTTATTGATGATGGAGTTGGTTGGCTCCCGCCATTTATTGAATTCCCTGCAAGCACCACGAAATCCAATTCTTTCCCTAGTACAAACACAAATATGTCAAATATGGCGATGTTCGAGGTATACAAGAAATACTGGTCTCACAACAAGCCGCTGTGGAAAGTCTTCCCCGGTCTCTGTTGGTGTGAAATGGTAAAACCAGTATAGCCGTGGCAAAGACGTGCTGAGGACGTCTAAAGGCCTGGTGAAGGTGGGCAAATTTTTACACGGATCCGATTTATGACATAGTATCATGGTATAGATTCGATTTATGGCATAGTGTCATGGTTCACAAGTTTTCACATTCTTTCACATACTTCAGGGGAGTGACGTGAAAATTTATGAATTAAAAAATTTATGACATTATACTATAAAGTTTATCCACACAAAAAATTTCCAATGAAAGAGGGTGTTTTACTAATTAACTTCACTATAGGTAATTTACGGATTTGGAAGAAAATAGCTGTGGCAGTAAGATTTTTGTAAAATAGGCAATGTCACTGCCTATTTTATTTAAGCATGCACTACTCCCCTCCATTGATCCCATTCTAGTGAATCAAACCTACCCCGAAGTATTCCTGTCCTTGTGCCTATAGTAGATTCAATTTTCTTCCACAACCATTCGAGGTCCTCCGATCCAGTAGTTTACCAACAAGTCAATGTCATTAGAGTGTTTAAAAGTCAGTTAAATCTAACTATCGAATCGAGTCAAGTCGAAAAAAAAATTTGACTTGATTTGTTCGATTTTTAAATTGACTTTGATTCAAAATCAAATTAATTAAGCAACTTTTCTAAGCAACTTTGATTTCAACTTTCAAGTCAAATTATTGGTCGAATACCGATCTATAAATTGACTGGTTTGACTGATTTACCAATCGAATAAGTCGTTCTACTTTGCAGGTCAAATACCAGCCAAATAAGTACAACAATTATATTTCTTTTGATATTTTAGCATATATTATAATAATATATTAATATACTTGTATACATAATATTTTTAATTATTAATAAATATGTTAATGACTGATAATAATATTTTTTCTTAATATTTAAATATATTGTCTTTGTATAATTGTTGGAGTTGTCAATGTAAATGTAATACTTTACATTATGTACAATTTAGGTGCTTATACATTAATATAAGTGTATAACTTATTAATGTAATACTTTTGTTTCAATAACTAATTAAATGAATTACAAATTTCCTTTTAATATATATAAATACTAGAGTTAAATAATTATATATATACTTTAATGTTTATTGAAATATCTATATATAATATATCTATACACTCATATTCTGATTTCATATACAAAAATTTGTATAACTTATATTTGTAACAAAAATACGTTTTAATATAACATTTAATTTATATACTTATACTACATAACTTATTAGTATAATATTTTTACTATCAACAAGTGTATTCTATACATTATTAACTTATTATTAATATAGATAGAGTTATATACACACACTTACTTAATAAGGGTTGGTAACTCAGTAAAATTTTGCTATGTGAATCATCTTTAACAAATGATCCTGAATTTGTGACTTTATAAATTATTTTTAATATTATATATACACTAATACTCATTCATATATTAGGCTAAGCAAAATTTGCAACTTTCATATGAATAGATAGTATATATATAGTAAATAGTTAAAATATAGATAGATAGTATACACACAAAAATGTGTGTTTGTAAATTTGTACATATAATCTATTTTAAACTTGAAATGTAATAAATTACATTTTGATATACACATTTTATTGAATGATGTGATTGTAATTGGGTTTTGTATTTTTCTTTTTTTGTATTATCTATTAAATTTTATTATCTTGTATTTATATTATATGATATTTTGAATTTGTGACATTATGTATTAAATTTTAGAATTAGAATAGGGATAATTTCCCATACTTCCCTAAGGTATATCATAATTATAGCTACCTCTTCTCAAGTTTTAATAATTACACTTACTTCTCTTGATTGTGTGAAAAGACTTTAATAACTTTGCAATTATTATTAAACAATACTTAACTAAAAATAAAGGAAAATGAACAAAAGGGGATGATTGTTTTGTAATTTGGGAAAACATTTTTTTTGCTAGGGGATCATGAATCAATTTTTAAAGTCCAATCAAGTTTTTTGAAATCTTCACTAGAATTTACTACTGGTATAATTTGTCCATCATATAAATTGCAACAATCATTATTTTGCCATGAATTTGATTTTCGCAATTGTATACTCGTGCAGTTGCGCCTATGAAGATGGCTTTCATGTTTGACTATTTTAGCCTGTTTCGGATGCCTTATTGTGTTCTCTAATTTTCTTGATTGTATGGATTTTGCCTTTACTTTGGCCTATTTCCTAAAAAACCTGTATGATTCAACTTGACCTTTAAGTACATTGTTCAACAATTACCAAATAATAGATACAAACCTCTCCCAATAGGAACATATTTAAGTAGACCTAGTTTTTGGTCCCACCGTAAAATCTGTCTCTTAAAAAATCTTATTTATATCAACCGATGTCATAGATTCTCTAAAATTTATTCCATACCACAAGATTTACAAGTGAGGTTAAACCGGATCTATCTAAGTATTTGTTGTCCCAATATGCACCAACAGTGCAATCAGAGAGCATGCCGCATTCCTTTTTGTTTTTTTTTTGTTTTTCTCCAATACGGCACTATTCATTTCAATTCAATGATAACCCAGATTACACCTAATGAAGCAACTGCCTCAAGTCTGTATTTGCTGCCTTGAGCAGCCAAACTAGAAAGGATTCTTTCCAGTCAACACTTCCTCTAAGTTCACTAGCAAATTTTGCTAACAAATGACTAGTTGCTTTCCCTAAAGGAGAAAGAAACTTTACAAAAGCCAGAAGATAAATTATAAATATCCTGTAAAACTATTCCTAAATGCAGATCATCTATCACTCCTTGATTAATTTTGTCAATTACGCTTTTACAGTCTCCTTGGATTTTAATTTTCTGACAAACTTCATTTTTAGCTTTCTGCTTCTCTAATGGCCAAACCTTTATCAATGTTTATGTTACCACTGTAGTCATCGAACTGAAGCCCAGGCAGCAAGTATGATTCCTTCAGAAGTCCTAGCAACAACACATTTCCTTGAGCTATCTTGATTTTTCTCTATTAACTCCTACATTTGTGTTGATAAGAATGGTATCTCCAGCAGGGTGTCCCCATCTGTTCTCCTTTCTAATATCCTGCATGTAAATTTGCCTCTGGTTGCTCTCAAATTTAACCAGTTCATCAAATTCAATCCATTCTTATGACTGCTTTTTGCACTACTATCATATTCCCTTTATGCATCCTTCTAAAGATCCATTCATTCCTTGCTTTCCAAATTTGCCATAGTAGATTGATTGTCAGAGTTATGTGTTTCTTACCTTCTACTCTCTGTGTAGCTCCTTTCAGTTCATCAAACCAATTCCAGAAGCTGTTTCGGTGATCATTCAGCCATTCTCATTGTATTGGTGATACTTTCTAGATTCTCTGAGCCTTAGAGCACCAGAAGAAAAGATGTTCTAAAGATTCACTACCCTTCCCACATACACAGCAAGTTGTATCCCCAATGCCAATTCTTGACACCAGAACTGTGATATCCAAAATATCCGATTGTCATACTTTAGTCATGTTAATATTGAGGATTAGAAATATTTGGGGTCAATTTATAATTAGAGCAAAAGTTGGGGGTCAAATCTAAATAATTAAACTAGTTTATATACTACTAAACAATTTTCTTCTTCTATTTTCCTAATTATTCCACTTAGAGAAAGGGTTTCACTTCCAAGAGCTTGAGGGAGGAGGAGAAACAACCAATTCAACCACAAATTTCCAAAATTGAGGTAAGAAATTCGTTCTTTCTTGAGTTTAATTAGCTAATTTGATAGATTCTCTTATACACATCTAGATGTGTATTAGAGAATTTTTCAAGAACATTGTGGGTTTCAAAATCTTAGCTTGTGGTGATGATTTAATGGTTAGAATTGGTGTAATTGGATTTATTTTCTTGCTCTTTCTTGTTAAAGTTAAACCTATGGATGTATGTGTTGAATTTAAAAGATTTGGATGGTTTAATAACCAAGAAAAAGGCAAGAAATTTGCTAAATTCGTAGCTGAAAATTCGCAGCAAAAAGTTCTACAGCACTGTGTAACTTTAGAAAATTGGTCATATCTCAGCGTAGGAATATCGAAATTGCACACCGTTTGTTGCGTTGGAAACTAGACTCGCAGCCCTTCGAAACGGTATGAAGATGTTGTTTTGTTTCTCAGTATATTAACAGCAGTTCGTCCATAAACTGGACTGAAAATCTGGTTCTGCAGCAGAGTATTTTCTGAATTGCGAGCCGGTTTTTGAGCAAGTTGTGTTTTGAACTGGGAAATGTTCTCTTCTTGAAACATCTAGTAAATTGAGTCTAGTTTCTATCAGAATCAGTTTTGTGGCTTTTGGACGAATATAGCTTGAGTTATGGTCATTTTTGTTCAGCACTATCAATGCTGAAAATATCATAGCTAGCCTTGTTATGATATAGGTCATGCCTTATTAGAATTTAATGAGGCTAATATTATTGTAGATTACCTTTTAGGTTATGAGGAGATGGTTTATGTTCTGATTTTATTATTTAGGAAGGATTAACGGGATGTTCAAGTAGCTTGGATTTTGAATTGGAAACATTTTGATTACTTGGTAAGTGACTTTTTCATATTTCTATTGTTTTTAAAAAAAAACAGATTTCTTAAGTATTTTTATACTAAATGATTGTCAATACTTTGAAAATCTATTTGTGTATGAAATTGGATTGAGCATATGGATAATTTGTTTGGTAATTATACGTCTGTGAATGATTGTTTATTATGCTATCTTTGGTACCATTGGATTCATTAAACTAGTAAAGGAATGAGAAAGGCTATTAAATTGCTATGTTAAAATGTCGGTATGGCCCTTCCACGGGATACAATAATGGACAAACGGCCCTGTCACCGGTTATAATAGTGACCGTAGTATGATATCCGAAACTACGTTTAACCGACATATGGCCCTACCACGGGTAAGAATAGTGGGTTACGGCCTTGTCACGGGTTATAATAGTGACCATAGCATATTCTTTAGCTGAAGGCAAATGAAAAAGAAATAGATTGTAAGAATTAAATAGAACAAAATATGAGAACATGTGTCTATTAGAGTTGTGTATGCCATGCATGTATGATGCTTGATTGTGGTTGGATTGTTGTGAAATGATTTTCATGATATGTAATATATACTTTTAACGTGCTCAATCCAGTAGTGATATGAGTGAGTTACTTACTAAGTAAATGAAAGCTCATCCCACTTACCTTATGCCCTTGCAGGTGATCACGTTTAGATCGTTTTCTGGCGGAGTTGTGATATACTGCCGAGTAGAATTAGTTTTGTTATGTTTCACCTTGTATAGAAGGTTTTGTGTAGTTGTATATATATTAGACTATGGTGATTCTAGTGGGATGTTGTGGTTATACTTTTCTTCTAGGTTGAAGATTTGTTGTGTTCATGGTTTGAACTTATGTAAATATTTGGGCTTGTTTTTATATAGGTTGTGTATGTATGTTTTGGCAATTGTTACTTATAAATGTGATAGACGGCTTTGTATTATTTTGGGAAGGTATGTCGGTGCAACACACTCTAAATTAGAGGTTGTTTTAATTATGCCGAGTTTGGGGTGTGACAAGAACCTCTTTAACAAGAAGAAAATTATGTAGACATTTCCATAAAAATTGTTTAACTTACGCTTCAAGTTTAGTCCCCAAACAAATTTCAACAAGCTTGTTTTCCTGATTTCCCTACTTTGATGTCCATGACTGTTCTCAACATGATCAATAACCTGACTTGACTGTATACAGTCCTGAAGGAGAATGTATCCAAACCAACTTATCCTTGCTTTCTCTTACACTTGATGGAATTCTTCTAATGTGTGACACCTCTTCCTCTGTAAACAGTTCTCTCAATTTCACATCATTCCACTTCTCCTCTGAAATCAGCTGGTTAACTGTCAAAAGTTGGCAATTAAAAGGTTTCTCAGTTTGTACCCTACCACCATTGAACTCCCCCAGCCATTTGTCTTTCCAAATTTTTATACTCTTCCCATCCCCCACCATCTTTCTTGAGCCTTTCTTCAGTGGTTCTATCTTGCACTCCAAATTCTTTTCCATGCCTAGAAAGCTCCCCCTTGACATTTAGAATCCCAGATTGTCATCTTAGGATAGTATTTCTCTTTAAGAACCATGCTCACAAGAAGATTAGGGGTAGTCACTAGTCTCCAAACTTGTTTTGCTAGCAAAGATAGGTTGAAACATTGTAAATCTCTAATACCCAAACTTCCCTTGCTTTGAACTCCTGACAGTTTATCCCATCTTAGCCAATGAATCTTCTTGTCTTGATTTGCATTTCCCTACCAAAACCTAGCCATTTGAGCACATATATACTTGCACAGCTTCTGAGGTAATTTAAATATAGACATCACATAGTCAGGCATTGCTGGAAGAATAGATTTTAATAAAACCTCTTTTCTAGCTTGGTTAAGCAGTTTCCCTTTCCATCCTAGCAATCATTTTGTAAACCTTTGCTTAACAAAATCAAAGACTTGGCTTTTTGTTCTTCTAATTACTAGAAGCAAGCCTAAATATTTGCTTTGCTCTCTAACCTGTTTCATATTTTCGAGCTTCAAAGTGATTTGCTTATGAGCTTCAGTACTGATGTTCTTAGCAAAGAAAATAGAAGACTTATTAGTATTGGTAAGCTGTCCAGAAGCTTGCTTATGCTTACGTAGAATCTACATGATTTGTTGTGCTTTAGCTTCATTTGCCTTGCAGAAGATGAGGGAGTCATCTGCCAAAAATGGATGAGGAATGGCTGGAACTCCTTTTGAAATCTTCAAACCAGAAATCATTTTTTTCTCAACAACTTGTCTTAGAAGACTTGAGAATCCTTCAGCACAAAGAAAAAACAGATAGGGGGATTAATCCTCTAGTAGGTTTGATATATCTACATTTCTCTCCATTTACATTGATAGAATAGGTTAAAGAAGTAATGCATTTCATAATCCATTTTATCCACACTTGATCAGAAACCATTTTAACCATCATTGCCTCCAAGAAAGGCCATTCAACCTTGGCATAGGCTTTTGACATATCCAATTTCAGAGCAATGTAACTCTCTTTACCAGTCCTTTTATGGTTAAGGAAATGAATAAACTCATGGGCAATCAGAGCATTATCAAGTATCTGCCTTCCAGGAATGAAGGCAGATTGATTAAGACTGATACAATTATGAAGCAAAGGCTTCATTTTGTTGACCAAAATTTTAGAAATAATTTCATACAAAATATTACAAAGAGTAATAGGCCTAAATTGAGGAATGAAAATAGGATTAACAGACATAGGAATAAGAGAGATTAAGGTTTCATTAGTGGCTTTTAGCATTTGACTAAAAAGAAAAAATTTTGGATTGTTTGAACCGCTTCCACCTTAATTGTTTCCTAAAATTTTTGGAAAAAAATGGGAAACATCCCATTAGGACCAGAAGACTTGTGAGGGTGCATAGAAAAAATTACCTCTTTAATTTCTTTCTCAGTAACTGGTTGAGTCAGTTTACTGTTCATTTGGTTAGAAATAGTCTGAGGAATATCTTGAAGAATTTCTGCAAAATTTCCTTATATGGCTAGAAATTTTTTTGGTGAAATACCCTATTATCTCCTCTACTACCAACGTCCATCACTTCTTTGCAGCTTAGAAATGAAATTCCTTCTTCTCCTCTCAGCCCCACTAGCATGGACAAAACTTGTGTTCTTATCCCTCTCACTTAACCACTTCACTTTGGTTTTTTGACTCCAAAAAATTTCCTCTTTAGTGTATTCTTGACAAAGTTTGTCATGGAGCTCTTGCAGTATTTGTTTCCTGTTATCTCTACGGCTGTTCTTGAGATCTTTAATTCTTTTTTTTTTTTTTCAGAAGCTTAATTTCCTTTCCTGCATTGTTTTTTGACGGTCCTGTTCTACTCTAGTAATCTGATTTAGCACTTTTTAATTTTGCCATGTATCCTAAAGAATCTGGATCCTTGAACACTCTCATTCCAAGCCTGTTTCACAATACCTTCTACTTCATTATACTACAACCATTTTCTATCAAAGGGGAATATTCTCTTAGTTCTCTCCCTTGTCTGGTAATCATTATATATTTCAATGTGTTTACAAGTGGCCTTGTCAAACAAAATCCTCCAATTTGGGTAGTAAATCATTCTATCCAATCTCTCTTTGATTTCTTCATTCTATCCTTTATCCCAATCATTGTTCCAGGTTTAGGGAGATCCTGTATATCCCACGTCAAACAATTGATTCTCTAGTATAAAGTTCCTGAAGTCTCTAAGGGACCAATCATTTCTTAATCTACCTCCCCATTTCTCTTCATTGGAAATTATATCATTTAAGTCTCCATTAAGTATCCAATATTTTCCCCACAAAATTTTCCTCTTAGTCAAAATTTTCCATTGATTCCTCTTGACCATGTCATCTGTACTTGCATAAACAAAAATGTTCCACCACCTTTTACCACACTCTTTATTATTAATTAAGGTTTCAATGGTGAAGTCAGTGTATAACACTTTTAAAACCTCGACTTCATTCTTCCACAAAACAACCATTCCTCCTGAATTGCCAACAGGATCTACTACAAAAAGATTATTCAAATTTTATCTTCTATTTAACACTATTCATAAATTTCTTTCTATTTTTGGTTTCACTCAAAAACACCATAATTGGATAGTGGAGTCTTAAGACTTCCTTGAGTTGGGGAATTGTCAAGGGACTCCCAGCACCTCGATAATTCCATACCAAAACTCTCATTGGCACTTGGGAGCCCCATTGTGGCTGGACTCCACCACCAGACAGTTTTCTTTACCTTGTTCAAGCATCTCAGTTGATTTGCTCATTTTCCTGACTGATTCATCTACATCTATATCCTCCTCCATCTCCTCTCTTAATCTGAGTTTTCTTTGTTACCCTCACATATGTTTAAAATGTTACTAACCTTCTCAGCCAATGGTTTCCTTCTGCTAGCAGCTTGCACAATCCTCTTCCAAGTTTTGCTAACTTTCTATTCTTTCTTCTCAAAATTTCTGTTCCTGATATTTCTTGTTGTCCCAGGCTCCTTTTGTACTTGTTCAGCTTCCTGGCCTTGGTCCCATAATATGTTGGCATCCCCTATCATTGACTGATCATCTTCAAGAATTTGTGGTTGATTGGATTCAGCTTTCCAATGTGCTCCCGCCATTTTATTCTCATTTGCTACTGTCTCAATTGAGTTCCCAATCTTTGAAGCCACGACTCCATCTACCTTCTCTTGTACCTGGACCAAAATTTTACTATCTATTTGCAGTTCTTTCCTAATTCCTTTACTTGGACCCCATTCTATTTCCTTCTTTGTTGTTGTATCCTTTCCCACTCCAGTCACTTGATCTCCTAATGATTCAGCTTGGATGGATTCTTGACAGAATTAGCTTTAAGCCTGGATCCAAACTGAGCAATATCAGTAGAAGTTTCCTTATTCTCCCTGTAGATTTTCTCATTGTGTCCTATTATACCACATTTGTAGCATAAATCTGGACATCTTTTATATTTAAAATCTACCCAATGCTATTACTGCCCAGTTTAACCATTGTTCCTCTCATGAGTGATTGAGAAATGTCTATTTTCACCAGTTTCTGTCTTATAAATCTTCATATGTCTGCCCTCTTTACTTCCAATGTACACATCAATAACATCCTGAACCAAACCCAAAACACTACCAATGGACTTTCCTATAGCTTTAATTAACCAATGAATTGACAAGTTCCACAACTGAACCCACATTTCTACCTTCCTGAATTCTTTGGCCTTGTTCTCAATTCCCCGTTCCCATTTTTTCAGTACCTTGATTATCAAAAATCCAAGGTTTGCCTCTAAGAACCCTTTCAAGATTTGTAGTGTTACTGAAATTGAACTGAAATAAATTGACTCCCAATTCTAGGTTCTTGGGGTTATCTCATCTTTGGTTCACAAAGTTTTTAACTCCCACAAAATTCATTGGCCTTTCTCCCATCACTTTCCCAATCAATGTCATCTTGCATAGTCCAAACACTTGAATCTCTTTTTCCTTACTAATTTCCTTCCCTTTCCTTACTTGAAAGGTCAAATCTTCCAAAACATGTCACTAGCTCTTTAGCCATGGAACCTTTCAGAGAAATCTATCATATTTCTTAGCCTAAAACAACAGAAGATAGTAATCTACTTCTACCAATCACAAAAAGAAACCAAATAGGTAAAGACACAAGCCAAGACAAAAGGAGAAAAGAGTAGCACACAGATAAATTAACAACTGAAGCACAGGATAACAAGATCAAAAAGGACTATAGCACCCTACACACAGAAAACAAGGAAGAAAATAATAAAGACAAATGAAGTCAAAAGGGCTACCTGGCTCAAGAGATGTATATGCTCGAGTTAGTGCGCTTGATAGGAGTTTGAAATTGTGAAACAAGTTTGTCTTCTTTACACATGGCTTATTTGCTCCTTAAGAAGAACTATACAAGTACACACTAGCCAAATTTAAGGGGCATTTAATGGTGAAGATGATCACAATCAATACTACTGGGAACTTTTAGCAAGGCAGTGTGTGATTTTCTGATTTTTGTTAGGAAAGACAAGTCAAAATTTCAAAATTTTGAAAAGTTGGGTGAAACTTTCTCAAAGAAGTGAAACTCTCACAAAAAAGAGGGAGAAACTCTCACAAAGGAGGCTTTTTTGCTGCATTCATTCTTGTCGTCTTCATCTTGTGTAGCCTTTACTAATACAGAGCCGACAGACTGTATGGACTATGAGTGGAGTAAACATATTTGTCTAGATGGATATCCATATTATTACAACTGCGTAACATGTGAGAGCAGGGTAAGCATATTTTACTCGAATTTTGTTAACCGTTTTTCCATGTCACGCCTCTTTAATGTTTCTTGAATACTTGAATTATTGTATAATGGGAGAAACCTGAGGAGTATGCATTGTACGAACGTCACTTCAAAAGCTGGAAGAGGAGCAATAGCCACATATTTCGCATCCAGAAGTTCTTTATACCAAAGAAATTTGTTAGGTGTAAATGTCATGCAAGGTGTTTCCAATGAGCTTTGCAGCTTCAGTAGGCTTCCTTTTGTATGCCAGTACAAGACCACTTAACTTGGGACTTCCTATGCAATATTGTTTTGCGCGCTGAGTTGGTTTATGCTTTTACACTTGCTAGTCTAGTAGTGACTGGAAATGGATTGCACCTTTTCCATGTATGCAAAGCAAATTCAGTCAAAAGTATGCAACTGAAATATCATATCAAGAGTGCTGGTCTTTATTGTACTTCGACTGATGGATAATATTAATTTGTACATCCCCTGTTTGCTGCAAGTATTCAAGTATAATCGAAAAGCAAGTTTGAGTGGTTGTCATATTATTCTAACCTGGAACCCGAAATGCCTGATTACAGGTAGAACCAATCCTTGAATGGCCCCGAGCCATTCTCCACTCCTACTTCTATATACAGGCATTGATTGACGCACTGTACCTTCTTAGAAACAAGATAATGAGGAGAGAAAGTGGGAAGATAATAAGAAAAGAAACAAAGAGAGGGTAAGATATGATTGAGAAAGCATAACCATCCACATTAATAAACAGTTGAGGGAAGACAAAAGATCTACTTCTACTACTAAATGTAATTATGTAACTAAAGGGCCGAGGTTACAAAGTCAAAAAGGGATGCATATCATCATGGGAAAGCTTTATATATGCATGTGTAGGAAAAACCGATAAAGCCTTTCATAACATCTATTTCTTTTTCATTCAGTCAAAGCTGAATACGTCATAGCTGATTTTATTTACAATGTAATTGAACAGACAATACCACTGTCATTAGTGGTTTACACAAAACACTTTCCCTAAGCAAAATGCCAACAATAGTCTTCTATGAACCTTGTTATGTTACATAGCACATTCCTCGACTCACTGTTGGCTGGTGGTTTATGAAATAGGACCCGCAAAACCTAAAACTACTAGATTGGAGGAAGTACAGGTAGCTCTAGCTATTTACAGCTTAATTTACATTGAATGAAAAAGATAGGCAAAAACTAAGTTAGCATGATACACAAACAAGTATTACAAAGGAAGTGGTTGGAAATCAGGAGCATTACTAACCCTCCAGCTTTTTAGGTGAGTTCTGTTATCCAGAAGATGTTGCAGGCTACAAGAAATTTCAAGGTGCCTGATTCTCTACCATGAAGCCATCACTGCTCCTATTGATATAAACCTACCAATATTGCTCTTTACAACACGGAAAGGTGCACCCATGTTGTTAAGCAGTGCCTCAACAGAAAATTTAACTGCACCATCACCTACAACTTTGCTATGCTTGCCCCATCCTGTTAAAATGCCGTGAAATCACAAAATGAAATCCATATTCTTAACTCAAAAACATTGACAAACATTGATATTTGGATTCGCAGATATATCTGGGTTTTTTTCTTTTTCTTTTCCATGTCTGTATGTGCTTCTAACTTGTATGGACTTCGTTATCAGGCTCAAAAGAGTTCCTATCTTTTGCTGAAGAAGAGATGAGATCCTTGGCTTCACTGTATTTTGGGGTAGTTAGTTTTGTCTATCATCCTGAATTCCTGTTGATAAGCTCTTCTGAGGTATGAATATTACTAACGGATCCTTGTGTGCTTCTTTCTGATACTTGAATCTTTGTGAGGGAAGACATGTTGATTCATTGATTTTGTACTTTGGAGAAGATCCATCCCGTTGCCTGTTTGAACAAGGTGGTTAAGATCACTTTAGTATATTAGTACAAATTTGGTTATAAATCTGGAAATGTGGTGATTTGAATAAGGGAGAGGGGCAGAGTAACAGTAGATACACAACTCTTGATGTATTAAATTATAGAAAAATAGTCTTTTGATGGCATAGTCATTTTCATTATACATCATCCAAAAGCTACAAAATTTTGAATTGTCTTGTATTCTCTGCCCGGCTAGAAAGACAAATACTCAGAGTTGCTAAAGCCTTGTCTTGTGAACCATTGTCCTTACCCTGCGGATCATATTTGTTGCTTTTTACGGATTTCAACTCAAATGTTTGGCAACTTGTGAGCAGCTAGGTGTGTGTTTGGGGTTTTAGTACCGGATTTCAGCAAATTGTGAGTGGTATGTGTGTGTTTGGGGTTTTTGTACCATATGAAATGGGAAGAGTTAAAAGAAATTATTATAAGGAGCCATAGGGAACTAAAAAACAGGTAAATTTATCAGGTTCCCCTAATCCTAGATAGGATGAGAAGAAACATGAGTGAATCCCTATTAATTAGTCTAAAAGCATATCTTTGGGTTTTTTTTTTAATTTATTTTGTGAAGTTATTTCTGGCTGTTATGAATTAGTTGTTTTGCTTCGTTTGACAGTGTATAACGATGTCATAGATTGTATCATGAATTTTGCAGTTATTTCAACCATTCTCAACTTTGTGAGAATGTTTAATCAAGCCCACGAGGAAAATTGCAAGCAGCTTGAGTTTGAGCGAAAGAAAGTAGAAAAGGAAGCTGCAGCAGAAAAACTGAAGTTAAATGCTCCAGAAAAATGGACCGAGCACATTATACATTCTGCGATTAGGAGTTAGGTAATGATATTTTGGTACTTCTACTTCAGTCCATTCCATGTTAAGCGTAATCTGTTAGGTCTCAACATCTAATCTTGACAATGGGTAGGAAAGTAATGTGTATCATACAATATGCATAAGTTTGTAGAATAGCATGTTTTGGCAGTGTTCTGAATTTATAAAAGGTGTCTTAAAGCTCTACATTAGCTCTTCTTTTTTTTTTTTTTTTCTTTGGATTTTTCTAACTCTAGTATGTAATATATATCAATTTTTTTTCAGTAGAATCTGGAAATTGGTAACCTGTTCATAGTAAGTTGTATAGATTTTTTCGAACGAAAGGAACAAAAGTACAAATGTTTCTGTAAAATAATAGGCTCTGCATTTCCTTTGAATTCATTTTCTTGTTTGGTAAATCTTTAGATTATTTAAAATGCTTATTCTTGTTAGCACGTTATGTTGTTCCTTAATCACTGATTACAAAATTGACCTTTTGGTAATTGCTTTTCGTCTCTTTTTCTTTAACCTTTTGTCTAGAGAATATTTGAATTATATGTAGCCTAGGCAGAATTTTCAGGTTTACTAATAATGGAACTACAAATAACATGGGAGTTAAACAAGATAGAAAGGTATTTATTGCTAGAGTCCTACCCTCATTATTGGTTGGTTACTTCCTTACAATAAAGATTTTTGTCTTCAAGAATCATTAGCTTCAACCACACTTTGCAAAATCAAGGCCTTCTTTTTCTTTCTAATATTGGGGGAAACTGGAGGGAAATGGCAAAGGGTGAGAGGGGGATTCTAACTCTTTCTTACCAAGTTGGTATGCTTCTGTAAAGATCTAAGTAGTGCAGCGGGATGGAATTAGGATTATTCAGTACAATTTCTTTTTACTTTTGTTGTAGCGTGTGAAGCATTATTTGTAAAATTTAATTGATATATCATTAGTCAATCTGGAGAAAAGAAGCATTCACATTCAAGATTCAAGGTTTTTTTTTTTTTTTGTTGTAAATATTCACATTCTAGATTGCCTAAGTGCTAAAGAAAATTTTATTTGTGTTGCATGAATCTTCTCTCATTAAAACCCGAGCATATTTCTCTGTTTCTTGCTTTTGGTACACTTGAATAGGACCTTTCATCAGTGCATTTTTTTTTTAAAAAACGACATTCAAATCCAGCGAAACATAATAATAATAATAATAATAATAATAATAATAATAGTAATAATAATAATGATAATGATGATAATAATAATAATAATAATAATAATAATAATAATAATAAGAATAATAAAACACTTGAATAGGACCTTTCATCAATGCATTTTTTTTAAAATTCAAATCTAGGGAAACAAATTTACACTTAGGTAGCAGAATAGTAGTAGTAGTTACACTTAGGTAGCAGAATAGTAGTAGTAGTAGTTACACTTAGGTAGCACAATAGTAGTAGTAGTAGTTACACTTAGGAAGCACAATAGTGGTAGTAGTAGTAATAATAATAATAGCAATAATAATAGCAATAATAATAATAATAATAAAAACACTTGAATAGGACTTTCATCAGTGCATTTTTATTTTTTTAAAATTCAAATCCAGAGAAACAAATTTACACTCAGGTAGCACAATTTGCTGTAAATCTTTTAAAGGCTATTATGTGGAAGGAGTTTTTGCCCCAAACGATATGGCTAGAAAAATTAGAGTTTGAAAAAAAGAAGTAGTTTCCCAACCTTTGTAATTAGTTTAATTATTACAAGGAATACAATTGATAATCCTTGAGGGGTAAAAAAGACTTGTAGGATATTCTTTCTCTAAAATGCTACAAATCATGTTTTAAGTATTTGCGAAGAGTAAAGATCCATTCCTATATAGATGTACTCTTAAGGTGTAGATGGTAGCATTTTTTTCCCAATCTAGTAGTCTGGGAACACATTCATTGGATTGATTATGCTATATGTATTTAATTTCAAAAATTCAATGCGAGGAAGAAGAATTTAACTATTTAAAGTATTCTATAACATATTAACGTGATTCATGGATGATTGATCCAAGTTTTCATTTTCCCAATGAGAAAATAAATTTAACTTTAACTGGAATTACTTTTGATTGTCAAAAAAAAAAAGAGAGAGAGAGAGAGAGGAAGTAGAGAAATGGTAGAAAAGATCCCTAAACTATTAGTTTTGTAAATTTGATATGTCACTAAACATAATTCTCCACGAGATCTCTTCTCTGTGGGCTTTTCCTTGCCACATGCAAGCGTTTTCTTCCCTAGGATTTTCTCATAGTGGAAGTCTCTTTCTACTTGGGTGGTATCTCCATCGTATCTCTATTCCAACAAAATTTGCTTAGTGTTAACTTTTTAGTTATTTGTTGTCTTGATCTTTGTTGTTGTTTTGTTGTTTTTTACTATTTGGTAATTTGTTCATTCCTATTATCAACTCTCTTTTCAGTCTTGTGTTTTCTCTTCTGCTTTATTCGTGTGGTTTCTTTGCTTGTTCTATTTGTTTTGTGTGGGGTATGGATAAGTCAGTTATATATTACAACCGTCTATGTATTTTTTCTAATACCCCTCTAAGAATGATGGCAAAAGAATTAGTGGAGTGCTGGAATAGCCTTAAGATTACAAAAGATGAAGCAGAGGTTGTTGAGGATCCCAGTATGATTAGAGAAGAGGTGAAACTTAGGGGAGACTTGTGTCATTTGGGTAAGGTAATAGCTGCTAAAATGGTGAATATAAAGGTCATGCACACTACCATGTACAATGCCTGGAACCTCTCGCGTGGTGTAAAGTGCTCAACAGTGAGAAAGAACGTTGCACTTTTCCAATTCAAGAATGAAGAGGATAAGAACTGAGCACTTCGAGGTTCTCCTTTGGCTTTCAATAGAAATTTAGTGGTCCTCGCAAATTATACGAGGGATAGCTAGAATTCAAAAGTTAACTTTACTACTTGTGAATTCTGGGTGCAAGTGTTCGAGCTACCTCTTAGCAGGATGAGTTTTACCACGACGGAGTTGATTGGGCCCGTATGGGTGGTTTTGTTGAAGCAGAAACGGACGAGGATGGGATTGCAAGGGTGGAATATATGCGGCTAAGAGTGAGGTTGGATATTGAAAAACCACTAAGATGAGTTATACACATGTAGTTCGGTGCAGAGAGATGTGATATTTATTTCAAATATGAATAGTTATCGACGTTCTATTACTATATTGCTGTGGAACAATTAGGCATGGCGAGATGGAATGGTGGTTGAAGGTGGCAATATCCTCGACCATTCCATCCAAGCCTTAATATGGTGCATGGTTCAGATCAAAATCAAGGACAAGTGGGAAAAATGGGAGGGCAATACCAAGCCAGAATAGACAACTGAACATAGAGAAGTCTAGTAAGGAATGTTCTTTCCCTTTGATACAAGAAGGAAAGTATTCACTTGTGATGGAAAGAAGAAATTCTATCAATTAGGAGGGAGTAGATTTAGTGCTGAGGAAGGAGAAAGATGTAAAGGGAATTAAGGGCAATCAAATCTCAATCAAGGAGATCCCTAATAATCAGTTAACGTTACATGAGTCATCCAATGATTTTAGAGAATTATTGAATGCTAACAACAGGGCAATGATGGGGGACGACATAGGGGAAGAGAAGCATAATAAGGAAAGTGCTAAGAATGGGGTGCATAATAAGGCGGTTGAAAATATATACCAAGTGTGATGAATGGAGGACTCAATGGGCTTGGATGTCCTGAATAAAAGAGCCCATATGGGGTCAACAGAATGATTGGGATGTACTGTAATAATGTTTTGATATACCTTTTCCTAGTTGATGTCCAGTTGGGCCCAAAACCACAAAAAAAAGAAGGGACATGGAAAAAACATGGATAGGAAAACATGGAAAAGAAAGAATAGAGTACGGGCTTCTACCTCAAAGTCTTCACAACTCTCGGAAGCAATTCCCAGTAAAAGGACCATACAGGATGACTATGATAGTGAGGCTACATTGGATGAACCTACTTGGAAGCGACATAATGGTAGAGTGCATGGTTTGGTTGATGAATGTATCTCTTCTTCAACGGCAAAGACTGGTATCCATTCCTGTTGAGAGCCATGAGTCTGTTAAGTTGGAACTACTAAGGGATTAACAACCCTCGGATAGTTCATGAACTTAGTAGATTAGTTAGCATTTGTAGTCCTCTTGTCATCTTTCTTTGTGAAACTCAGTGTTCTATTCTAATGAATTATCTAAAATAGTAGATAAAATTAAGAGTAAATTTATTTTTTTGGGTCTTGAAGTAGATTCGATAGGCAAATCAGGAGGCTTGGCTCTTTTGTGGAACAAGAATGTTGATCTCACTGTAATAGGCTTTTCTAGAAGGGTGATTGATGTTCAGTTATTTGGCTAGGTTTAACATTTAAATGTTGATTAACTTGTGTATACAGTGAACTAGCTACAGCAAGGAGAAGGGAGTGGTGGGAGAAGTTCAAAGAGGTCAAGGAGAATAATCATATTCCATGGCTGTGTGTTAGGATTTTAACTAGGTACTTTGTTTGTCTGAATTCCTTGGCATCTTGGGAAGAGGCTAGTGGCAAATGGATCTTTTCAAAGATGCCTTATATATTGTGAACTCTTTGATTTGGGTTTCTCGGATAACCCGTACACCTGGT
The DNA here is from genome assembly GCA_025175665.1 of Cinchona pubescens. Taxonomy (NCBI): domain Eukaryota; kingdom Viridiplantae; phylum Streptophyta; class Magnoliopsida; order Gentianales; family Rubiaceae; genus Cinchona; species Cinchona pubescens. The sequence continues at coordinate 1,253,785 of JANKKI010000276.1, forward strand.
ACAAGGGACGAAAGACACACTTTATTTCTAAGGGGGAGACTGGATAGAGCTTGTGCTAATCTGGATTGGTTTGACTTTTTTCCATAACACTTCATCTCATGTTCGTCATCTTTTCTGTCACAAATCAGATCATGCCCTTATCTTTGTGCAAATGACGGGCAAGAAGCATGGCAAGGGGAAATGAAAGTCGACTTGATTTAGATTTGAGGCAATGTGGGTTAAGTCCACTGATTATCACCAAGTCATCCATAATGCATGGGAAGATAATGTGTCAACCGTTCAATAGGAGGATCTAGTTTAGAAGCTTGAATCATGTAGGATGGGTTAGTGAAGTGGAGCAAGCATCAGTTCGGGTATGTGAGGAAAAAGGCAGATATCTTGAGGCAAAAAATCCATAATTTGTGCAACATGGCCACTAGTGATGTCGAGTTGGCTGAGATGGGAAACTTGGATATAGAAGTAAAGGAAATTTTAGATCAGGAATATATGTTATGGAGGCAACGTAAAACCCATTAGTTCAAATAGAGAGACCGTAACACCAAATTTTCCATGCAAAAGCTATAGCCACATAGAGGGCAAATGAGATCAAGGGACTATACACTCTGAGATAAGAAGAGAAGATGGTAAGAAGGGGCTGGTGAAATAGAGGAAAAAGTGGAAGAGCACTTCGCCAAAATTTTAAAGTCCTCAAATCCACCGAAAAATCTGGTCAGAGGGGTATTGGAAAGGGTACAATGGAAGGTGAGGATACCAATGGACAATAGACTAATCCAATATTTCACGGAGAAAGAGGTTGGTAATGCCATTGCCTAATTGGGCTCCCTTAATTCTCCTATCTCTGATGGTTTTAGTCCTAATTTTTACCACAAATTTTGGTCTATAGTAGGTAAAGATGTGACTGCTTGTGTGTTATCATACCTTAATTCCGGTGTGTTGTTACCTTGTCTAACTTCACTCATATTGTTCTAGTTCTTAAATGTGATTCTGCTGATAACATATCTCAATTTAGGCCCATAAGTTTATGTAATGTGTCTTATAAAATTGCGTCTAAAGTCCTTGCTAATTGACTTCTATTGTTCTTCCCAATGTTATATTTGAAACCTAGTGTCTATGTTCATCCTAGTGTCACGGGCTCACTCTTTTTAGTGCTCCCAACCCGTGCGGCACTTAGGTTTTCACCCTAAGTCAGCCTTTCTCACACTGTCAACAATAGAAGAGAGAATTGAGAGAATGAAAAGCTCTGTATATTCAATTGCTCAACTTCTGAGGTGTGTTACAAATGAGGGGGTTGGCCCCTTTTTATACTTGTAAGAGAAAATTCTAGAACCTACCAAATTAAATACAAATCTACAAGAGTCTAGAGAATTCTATACAAAGAATATTCCTTCTAGAGAATATTCCAAATCTACATCATTCTAGAGAATTCTAGAATGTCCCTTTATCCTCTGGGCCAATCATTTGGACTTACTTTTATTTTGGGCCAAGCCTCTTCGTCAAAATGGGCGGATCGTGTCACTAGGCAAATTGATTATGGATAATATGCTTGTGGCCTATGAGGTTAATCATTTTATTTGGTCAAACTCTTGGGGAAGGTGGGCTTGATGTCTTTAAAGATTTAGAGATAAGTAAGGCCTACAATCGAGTGGAGTGGGGTTTTCTTGTCAAAACTATGCACCCATAAGGCTTCCATCCTCATTTTATATCTCTAATTTACCAATACATTTCAACTGTTTCATACTCATTCCTGCTTAATAGATGTGAGGTTGGGCATGTTGTTCTTGAAAGAGGTATAAGACAAGATGACCTATTGTCACCTTATCTATTTCTCATATGTGCGAAAGTGTTTTCTTCTCTTCTACAGGAGGCTACTAGATGTGGTAAATTGCATGGGGTTGTGGTTGAACGCAATGTACCCAGATATCACACTTGCTATTCATAGACGATACTCTGCTATTTGGATTCGTCTCGGAAGAGGAGGCAAGAAATATTGTTAAGATAATTAATCTGTATGGTACTATATCTGGTTAACAAATTAATTTTAAAAAATCTTCGGTGGTTTTTAGTGGAAGGACTAAGCTAGAGGTACAAACCAAGGTGATTGAATGCCTTAACATTCCAAAGATGAGGTATCATCTTACCAAAAATACCTTTGTCTCTCGTTAGTGGTAGGCAGGTAAAAAAATGAGGTATTCGTATCTATCACGGAGAGAGTATGGCACAGAATACAAGGACGGAAGGAACAACAATTGTCGATAGCAGGCAAAGAGATATTACTCAAAGAAGTTATTCAGGCTCCACCCACATATGCCATGTTATGTTTCCGACTTCCAAATGGAATAATCAGTGATATACAGAAATTTATGGATAGTTATTGGTGCGGTAATAGGGAAGAGGCAGCAAAAATTTATTACGTTTGGTGGAGTAAGTTATGTGAGTCTAAGGGGATTGGGGGATTGGGTTTTAGGCATTTGAAGGTGTTCAACATAGTAATGTTGGCTAAACATGCTTGGTGTATTTCGGTTGGGGAGGATATTTTGGTCACAAAATTTTCAAGGCTAAATATTTTTCTAACTCAACTTTTCGTGAGACCGAGATTGGTCACAAGGTATCGTGGACATGGAAAGGAATCGTTTGGAAGGAAGACAGGTACTAGAATTAGGATGTAGGAAGACCTTTGAAATGGGAAAGTCAATCTGTATTTGGCAAGATCTGTGGGTGCCTATTCTGTCAAAATTTAAAGTGAAGTCACAGCATGTGTGTTAGGATTGAATGCTACTGTTAGTGAGCTAATTGATACTTAGATGAAGGACTGGGACCAAAGTTTAGTGGTCAAGATATTCTGGCCATCTGTTAGGGAGGCAATTAGGGCAATTCCACTAGGTAAATCGAATGACCTGACTGGTGAATCTGCCATTTCTCAAAAAATGGTGAATTTTCTATGAGAAGTGCATACCATGCTACGATGCAGTCAGACCAGTTCAATAATGACATTATAAACTGAGATGGCTGCAGCTCAGGACTGAGGAAAGTATAGAAAAGAATATGGAGCTTAATTTTACCTAATAAGATTAAACATTCGGTTTGGAAGGCGTACAAGAACATTCTGCCAACATCCCAAAGGCTTTATGCTCAAAGAGTAATGACACATGGAACATGGATGCCCAATATAGTGGCGAAAGAAGATTTGAAACATGTGTTTTTTGAGTGTCCTGTGGCTACCTAAGCGTAGGCGCCCTTAGGTTTCTTCATGGCGGGTCCAACAATGCAAGACTGAGTGTGTAGCATTGTGGATACAGGAGATAACCTTGACCTTGATTAGGGAAGAAGAGGACTTGTTTGCTGTCATTTGTTGGTCCTTGTGGAGTAATCACAATAAGGCTCTCTTCGAGAATTAGGTGAGGGATCCTTTATCCTTGGTGAAATTTGCATTCACATACATAGCAGACTATAAGAAGGCTAATGTTCAATTGGATAGGAAGGAAAAATCAATGGAGAGACAATGCAAGAAGCCTTGCCCTCAGTGGGTGAAAATAAATTTCAATACGACAATTTTGAATGATGGAACTGGGTGCAGGTTGGGGTCGTGGTTAGAGATTCAAAGGGAGGTTTTGTTGCTGCCACGGCTATTTTCAAAGAAGTTAGAACACTAAAGAATATGTAGAGATGTTGGCTGCATGGCTAGCGACGGACATGTTGGGTGTGGAGCTGCAACTTAAAGGGTTTGGGATTGAGGGTGATACACTGGCTGTCATCTCAGTTCTATCGAGTGAAGGATCAAATCTAATCTAGTTTAAGTGATATAGATATAGTGGACATTTGAATATTAGTAACTAGTCTCAATAGTTTTTCAGTAGCATGGATTCGTAGGAGTGGTAACGAGGCAGCTCATCATGTTGCCTCTTTATCTAGAACTGAAATGATGAAATTGTCTCGACATGAAGTGCCCACCCTTGACCCTTCAGCCTATATCCTTCAAGTTGACAGGAAATTTTTTTTTTTCTAAATGAAAATCTCCAATTTGGTTATCAAAAAAAAAAAAAACTCTAAAAATAGATGAATCAATATCACTTCGTAATTTTGAAACCCTACAGGTGTGGAATATTGTATTTTAAGGGTATTTTTGTCAATCATTTTCGACAACAACACTTCTCTCCATTATTGGAAGAAATGGCTAAGATTGTCGATTATTGTCATAATCAACAAGGATCCAAAATAAAAATAAGGGTTAATTATGTTATCCTTATGTTATCCTTATGGTTTAGCATGTTTTTCCGTTTAACGTTATCTTTTTTCATTTTACTTCTTTGACTAACGGTTTAGTGTAACTCTCTTATTAGTTTTGTCGAAAGATAAATTTCCCCTAAAAGGTTAATTGTAGTAATTAATATTCTAATTCCCAAATTATTCCTTCTTCAATTCTTTTAAACTCAAAGAATATATTGAACTAATTAATTTTATATTTTTATTAATAAATTATTAAAGCCAGTTCGTTTAAGGCTTTAAGCTACTCAAATCAAGTTTAATTTACATTTATGAAGTTATTTACATTTTTTATTGAGGTGATAGTTGAATTATATCAATAAATGAAACAATAAGAAAGAAGAAAAGCCAATATTAATTAAGCAAAAAGAAAAGATGAAGATTGATGAATTAATACATGATTAATCGAACCTAGGTTTCATATATTTAAAATAAATCAGACATAAATTCTGGTATCGTTTGCTTTTCTTTCGAAATAAAATATGCTTCCATTAGTGATATAACATAATACTACTGCTTCTTAATAGTAGTTTTATAGCACGTTATTAGCACGAATCTCTAAGGCAATTCTCAACACTTCTATTGGGAATTCTCAACACTTCCATTAGGCAAGTTAGGTAAGTTTTGTTTGCTTTCTTGATTTCAATTATCATTATAGCTAACCTTGCAAAACTTGACTTTGTGGCTCTTGATATCATTGGAAAGAATTGCGTATCATGGGTACTAGATGCTGAAATTCATTTAGATGCAAATGATATTGGAAAAACCATCAAAGAAGAAAGTAAATTCACAAATCAAGAAAAGGCCAATGTAATGATCTTTCTAAGAGCTGAAAACTGTACGTAACGATAAAGGATCCCTTCGCTTTGTGAACTAGTTTGAAGGAGGGGTATGAATACCAAAAGAAGGTTGTGTCTTCCAAAAGCTCATTATGATTGGATGCATTTGTGTTTGCAATGTCTCAAAACTGTACGTGAGTATAATTCAGCAATTTTTTGAATCAATTCTCAATTGAAATTATATGGAGAAAAAGTAATTGATGAGGATTTGTTGGAGAAAACATTCTCTACTTGGAGAAAAAGTAACTAATGTGCTCTTGCAGCAGCAATATCGTGAAAAGGGTTTTAAGAAATATTTTGAACTAATTTCTTGTCTTCTTGTGCTGAGCAAAATAATGAGTTTTTGTTGAAAAACCATGAGGCCCGTCCAACTGGTGCTGCTTCATTTCCTGAAGCAAATATGATAGCCATGCAATCTAATAATAAACAAAATTGAGGTCGTGATCGTGGCCGTGGACGTGATCGAAAATCTTTTAATGATTGTGGTCATGCCAAAATTACAACTCGCCACCAGAAATGGGAGAATAGTGATGAGAAAGATAGAGACCAAAACCAAAGAAAAGCGGATAATAAGTGCAAATATCGATGTGGCATGAAAGGCCATTGGTCTCGTATCTATCATACACTAAAACATCTTGTTGATCTCTGTCAAGAATCATTGAAGAATAAAAGGAAAAAGATAGAGACTAATTTTATTAGTAATGATATTGACCATTGTCTCAGTAACAATGGCTTTACTGATTTTACTTCTTTGGATGTTGCTAATTTCTTTGCCAATCACCCTGAAGGTGATACTAGTCACTTGTTTGGTGATAGAAATGTCCAAGAATAGGTCATTTTAATTAATTACTCTGATGTAATGAATTTCTATTTGATGTTTTTTAATAAAATATTTATTGTTGATATTCATTTTCAATGTTTCTTATATTTTATAAATTTTTTATTTAAGAAAAAAATTTGGAATTCTTTTTTAACTTTTGGAGAAGAATATGAATGTTTCAATGATCAGTGACAAAGAATTGTAGCAGACAGTGCAACAACACACTTTATACTTAAAGATAAGAAATATTTTTCTTATCTAGTACATAAAAGAAACCTATGTTAGTACTATATCTGGTAGTACCAAATTGATTGAAGCCTCTAGAAGAGCAACTATAACTTCGCCTGGAGGTACAAAATTTTGCATTGATGATGTATTAATTTATTCAAAATCTCAAAGGAAATTATTGAGTTTTAAAGATATTCGCCAAAATAGATATCATATTGAAACTACGTGTAAAGGTAACATTGAATACTTGTATATTACAAGTATTGTTTTTGGAAATAAAGTTGTGTTGGAAAAATTACCTTCTTATCCTCTAGTTTATATACTACACACATATTAGTGTAGTTGAATCGTAATGTTACTATAAACCAAAAGTTTACACATCATGATGAATTTATTATTTGGCGCTAACCGGTTGGGCTATTCCGGTTCTATAATGATGCGAAGAATTCTTGAGAATTCGTGTGGTAATTTTTTAAGAGGTCGAAAAGTATTACGCTTAATGAATTATCATGTGCTGCTTGTTCTCAAGGCAAGTTGATAATTACATTAGGCCGTCCATTAAAAATTAAAACTGAATCTCCTATATTTTTGGAATGCGTATGTGGGGCTATCTGCAGGCCTATTCACCCACCTTGTGGACCATTACGATATTTTATGGTTTTGATTGATGCATCAACAAGATGGGTACATGTATGCTTATTATCAACTCACAACCTGGCGTTTGTGAGATTGTTAGGAGAATTAATTTGGTTGCACGCTTATTTTCCTAATTTTCTTATTAAGACAATTCATTTTGATAACGCTGGTAAATTTACTTTACAAGCTTTTAATGATTATTGTGTGTTTGTTGGGATAAGTATTGAACATCCTATAGTTTATATTCATACACAAAACGGTTTGGCAGAACAGTTTATAAATCGCTTGCAATTAATTGTTAGGCCTTCCTGGGGCATGCAATTTTGTATGCAATAGCGTTAATTTGAGTAAGGGCAACAAATTATCATGAGATATCCCCATTATAATTGGTTCATGGTCAAGAATCAAATATACTGTATTCCCATCTAAGAGTTTTTGGAAGTGCGGTTTTATGTTTCTATTGCTACACCACAATGCACTAAGATGGGCCCTCAAAGGAGGTTGGGTATGAATCTCTATCTATAATTAATATCTTGAGTCAATTACTGGAGATTTATTTACGGCTTGATTTGCTGATTTTCATTTTGATGAATTAGTTTTCCCAACATTAGGAGGAGAGACAATAAAGTCAGATAAGAAAATTAGTTGAAATGAATTATCATTGTCTCATTTTGATTCTTGTACGAAAGTATGTAAATTGGAAGTTCAAAAGATAATTCATTTGCAATATTTAGCAAATCAATTGTCAGACGTTTTTACTGACCCAAAGAAAGTTACTAAATCTCATGTACCGGTTGTAAATGCTCCTATTAGAATTTATGTCCCTGAAAGATAGACGACCATAGCTAATGAGTCTAAAGCACCTCTAAAACGTGGTAGACCAATCAGGAAAAAATTTCTCATAAAAGAAAAAGAGAAACATAATCAAGATGGTCAAAATGAAGAATTAAAGACTCCTGAAGAGTCCCCAAACATGATTGATGATAAATTTCCAGAAGAAATTTAGGTATCTGAAAATAATGATAATCATGAGATCTTAATAAATTATGTTATGACTTGAAAGAGATGGAATCGAAATGAAATGAACATTGATGATATTTTTGCATATGCAGTGGCAAATGCTATTATGGATAATAATGAGGATCTTGAACCTAGGTCTGTAAATGAATGTAAACTTAGAGATAATTGGCCAAAATGGAAAGAGACAATTCAAGCCGAATTGCATTTACTGACTAAATAGAAAGTTTTTGGACTAGTGATATGCACACTTGAACATGTGCAACCCGAGGGATATAAATGGATTTTTGTACGCAAGAGAAATGAGATAAATAAAATTGTGCGATATAAGGCATGTCTTGTTACACAAGGTTTTTCCCAAAAAACCTAGCATTGATTTTGATGAGATATATTCTCTTGTGGTGGATGTCATCTAACATCTTTTTGATATTTACTTTGTATGGCATCATGCAAAAAACTTGAAATACCTCTCATAGATGATGTTACAGCCTATTTATCTAGCTAACTTGATAATGACATTTATATGAAACTCTCTAAAAGATTTAAATTGCCAGAAGTGCATGATCATAGCTCTCGAGATCTTTACTTGATTAAGTTATGTAGATCTCTTTATGGTTTAAAGCAAGCTAGATGTATGTAGTATAATCACCTTAGTGAATATTTGTTAAAAGAAGGCTATCAAAATGATCTTGTATGTCCATGCATTTCTACAAAGAGATCTACTTCGGGATTTGTCATTATCGCTGTTTATATTGATGATTTGAATCTTATTAGAACTCTTGAAGAGCTCTAAAAAGCTACTAATTATTTGAAACAAGAATTTGAAATGAAAAATCTTGGAAAGATAAAATTTTGTCTTAGTTTACAAATTGAGCATTTTGATAATGGCATTTTTTGTGCAATCAGCTTATACTACTAGTCAAGTGCTTAAATGATTTTATATGCATAAGGCACACTCATTGAGCAAATCTATGATTGTAAGATCACTTGATGTGCATAAAGATCCTTTCCGACCTTGTGAAAATGATCAAGAATTACTTGGTCCAGAAGTACTATATCTTAGTACTATTGGAGCACTAATGTATGTTGCTAGTCATACATGTCCAGACATATCATTTGCCATGAATTTATTAGCAATGTATAGTTTTTTCACCTACATGAAGGCATTTGAATGGTGTTAAACATGTATTTCATTACCTTGAAAGTACGATAGATATTGGTCTTTATTATAAATCACTCAAGTTTGATCTTATGAGTTATGCAGATGCTGAATATTTATTTGATCCGCATAATGCCCGGTCACAAACGAGTTATTTATTCATATGTGATGGTACTGCTATTTCTTTGCGTTCAATGAAACAAACCATAACTACCACGTCTTCTAATCATGTTGAGATATTAGCAATTCATGAAGCAAGTCGAGATGTGTTTTTGACTAAGATATGTAATCTATTATATTCGAGGAACATGTAGTTTGCATTTGGACAAGGGAATTCCCACCACTTTGTTCGAGAATAATGTTGCGTACATTGCTCAACTAAAGGAAAGATACATCAAAGGCAATAGAACAAAACACAATTCACCAAAATTATTTTTCACTCATGATCTTCAAAAGAATAGTGAGACTAGTATTCAACAAATTCCCTCAAGCGACAATCTGACAAATCTATTCACAAAGTCACTACTGACTTTAACATTTGAAAAGTTGGCTCATAAGATTACAATGCACCGACTGAAAGATGTCAAATAATGTTCTCAAGAGGGGTAGTAATTATACACTTTACTCATTTTTCCTTAACCAATGTTTTTTTCCCATTGGGTTTTTCCTAGTAAGATTTTTAACAAACCAATGTCATATATGGGAAAATTTATACTTTTTCCTTTGATAGGTTTTTATCCCCATTGGCTTTTTTCTAGTAAGGTTTTAAGGGAGGCATTTTTCTTAAAGATGGACATTCAAAGGGGAGTGTTATGAATCATTTAATAGATGTTCACCTATGTTCTCCATGATTGACACATCAGTCCATGTAACTCCCATTATTCCCATGATTCCCCCATGATCTTCTACATTACTACATGTAACTCCCACTACCCCATGTAATTCATGTAATCTATATTTACTTATAGGTGAATCTTTTTTTTTTTTCTACTTTACAATATATTACTTTCTACTACTACTTTTTACTTTAATCATTAGTGATATAGTATAATACTACTAGTTGTTAATAGTAGTTTATAACAATGATCACTTTTTTAAAAATATGGGGCCATGTTTTCACGATGAGTGGGCACCCATTCCAAATGGAAACATCTCATGGTTATGGACCAAAGTAAGGAAAATACTTAGATATATCCAGTCTTGAATTTCACCTGTAAACTAGATTAAATCTTGTAAAATCTTGTTACATAAATTCATATTTGGGTTAATTACATACATCTCCCATAAGGTATGAACAAATTACCAAAAATCCCTCGTGGTTTTGACAAGACTATAGTAAACCCCCTTGAATATCTAAACGTTTGATAAAACCTCCCATCTCTCATTAGTTTCTGTTGAAAGGATTAATGATGTCAGCAATGAATAATTTTTAATTTCCTAAAATACCCTTCTACGCTTGGCTAGTGACAAAAATAAAATTTCATAAACCCTACTCCTCTCATTCCCCCTTTTTTCCCCTACTCTGCCCCATCCTCCTCCTTCCTCCTTCCTCCATTCCTTCCACCTCTTCTTCCGTTCTCCCTTTTGTTAGTGTATGCTCTAAAGCTAATTTGTTTTAGGGACAAATTTGACTTTTATATTTATGTATATTTTATAATATGAAATTCTTTATCTATTTGATATGATAAAGATTTTTGAATAAAAATATATATGAGGAAAAATCATAAGTAGTTATGATGATGCGATTCTCTATACAGCTATATTTTATTTGTAAATATCCCTAATCCGGAATGTTTGACACAGGGTAGATTAGCACATAATTGTATGTGGATGCTTATTGGAAATAAGTGTATCGAATTGACCCGCTAAGAGTATTCTACACGGATTATTAATTGAATGCCAGTGGATTAATCTCTTTGTGATGGTAGTGTAATGATCCTTGGACTTGAGATCATGAGTTTATCTTGACTGTGGATTACTATACTTTGGCTCTATTAGTTATATTCTTAATGAGTTGTACATACTATAGAGTTCGGGTATAATGTGAATCATGAAAAGAAAGGATATGACCAATAAAGGATTCACCACTCATTATAATGAGAGAGTATATCTCAATGTGGCCATTTCTTGAAATACGATTTGGAAATCTTTACACAATGTGGAAATAGAATTAAGAGTGTCTTAAGTTGTATTTCAAGTGACTTGTATTTTGGAAAGAAGAAAATTGATTAATTCAATAAGAGTTGGCATTATATATGTACTCTTGAACTAATCAGGATATAGTGCACTAAGTGAAAGGAAAATAATTATGCGGGAACTGAATCATAGATAGGTGAAGTCGAACCACTTGACATATCTCAACACTTGGGTGGTCATGATACTTTGCTAGAAGTCAATCTTGATATATACGTGTAAATTAATTAAGTAGTAAATTAATAATAAATTAAAGTTTTTTAATTTATCTAATCCAAATTATTTTAGGATTACAATTAGTCTAATCCTAATTAATTTAGCATTATAATTTATACTTATTTTCAACATGATTGAGAACTTAAAGAGTCACACACTTAAGAATGATGAATTCGGGATTAAGTTGATTATTTAATAAGTATGAGACACTTATAGGTTAATTTATGAGATAAATTAACTTTTAGGATTTAATTATAATAAAGCATAAATCTTAGGGGCTAATATATAGTATATTAGAATTTCTAAACTATTATACTTATTAAAGTCCTAAACTCAAGTTGATTAGATCTCTAATATTATATATCTATATTTATATAGATGTGACACAAGCGTGTGTATGTGTGCGTGTGTGTGAGTATGTACATACATATATAAAAGAAGAGAAGTCATGTGTGCATGACTAACAAAAAAATAAAGTCGTGCAAGCTTTTTAATTAAAAAAACGTTTGAAAATGTTTGTGAAACGTTTTGGAAAAACGTTTGATGTATTTAGGAGTTAGGATTCCGTGGTTTGGGTCAATTAATTTTATTAAGATTTTTTAATTAATTATGTGTGTGGATACCATTAAAGGTTGGGCGTTTGTGCGACTTATGGATCGACATCCCAAGTATATTGAAAATTTTATCGCGATTCTAAAGTATAATCTCTATACTTTTCTTGTATTATGCAAAAATTAATCAATGTGATCCATGATAAAAAAGTAAAATTTAAAATTCCGCTGCGTTATTTGTTTATTTACATTTTTACAGTAGTATCAGAGCCACTCTTAATTAATTTATGGTGTAACTATGTTTAGTTGTCATGAATATTGAATTTTTTAAAACCATATGAATTCTATTTTTTGAAGTTGTTTATGAAAAATATTGGAAAAAAAATATAAAATAAAAATGGGATTATTATCATTTTGATTCACGACATAAAGCTTTGATTCATGGCATTGATGATGACGTCATTAGATTCCACGTTGTTAGTCACTTTTAGTGACACTTTGGTTTTTGTCATGAAGTACTTAAACAAGTTAAGTTACTTTTAGTGATACTTATTTTATATTTTCATTTAAAATATTTTTTTGAATTTGGTATTTGAAACCACAAATTCATTTTTGACAAATATTGTTTAAAATTAATTGTTAATATTTAAAAACTTTCTTTATTTTAATTTAATTAAAATCTAGAAAGTATAAAACCATTGAAAATATTTATTTAATTATAATGAGATGAGAATCAGACAATTCGTTTAACTCTTAGAAATTTATTATTTTTCAATGAGATTGGAATTTAATAAATGTTCAAAAATTTATGGAAATTGTTCATAAATTTTTGAAATTCTATTATGTAAAGGATGTATTTTCTAATTCGATTAGAAAATAATTTTTCTCCATAAAATATTTTCATAAATAATTCAAGAATGATAATTTCATTGAGACATCTAGATAATGTATAGTGATTCATGATTAGATACTAAATGCGGATTTTATGCTTTTATTTAATTATTGAATATATAATAGCATGATGGATAATTATGGATTTAAGACCAATGAGATTGTGTATGGTTTAGTTGGTTCAAATTCATTGATTGTAAATTTTTAGATAAGGCCTACATGTCCGGCTTTTCTCTATTATTCTGAATGTAATTCTTTTCTCATCTCAATCCCCTTGAATGTAACTCGAGGTTTCTTGTCCAATCATATAAAGTACATAGATGTAGGTTAGGGATAGAATTGAATATTTAAAATGTTTAGATAGAATTACATTTGTAATGTACAACATAATGGAGATGGCGCAAAGTGCAACCACAGAGAAAATTTTCAAGAGTAGAAGATTATCCTTAGAATTTGAGCAGCTACGTTGTTTCCTTTGTGATTCAAGGAAACTAATTTAGTAAAATTTCATAATCATCCATGGTTATGTGCATATTTTATTTATTATATGAAGATATGACAATATTGCATGCAATTTGATAAGACCTAATAAATAACCAAAAGAAAAATCCCTACCTTTCAAAATAGTAACTATTCCTAACTATTTTGAAGATATGATAATATTCCTAACTATCTAGGAATTACAAACTGTTATAAATAGTAAGAGTTACCTATTTTTCAAAATTATTTTGGTTTGTTAGATACATCCAAGATCAAAATAATTATATTGAATCCTAGCCTACTGAGGATTCTGTGAGAGCTCCCAAATTAATATATGAGGGTTATTGATCTGAATTAAAATAGTAGAAGAAAAACCAAATTAAAGGAAATCCTTTTTTTTTTTTTTGTATGTTGTAGAATATGAGAAATAACATTTATCTGCATCTCATTTTAAATGATAATAAACTCACTGGACTAATTTTTTTGAACAAAATCTACTGATAAAACAACTTGAGAATTGTTCTCAAGTATGAGAAAATTGGTTATGTCCTTGATCAGCCTATTACTGATGTCCGAGCAGATGATGCTGATGAAGCAGCTCAAAATGCTTATCGTAAGCGCATAGAGGACAATGATACTACATCTTGTATTATATTGGCTTCTATGAATATTGAGTTGCAGAAATAGTATGAAGACATGAATGTTCATTCTATGATTCTTTATCTCAAGGAGTTGTTTGATGAAGAATCAAGGAATGAGAAATATGAGACCTCTAAGAAGCGATTCCATTGTAAAAGGGCAGAGGGTAGTTATTCTTGTATTGAAGATGATCGGATTGATTGAAAATTGGTACCATTGGGATTAAAGCAAAATTACGAGTTAAATGTTGGCTTCGTTTTGCAATCTCTGCTTGAAAGTTTTTTGTAACATGAACAAATTGTCCATAACTCTTTCTGAACTATTAAATATGCTAAAGACTGCTGAGACTACTATTAAAAGGAAAAGCGTTAGAAACAAGTGCTAGCTGTTGATTCTTCTAATAAGAAGAAAAAGAAATTCAAGGTTGGTTTTATGAAAGCCAAGTTTGGGTTGAAACCAATACTTGCGATTAAAATGGACAAATCCAAGGGCATGTGCTACTATTGTTGAAAGGATAGGCACTGGAAAAGGAACAACAAGATTTATATAGATACCTTGAAGCAAAAGAAACTTAATGAAGCTTCTACTTTAGATAAGTTTATGATTGAAATTAATATTTTTACTTCTAAATTAGATTATTGAGTATTAGCTATCGGATCTGCATCTCGTATTTGTAAAAAATATGCAGGGACTAAAGAGAAGTAGCATGTTAGAGAAGGAAGAAGTGGACCTATGTGTGAACGGAGCAAGTGTTTCTGCATTAGCCGTAGGAACTTATTATTTTTGTTTGCTTAGTAGTCTTGTTTTAGAACTTAAAGACTATTATTATGTTCCATCTCTTATTAGAAAATATTGTTTCTATTTCGTGTTTAGATAGACACTGATAGTTTTATCATTATGCAAAGGAATAAATGTTGTTCTTTATCACATAATGACATTGTGTATGAAACTACTGTTTTGATTAGTGGTCTTTATATTCTAGAAATTAATAATGTGAAATAGTCTTTCCTTTGGCATTGTAATCTTAGTTACATAAATGAGAAATATCATAATGGTTGTTTGGAATCATTTGATTATGAATCATATGATAAGTATATTTTTTGTTTACTTGGTAAAATGACCAAATCACCTTTTACAGGAAAGTGTGATAGATCTAATGAATTGCTAAGGCTAATACATACTGATATTTGTAATCATATATCAATCCATCCTAGAGGTGGTTTTTCATACTTTATTACCTTTATGGATGACCATTCTAGATATGGCTATGTATACTTAATGAAGTATAAGTCTGAAATCTTTGAAAAGTTGAAGGAATTTAGGAATGAAGTTGAAAAATAACTTGGTAAAAGTATTAAAATACTTCGATTGAATCGAGGTGGGAATACTTAAACCAAGAGTTTCAAGACTATCTTACGGAGAATAGGATTTTATCTCAATCGACTCCTCTTTATACACCACAACTAAATGGTGTATTTGAGAGACATAATCGAATTCAATTAGATAAGGTTCGATTGATAATGAGTCTTGTAGATTTCCCCAAGTCATTTTGGAGCTATACTCTTAACTGCCTCCAATTTACTAAATCACGTTTTATAAAAAATTATTGATTCCACTCTGTATGAGATATGGTTTATAAAGAAGCCAAAACTTTCATACTTGAAAGTTGGGAGCTGCCTTGCTTATGTGAAAAGGGTGCAATCTGACAAAATTGAAACTAAATCAGATAAATGCCTATTTGTGGGGTGTCTAAAGGAGACATATGATACTATTTCTATAATTCCATTGAGTCAAAAGTATTTGTCTCAAATCATGCCATATTTCTAGAAAAGAGTTTATTTTTGAAAAGGTAAGTGGAAGCAAAATAAATTTTGAAGAAGTTCAAATGAAATACAATTTAGCATTGATCAACAAGTGGAACAAGAAATTCAATCACATGATGATGTGATAGAAAATGAAGTTAATGATACACAAGCTTTTTGTAGGACTACTAGGATACGTCGTGCTCTAAAGATATATGAGTTTTTTGTAAGTGGGCGCAATGATGTATTAATCATTACAAATGATAAACCCATATTTTTTGAAGAAGCGCTATTTGATAAAGACTCCCAAAAGTGGTTACAAGCCATTAAATCTGAGATGGATTCCATGTTTGAGAATAAGGTTTGGACCTCAATTGATCCACCTGAAGGGATTAAACTCATTGGATACAAGTGGGTCTTTAAGACAAAGACCGACACAGATGGTGATGTAATTACATATAAGGCATGATTGGTGGCAAAGGGTTACACATAAAGACATGGTTTTGACATGTACTTGAGTAGTTGAATTTGTATGTCTTGTTGCACCATATATAGAAAAAGACTAAGTTAGGAACAATGGCAATTAGATGTAGGTATAGGGGCTGATGATTAATGCACTTCATAACCAAATGTTAACTAACAACTTAAATATGATTAGGGGTAAGTTATATATATATATGATATATATAAAACTGCATTTGTGGTAGTTTGTACCAAAACTAATTCTGGGCGAATTAGAACATATTAAAAAAAGCTCTTTAAATTGTTACTTGTTACCACATTATTATGTAAATTTTAATACTACTGAACCCCTAAATTAAATACGATCTTGGACTGATTTAAGGGGATATGTAAATTGCTTAGATATAGGTGATACTACATATTAGTATAGAAGCTATTTTGGACAGGTTAGATATAATGGTTAACTCTACAGGTGTATAAATTGTGTGTTCAAGTTACGAGCTAGCTGCCCATCTTAATATGTTAATTAGATAGTCTAATTAAGTGATTAACTTTGGATTTAGCTTAGACAGATTAATCTAACGTCTACTTGCGCAAAATAAAAATTTGAATAAAAGACTTAAAATAAAGAATGTCTTACGCATTTATATAAAATGTATTATAACGTGGAATAATTTAGATGCATGTTCTTTTATTCCTTAATTTCCATGAAGGAAAATAACCTGAATCAAGTGTATACGGTTATTTGGGCAGGTTAGCAAATAAAAGAAAAGGCATTCTTGTGTAAATATTACCAATGATGAGTGCCCTTGTTTAATTTTAATAAATATGACTTGGATGAATTCAATGTTGAGGCTGGAACTTTGGTGATCCTATGCTCTAATTGATTACTTGAACTAAGTCTTTGAAATTAGTTTACATTTAATTTTTCGAACTTGCTTAATTTGTTAATATATAACAACTTGTGCATGATGTATTTCCAGTTGTGTACTTTATAGCACCGAGAGGAACTGAGCCCTTGCCATAAATAGGTTAGCACGTCAAGCCGGTAACGGACTTGGTCGAAATGGTTTACCTACTATGGCTTTGCAACCTAAACACTTTGGACGGAACAATCGTCGGTGTTTTGGGCATACTAATGATTTTCTTTCAATACTCTCGAGTTTACCTATCTTTTGTGGCCATTTTGAGTTGAGTTTATTGCTGGAGAGATTTATTCAAATCTGGAGCTCACTTTTATCTTGGCCAGCAAGAGACATGGTCTCAAATAGAGGCCAATCGTATCCACCCTTATGTGAATACTACTTGCTCCACATGTCTTATTTGCTTCTTCACTGCCTTGTATGTTTTATTTCATAGTGTATGGATTTGTTTTTGTTTGTGGGACCTCACTGGGCGTAAGCTCATAATATTTTTAAATTTGTTTTTTCCTTACAGAGTCAAGGATCCTGTGAGAAGAACTTGCGGTTGATATAAAAGTTTTCTTGTTGTTCATGCTTGTTTGTAGTGATGTAGTTAGTAGATTAATGTATACAAATCTAATCTTGTAGTTGTTGACTGGTTGTAGTTTGCATTAGCATAGAAGTTGTACTTAGACCATGTTTCGGTGACCCATATGGCATGTATCAAGAACTAAAGTTTAAAAGTTTTAAATTATATATATAGCCTACGTTTGGTTTTCTAGTTCTTGATTAGTAAGTGTGATTCTAGTTTCCAACCCTAGCGAGAGCTAGATAGGCACTCAATTAGGTCCTAAAAGTTAGTGACCTAGTTGGGGCATCCTACCATATGCTTCAACTATAGGTTCTATAATGTATTCTATGTTATGTACTAGATTCGATGTCTTCTATGCTCTAAGTGTTACGAGTAGGTTTCAATCTAACCTTGGAAATGACTACGGGATAGCAATCAAGAATATCGTTAAGTACTTAAGAAGAACTAAAGATTTATTCTTGATTTATAGTGGGCAAGAGTTGAAGGTTTGCAGATACATAGATGCTAGCTTTCAATTTGACACCATATGATAGCAAGTCACAATCTAGATACATATTTACTCTTTATGATGGTGCAGTCAGTTAGAAGAGTTCCAATAAAGACACACGGCTGATTCTACAACAGAAGTTGAATACATTGCAGCTTCAGAAGTAGCAAAGAGAAGCGGTTTAGATCAAGAAGTTTGTGTTGAACTCGGAGTGATTCCCTTCATTAATGATCCTACACTTTTGTATTGTGATAGCAATGGAGCTATTGTACAAGTAAAGGAACCCAGGTTTCATTAGCAATTTAAACATGTGTTACAATGCTATTATGTGATCAAAGAAATCATTGATAAAAATAAAGTAAAGATAGAAAAGATCACCACTAATGATAACATTGTTGATCCCTTCACTAAAACTTTGTCCCAGAAGAAACATGAGAGTCATGTTAACTCATTCGGTCTTAACAACACGAATGACTGGCTTTAGTACAAGTGATAATTTGTTAGTGTATGACCTAAAACCAATTTGTTTTATAAACAAATTACACTTTTATATTTATGTATATTTTATAATATAGTATTCTTTATCTATTTGATATGATAAAGATTTTCGAATAAAATATATACGAGGAAAAATCATAAGTAGTTATGATGATGTGATTCTCTGTACAGTTACAATGTATATTTTATTTGTAAATATCTCTAATTGTAGTGTTTGACACGGATAGATTAGTTCATAAATTTATATGGATGCTTATTGAGAATAAGTGCATCGAATTGGTCCACTAAGAGTATTTCATATGGGTTATTAATTGAATACTAGTGGATTAATATCTTTGTGATAGTAGGTGTAATGATCCTTAGATTTGAGGTCATGAGTGTATCTTGACAGTGGATTACTATACTTTGTCTCTATTAGTTGTTACTGTTAATGAATTGCACATACTATAAAGTTCGGATATAGTGTGAATCATGAAAAGATAAGATATGACCAATAAAGGATTTACCACTCCTTATAATAGGAGAGTATATCCTAGTATTTTTAGAATAGATTTAGAAATAAAAGATGAATATAATAAAGTTATTTAAAAAATTGATTGATATCTAATCTAATAAATAAAGAAGTTTGATTTAGTTTTTGATTTTCTTTCCCATGTTACCCTCATCATAAAATTTAATAACCATCATTGTTATGTTCTCAACTTGAATGTCTATTTTATACTTTTTAGGCTATTTATGTAAATGATCCTCAAAGAGTAAAAGAAAAAATAAAAACTACTTTTAAGACTTCATATTAGAAAATAAATTTGTTCGAAATAAATTTGCTTATGCAATAGAATATTAGGAATGAATTTTAGAAATTAAAGAAAAGTAGGAAGTATTTTTTTTGGGATGTATTTTAACAATCAAGCAATAACAAAAATATAAAATTTACTTGAAAAATAAATTTACATGTTTTACCTATACTTTTGCATCGTTAAAGAGAAAAAAAATCTTTCAAAGGTACACATGAAATAAAAGTAACTTTTTGAGAGTTCATTTATAATTAAATTTGATTGAAATAAATTTTTATCATAGAGTAGAATTCTGGGATATGTTTAGAAATTGAAGAAGAATGTTAAATAAGTTATAAAAATATTTTAATGAATAAAATTTCTCATTAAATATAGTTATGCATATATTATCAATACATATATACGTTGTTGATACATTAATAAAGTATAAAACATTTATAATCAATTAAAGAAACTAATAGTTTATTAGCAATTATTAAAAGAAACTAATAATTTTTTATGACGAAGTGTAGTTTAGGTGGTAAGACGTTTCCCAATGACTTAAAACAAGGTTATTTTGATTTCAAAGAGTTAAATACCATTTTGATCATTCAAAGTAAGCAAAAATCTCAATATGACATTTTAAATTGAAAATGTCTTGATTTGACCCTCCAAGTTAAAAAAATATTTCAATATAGTCCTCCAAATTCAAAGAATCTCAATTTGGTCCTCAAAACTAAAACAAATGTTCCAATGTGGCCTCCGAAACTGAATTATTATAAATTCGACCCTCCAAACTAAAAATCTATTCTAATTTCCCCTTCAGACTATATTTCGATACAAAAAAATACCATTAACTTTTAAAGCACACAATTTTAAAGTACACTTTCAATCTTATTGATTACTTTACTTTTAAAATAAGATTATTGTACAAAATAGAGAGTTCCATTTGGTGTCTATTTTTCAAGGATGAATTTAGAAATTATGAAGTATGCAAATAATTTTTTTTAGGATTAAGAATTAAGTTAAATAATAGTAGGAATTATGTTTAAATAAAAAAGTAGAACTTATCACGCATAAAATTTTTGGACTCTTTTGAGAGAATTATTTTAAAATCTTTTCTATTTTTGATATAAAAAAGGGAAAAAAAAATAAAGGAGACATAAAATTGGTTAAAAGCCTCAAGGCCATCTAAACTTGAATTAAAAAAGATATTATTCTTTATAGATATTGTCATTATCGTCACCTTCTTTCTGCCAGTGCTATTTATTTTGTCTCTAATGTTATTGTCTAGACTTTGTAATGATAAAGAAATTCGTCAATCTTATTGATTACTTTACTTTTAAAATAAGATTATTGTACAAAATAGAGAGTTCTATTTGGTGTCTATTTTTCAAGGATGAATTTAGAAATTATGAAGTATGCAAATAATTTGTTTTTAGGATTAAGAATTAAGTTAAATAATAGTAGGAATTATGTTTAAATAAAAAAGTAGAACTTATCACGCATAAAATTTTTGGACTCTTTTGAGAGAATTATTTTAAAATCTTTTCTATTTTTGATATCTGTCTCTTATAAAAAAATAAAGGAGACATAAAATTGGTTAAAAGCCTCAAGACCATCTAAACTTGAATTAAAAAAGACATTATTCTTTATAGATATTGTCATTATCGTCACCTTCTTTCTGCCAGTGCTATTTATTTTGTCGACAATGTTATTGTCTAGACTTTGTAATGATAAAGAAATTCGTTGTCCAAAATATGAAACGAATTTGACTTATATGTGCTGAACTAAAAAATAAATATAATGAAAATCTATCTTTTCGATCATTGTTAAATTGATTGGATGAGTAAGAAAGGGGGTGAACAATGTAATTTGTACCTATTTTTTTTTTTTTAAAGAATATAATCCTTATCTTACAATCTTACTTTACTTTTAGTTCATTCACTGTTTTCATGCATTTACTAATTAACACATATTTAATCTAAATTAAGTTTTTTCTATAATTAAAAATTAGTTCCTAAATTATACTCACTCCGTCCCAATATAATTGTTATTTACACATTTGCACAAAATTTTATGTAACTATAGATTTCTATCAAATGTCCACAATGTCCTTATTAATTTTATTTGACTTCATACCACTAAAGGATAAATATTTGAAATGGGAGAGCTTTTACATGGAAGGGATAGGAGAAAGGACATTGGAGAGTGAGATGATGAATTGATTATTGGACCCATTAGTTATCAGAGTTTAGAATACTTTGAATGGTTGGGAAGGATATATTTGAAATTTAAGCAATACAAATAATTATTTTAATTAATATGACATTTTTATTGGAACATACCAATATAAGAAGTGTGATAATATAAATGAGACAAATGAGTATTAACTAAAATTCTTAATGGACAATTATTATCCTCCTACAAAAAATTATCGTTATTGTCTTTGGAGGAACCTGTAAATATCTAATGTTGAACATTAATAACCGTATAAATTACATACTAAAAAATAGGGATATCAAATCAGTTACTAATTAAATTTTAACTAAAGTGTACTTTGTCTAATACCTAAATATTAAATGTTTATTGTTACTTTTGAATTATTACTATACATGTCGATAGTCACAACAACTAGCTATATCTTTTTGAAAGTATTCTATCAAATAAAATTTATAATATTGAATATCTATATTTTAATTTACTACTATACATATTCATATATAGTTTTAACATAATAAATTAATCATTAAATTTCACGCCGTAAATTACTAAATAGTGGTAGACTATTTTTCACCTTTTTCTTATTTTCATGATCTAATTCTATAGTTGTGCAAACTATATATTAAAGAAAGATTTTGTTTCATAAACTAGAAATTACTATTTAGTATTTGTACACTAATGGTTCCTTAAGTTGGTTCCAAGAGAGGTACAGGAATTTAAGAATAATTAAATACCTTAAGTCATACACTTGATAAATTCAAAGTTATCAAGATAAAATTTGAATGATTAAAGAGAATAAAAGGTTCAAATAAACACTATAATTGTCAACATTTTTTAAGACTACACTACATTTTTTGATTACTAAACTTACAAAATGAGTATAATAAACTTTAATATATTTCATATCATGCATTGTATTCCAATTTGATGATATTTTAAAATTTTCTATTTCTGAAGTTAAATAGAGTACCAATGAACGCTTTGTATAATGCTTTGATAATTCTCAATTGAGAAAACATACTTCTATTTTAAAAATTACAAGGTAGATGTTTTATTCACAAGACATATTTTTTTAGATTTTATGAAATTACTAGAACTATTAAATTAAACAAATCTTTTATATTTCTAACAAAGTTTTCTAAAGAAAATATATAAAAATCACCTATGAACCTAAACTCATTTGAACTACAAAAAATTCTTTGTCTTAGTTAAACTTTGAAACAAAAATTATATAACTGAAAAATTAAGTTTGAATTAAAAAAAATAAATCAAATTGTTGGTATTTTTAAATATGTTTTACTTTTTAATTCATAACAATAAAAATACAAATGCTTTAATATTTTTAAACATATAAAACACGTGTTCCTACACTTATATATATATATATATATATATATATATATATATATATATATATATATATATAACTGAATCTTATACACGTCTAGACAGGTATCAAAAGAAAAAACTCCGTGCAAGCTTTTTAATAATAAAAAAAAAAACATTTAAAAACGTTTGAAAAATGTTTTGACAAAAAACATTTGATATATTTAGAATCTAGCACTCTGTAATTAATTTTGTGAAACTTTTCAAATTAATTATTTGTGTAGATAGCTGTAATCAACTTGTGAAACTTTTGGAACTAATTAACTGTAAATACTTATATAAATATCATTAATATAGATATTATTAAAGAATAGACGTTTGTATAACTTTTAGATCAACAATCTAAATATAATAAAATTTTTATTGTAATTTATATAATATGCGGTATCTATATTTTTATTATATTATATATAAATTAATCAAGTGATTGGAAAGTAAAATTCAAAATTTTCTTACCTCTTCTATTTATATACTTTCTTACACCCTTCTCCTTCCAACTCCCTTCCTCGGCCAGATCCCTCGTCCTCCTTACCCCTTTCCTGCACCCTGCTCCTCCCCTCCTACTGTCTATCCCTCTTTCCAGTTCAACCACCCTGCCATCACTTACCGTCGATGCTTCCCCATTATCTGAAGGTTAGCCTTTGGACTTTGATAACGTGAATTCGGCGACCCTATATGATCTCAAGGTGGATTCACAGTGAGCGGATTTTAGAACTGGTATTTACTTAATTTCCATTCGTTTTGTGAGCTAATTGGCTCAGAATATTGTTCAAGATGGTCGGAGGATTGTTATTGTAAAAGTTTTGTTAAGTTCGTTGAGTATTTGCTAATTGCTGGGTGTTTTCCTTTACCACCCTACCCTCTGCTCCGCTCTCTTACCCTAAGAAAACCCATAAATCAAGGAAGTTTGGTTGTATGTTTGATGATTTACCCCCAAAAAAAAAAAAAAAAAAAAAAATCCAATGGCCAAAGGTGGTGGAAGAGTGTCGTACAGATGAAGATTGTATGGGTTGTAGGCTTGGCTCCATCTCGCCAACCTGTTTCTTCGGACACGGCTGGACTTGGGAGGAAGGGAGGGTACAGGTTAGGATGTGGTGGTTCTCGGTAGAGTGGACCAATTTGCCACAAAATTTTGTTTGAAGAATAAATTGGCTAAACAATCAAAGTTTTGGCACTATTTCTAAAATATGAAAAAATGACGGACGAATTAAGTTTTATGGATTGAGGGTAATTTAATTTTTTGAATAGGCTTGTTAACAGGCATTAGCGACAAGATAATTTCATCAAAATTTTGATAATTCGGGCCAATGAAGTCATATATAATTAAAAAATTTATAATTTTATTAAGAGAATTAATTTTTTTATATTTTTAAAATTTTATATAATATAATATTATTTATTTTAAAAATTTATATCATACAAATCATTAAATTAAAAAAATAATTACTTTAACAAGATTATAAAATTTTTCTTTATTTTAAAAGATTTAACTTACACGCCATAGTTTACAGGTGACAAAGGATAAGTTATATTTCTCGAAACTAAACCTGTATCATATACCCTATCCCTTAGCCAACAAAAGTGATTTGTCCCCACTCTGCTGCACTTTTTAAATCAGCCCGTTGATCTATAGATTTGTTACAGACTCCAGTAAACCGTTCGGTTTACAAGAAAATTATAAATATAAAATGATTAGGTTTCCAAAATAAGCACTCCCCTACATACACTACAATATATAAGTCCTAATCCCCAAAATTTCACCAACACATTCCCAATTTCTTCTTTGATAACAACAATCGATCAATCAACTATATGAGATCTTGATCAATTTTACGAGGCAAGGTTTTTCTGCTCAATCTAATTTAATGCCGTTTCTAATCGTAGTCTGTTTTAGTTTGATATCATCAGCTGGAGATTGCTCTCTAATTGCTCTCCTTATTGATTAATTATTTTTTAATGGTTTCTAGTTTTAGTTACTGGATTTATTTGTTATTATCAGCGTGTTTAGCAATGTAATTTCTTTAATTATTGATGAATATACTATTCTTTAATTATTAATCAATAGCAGTATTTGTTGAAAAAACCAAAAAGCTGTGGTGTGGCATTAGCTTATCAGGTGTTTTTTAGTAACACTTCCAGGGTAGGTCATATGCAGGTTACTTGTTGACTCTGATGTATTAGAGGCAATCCTTATTTTCGGGGAGAGGGGAGAGATGGAGAAATGTTTTGGTGGGCTTTCATGTGTGCGCTGTGGTTAGGGGAATTAAGAAGAAGTAAAAAGAATAAAAGAGTTATGGTTTAAAACATGTGCTCAGCCTGTTTAGCCTCAACCTTATAGAATAGCAGAATTAATTGATGAAATTAGGTTTATCACTATTCAGCTATCACTTTATACCATATTTGATGATTTGATCCACTATTCGGTATCAGATTGAAAAATTGAAGCTCCATATTTAGGAGATTTAGGGATATTTAGAGTTATTCCAGCTTGGTTTTCCAAAACATGTAATGAGGTAGCCCTAGAACTAGGCAATGCAAGATCACAACTTAAAAAAGTTTACTCTTGCTGTCTCTCCAATGAGTTAGTGCCAAGTCACCTGCCTATCCCAGTCACTTAAATAGAATTCTATACTCGACTAACTTTACTTGATGAATTGGTTGTGGCGGAGCTTTTGTTTTCAGTTCAAATTTATGGTCAATAACTTAAGTTGGAATGCCATTAAAAGAAACTGAGTTCAGGCTTTTAAGTTGAACTCATTTGGGAAATAAACAGAAGAAAATGAATAAGAAATGAATTCAAACAAAAACTTTAATAAAAAGATAGGAAAAGAAAACATGTGGAGATCAGCTACTTTAATTCTATTGCATTAATATTTAGGGGCTCCATTATTTACTTAATAAGTTTATATAAGTAAAATTGCAAAGACTGATTATCTTTTATTGATTTAAGGTTGGGTACTCAAAATGGATAGCCCCGTAATCTGTGAACAAAGTGTTCAAGGAAATATGATCTTTTCCAGGTTCAGAATTTTGCTCTAGCATTAGTATGGCCTTGAGAGATTAGGAGCCAGCTAGGCTACACTAATACTCTTTACTTAAGTAAAATGTGGAATGAACTTCCTTTCGTTGATTAATGGCCTTTTTATGAGCTGGACTAGGCCAGACTAATTTACTCTCCAGGAACTTTATTGAAATTTGGCATTTAATATTTCTGTTTTGTCTAATAGTAAATTAGGAATCCCTTTATAACTAAAAGGTCCTTCAGATTGAAGATGTTATTCAGGTTGACTGATGCTATCACACTGTAGGTGTGATTCTTAAAGGTTTTCAAAAAGTGATTCTTGATTCCCTTTATTCTCTTACTCTTCTTTTCCCAATTTTCTTGCTTTTTGACTGTAACTTCCAATCTTCATCTGTCGTTAAATGTACGATAAGCTCTGAAAAACAGTAAATTAAGTACAGTGGCGTACCAATGGCTAGCGGCTGCATCACCCTGTGGGTGACTTTGTTTTTTACTTTATTATCATGTGTTTTTGCTTTAACTGGAACATGGCTGGTTATTTTTTCTTTTTCATTACTTCAATGTCATAAAAGTTTTATTGCAGTTATCAATGTGTATAGCATATGGTTTGAAATGCCAGATTTTTATTGGCTTTTGTTTTCTTAGATGAGTTTAACAGCAGATTCACCTGTGCATTCACTGAGCACAAGCAGCGAGGACTTTTCTGCATTTCTTGATGCAGAGTTGGATTCTGCTTCTGATGCATCACCTCATCCAGTAGGAGAACAGGAGGGAGTAGAAGAAGAAGCAGAAGCAGAAAAAGATGATGAAGGTGATGATACCAATGACTATGACTTAGACTTTGAGAGGTGGGTACTCAAAAGATGTTAAATTGTACCTGCTTGCCATGGTTTCTAATTTCCCTTTTTTGTTTCAACTTTTGCTTCTCTTTTAGGATTAAAAGGCGCAAGGTTGAGATTCTTGAGAATTCATCAGAAGTAGAAACTGCAAAATCCCAGGGAGTTGAGATACAGATTTCAGGTCATGCTTATGGATGTGTCCTTACTGTTGTTTTGGTACTTATAATGGATAGATTAGGTGCTCAACAAAGAATGCAGTTAATATTTGCATGACAACCTCTACCTAATATGAAGATTATATAAGGTTTGCTTAGTCCAACAACCTTGCTCAAAATGCTTAATTGGTTTGATAAGGTTGATTCCTGTTACAGTTTTATGTGATTGATGCATGCTAACTACACTTGAAACAGACCGAAACTGAATTCTAGAAAATAAGGATAGGTTCTAACTGGTGTAATGTTTTGTGAAGCATAAACACATTTTTACACAGGAAAATATATAGAAGCTGATTTGTAGTAGATGTTTTTTTTTTTTTTTTTTTTTTGAGCTTGCCTAAATCTCATCTTCAGGGCTGTCTCTTTTCGGGTTATTTTCTATTCCAAAGCTTCTATGCTACCACTTTATGCATTTGGGTCTCCTAATTTGCTTACTTTGATAAAAGGGATGTGTTGCTAATTTCAAACTGGAATTCAAGTAATCATCCAAGTTTGGTGCTAATATCAATATGGAATTCTAGTAACATGATGCTTTGTTTTCTAAAAGTCTACTTTATGCAGGAGCATCTTCGGATAAGGATGTTTGTGTGCATCCTGGTGTGATTGGTGGGTTATGTATACGGTGCGGTCTGAAGATGGATGATGAGTCTGGCGTTGCATTCAACTACATACATAAGGTCGCCATTGCTTGGAAATTTTGTTATGATTCCAAGTTTCCAACCTATCTATATTCTAGATTTGGCTGTTCAAAATTAATTGTCCGTTGTTCTTACGCTTCTCCCAGTTAAAGTTCTTTTCAGAACATTTCAATCCTATCCTCTTTCTTTTCCAATTTGAAAATATTAAAATTGCCTGGAGGTTTTATATAGACATCTAATTTTAATTTTTTTATTCACTATGCACAAAATATTGGTGTACTCATGGAGTAAATCCTTCTCTTTTTATCTCTCGCCTTAAGATGTATATGTATGATGTTGACTGATTCTTGCTTCGGTCTTCTTTATTATCAAGGAAAAGTTACTTCTAAACTGTCTGGAGCAGATTCTTTCTGTACTATTTTGTCATAGTAGTTTTTTCATGTCAATCATTGATGGACTTCAGGTGTGTTACGGAGTTACTCAGGCAGATGTCATCATACAATTTGACATGTTTATTTAACTCAATGTATGTTATTTGCAGAATTTAAGGCTGGCTAATGACGAGATTGCTCGATTGCGTGATAAAGACTTGAAGAACCTGCTTCGCCATAAAAAGCTCTATTTGGTTCTTGATTTAGATCACACACTGCTGAATTCAAGTCGGTTTCTAGACATTACAGTAGAGGAGGGCTACTTGAAGGGCTCCAGAGATGATCTACCGGGTACAATGCTCTAATTTCGTAGACTTCTGCTGCTTTGGTTGCTTTCTTGCTTCTGTTGATATCTGTTACATTTGTTTTGTGCGAATTAGTTTCTATTTTACATGACAACACTGTTATCTGGTCCTATGTAGTTGATTTATTTCTACATGTATTTTGTATTATGCCATCCTAACTATATGAAATTCTATGAGCAAAGGTGAGAAATCCTTTTCTTTTTCCCCTTACACCTTGTTTCTGTTATCACGATGAAAATCGAAAAAATATTTTGACAGAAGCTTGCCACCACCTCAATAAGCAAATGAGGAAAAAAAATGAGAGAGAGTAGCTAATGCAGGACACAACCAGACTAACTAATACTGACAAGTGACATGTCTAGTCCATTGTAGTTGATTTATTTCTATGTGTACTTCTATTATGCCACTCTAAGTATATGAAATTCTATGAGAAAAGGCTACAAATCCTTTTCTTTTTCCCCTTACACCTTTTCTACTTTATCACAAAGAAAATTAAAAAAAAATTCTAACAGAAAAGCTTGCCACCACCCCAAAAAGAAAATGAGGAAAAAAAATGAGAGAGAGTAGCTAATGGTAGACATTCAACCAGACAAACTAATACTGGCAGGTGACATGTCTTCTTTCCCCTTGAAGTTCATTAAGATTTCTGCTCGAGTTTTATTGATGTTCCAATTCGAGTTTCATGCTGCTACTTTTGACAATCTAGTTATGTTTTTACATGGACGACTGTGGTCACACCAGGAAGGTAGTTCTAATGACCTGAGTGGTGCTTCAGTAATTGGGGATGATTATGTCAGGACATGGCTGAGTAGACATGTTCCTTGGATTGGATATTGGCTGTATGTAGCTCATGCATAGGGATTGCTTTTGACTGTATGCTGCTAGGATTGCAAGATTCTTGTTGGACCTAAAGAACCAAAGCTATTTTTTGGTACAAATACCTCTTATTCTGTCTTGATTTTGTTTGAATAATTTGCTATGCAGACGTGTAATTTTACTATGAAATGAATTTACATTGAGTTAAACATTAACTCCTTTTCTGTTTCGTATATCTTAATTTCCATTTATTGTTTGTGTTCTGTAGGTTCTTTCACTCCTGGAGACTAGTAGTAGCTTTTAGTTGGATTTAGTTGTTTTTTCTTAATTATAGTGCTGCTATTGATGGTGGAATTGAAACTAATTTAAATTTTTCGAATTCTTATTGCCAATATTTCTTCATATCTTCTGACTTATTAAAGATGGAGACTTGCATTATTTTCTTTGGTTTCCTTTTTGGTGAATGTGATTAAGTTTCTTAATTCTAACTAGTATTTTGTTGTTTAACTTGTTACTTCATTGTCCTAGATGCTTTGAAGAGCAGCTTATATAGACTAGACTCAATGCACATGATGACCAAGTTAAGGCCCTTTGTTCATACTTTCCTGAAAGGAGCAAGCAACTTGTTTGAGATGTACATATATACAATGGGTGAACGTGCATACGCATTGAAAATGGCAAAACTGCTTGACCCTGGAGATGTGTATTGATATCATCAATTCCAGAGTGATTGCGCAAGGTGATTGCACACAGAGGCATCAGAAAGGTCTTGATATTGTTTTGGGGCAAGAAAGTGCTGTCTTAATACTTGATGATACAGAAGCGGTAATTCAAATAAGACTCTTTTATAGTTCTTTGTACTTAATTTGTCATATTTTCTCCTGCCCTTTCTGGTTCTAATTTTTTGGTGCTAAGTATTTCATTTATCAGTCTGATGCACGGATTGCACACACAGATTTTTTTCATTAGTAATATTTATTTTTAATGGTTGAGATCATCTCTGTCTATGAGGAGATTTTGTCATCTTTGTGTCCATGTGTCCACCTAAGGAGGATTTGATTGACAATTTGGTGAAGAAGTGTTCTTCCCTTCTTAATGTTGTATCGGGAAAAAATGACATGCATGAACATCTATCATGACTAATAGTTTTTAAGCAAGTTACTTTCAGAAGTTTGTATCTGTCTGAATTTGCTGCTGATTTGACAAATTGTGAACAATACTAGGTCTGGGGAAAACATAAGGAGAACTTAATATTGATGGAAAGATATCATTTCTTTGCTTCGAGTTGTCGTCAATTTGGTTTCGGTTCTAAATCACTTTCTGAACTCAAAACTGATGAAAGTGAAAGTGATGGAGCCCTTGCTACAGTTCTTATAGTTCTTCAGCGGATACATAATACCTTCTTTGACACGGTATGTATTGTTGCTATTGTCATTTCAATTGTTATAACTTTTTTTACACGGTATGTATTGTTGCTATTTTCTTACAGGAACACACTGTGAGTCTTGTTGACAGAGATGTGAGGCAGGTAATTTCAAGTACTTTTATACTTGCAGCTTTTCTTCCATCTGTGTCTGTGTTTGCACAGGATTCAACTTTATAAGCTTTTTTTCTGGTTTACATGTGTGCCAGGTTCACCTGTCAGTGTTTTTGCGGCGCCAAATTTGTACTGTACTGTATAAGCATAAAACCATTATAAAAGACATTATGGGGCTTCATGTAATTTCATGTGAACTTGCTTCTAACCATGCAAATCAATTTGCCAAAGTGGTACTAGGTTCTGTGTGTGTACCCAAAAAAAAAAAAGAAAAAAAAAAAAATTGTATTGCAAGCTGACAGAAAATAAAATGCTGTTTGTATGGGTCCATCCTGTGCAAAAGTTGATTCTTCAACTTCTCTTACTCCTAAATCAACGAACAAAACAATTTAGAAACTTATGCCCAGCCATGCCAAATTAGTACCATAATGCATGATAGAGGATTCTGGCTGAAATTTTCTACTCTCCTGTTTAAGGTTATTTGCATTCTTATTCAAGAATCCGAGATGTTTACTTATTGTGTTTTAACATTATTTAGCAGAAATGTGAAATGTATTCTCTTTCTTTTATAACCATGGCAGGTGCTAAAAACAGTCAAGAAGGAAGTTCTGAAAGGTTGCGAGGTTGTATTTACTCGAGTTTTCCCAACACAGTTTCAGGGTGAAAATCATCACCTATGGAAAATGGCAGGTTGGAGCAGTTGGGAGCTACATGTTCAACTGAACTTGACCCATCCGTAACACATGTTGTCTCTTTGGATGCTGGAACAGAGAAATCCCGTTGGGCAGTGCAGGAGGGAAAATATTTGGTCCATCCAAAGTGGATTGAAGCTGCGAACTATTTGTGGAAAAAACAACCCGAAGAAAGCTATCCTGTTAGTAACTCAAAAAACCAGAAATCCAATTTCTCTTTGAGCTAACCCATAGTGGATAGATTCTTTTTTAGAATCTTACTATGTAGAATTGAAGTCGATAGAATTTGTGGCTTATACCTTAGTTCTTGCCTAGTTCTGCTGTTCTCAAATCAGTATAGGGTACTATATTAGTTTTACTCTTAACAAATTCAGAGGGCATCAACTTGCAATCCTTTGATACTCATCAAGAATCAGTTCAACGTGAACATATGACTACATGATCATGATTTTGTATTTGAATAGGTTGAAAGTGGGGTAGCAGCTTTCACCCCAGATGGGAAATGACTAAATAACAGTTGAAACATGTTCGAAGGGTGATACAACTTATTTTTTATTTATCTTGTCTTTTTCGGTAAAATGGTACAATTTACTGTGTGACTTGTGCAAATAATCCACAAAACATAAACCTAAAAACCTATTCTGGGTTTATGCTACAATCTGAGTGTTTGAGAGAACGAGTTGGTAAGTTTGAAGTTCAGCACTAGTTTGAACAATTGCAAGGTTTACAGGAGTTTAGATGATTATTCTTGTGTTATATGTATGTTTAATTGTAGTATTTAATGTGTGCAAAAAAGTCTTCTTCTGTGGAGTTCATGTTTAATCCATTTTTTTTTTATTGATGATATGACTGGTTTTTGTTTAATTTTCACATTTGTCGTTCCTACTGTGACCGAAAATTGTTAACTATTTTCTTCTTTAGGAGTGCTGCTGTTTATCTGATGTTCTGGGTGGATTTTGTATTTTTGACTATTTCAAAAAAAAAAACAAAAAAGATTTTGTATTTTTCACTTAGTTTTTGTCAGTTTGGTCGTTTATGGGCATGTCAATGGGCAGAAATTCGGCCACAATCACTAAATCCAAATCCAAGCCCATTAAATTTATTTAGACCCAAACTTAGTCTGAATTCAAAAATAAATTAATAATCAGAAGATATTGAAATAGAAGTAATATTTCTCAATTATTGGCAGCATGCAAGAGAATGGATTACAGGCTTACCATCTATTTATTGGTCCACATGTTCTTTTAAATCCAAGTAAATATTGTATTATCAATTTGCAGTGTAGTCCACAAAGATCGAATGCTGGACAAGTTTGTACATGCAATTTGTCTTGTTTTTATTGGCCACATGAAGGATAAGATTCGAGTAATAATAGCACCATAAATATGACACAAAAACCTAGCAATCAAAAGGGACAACAAATCAAATCCAGGGAAAATGTTTGTTTCCGTGATATAAGGATTGTCTTACAAGTAATTTTGCGAGAAATTCTACGTCCTTCATTACATTATATTTTAAAAAATTAGGATATAATATAATATTATATGTGATTTAAAATATTTTAAAATAATCGAAATTATTTTCTTAACGAGAGCGTAAAAGTTTCGTAAGGTCGCTATCCTCACACAAATCTGGCGGATTTTGCTGCTTCAAGCAAATCATGGAATAATTAAGTTGCACCATAGACTTGTTACATTGAATTGAACTTGGGATTAGTTGTCTAAATCAAGTTAGATCAAGAATTTAGCACAACTGCTAAAACAGGAACAGATTCAGGTGAGGTAACTTACATATAATTTCTAGTAGGTAGGAAATTATCTTGAATTTTGTATGTGTCTGGTTCCATGAGTTTTAGTAACGTGCTGGTATTGTAGAGAAAACCTTTTTTTTTTTTTTTTTTTTTTTTGTAGTTTGGAATTTTGGTAATACAAAGTGTAGTATGTATATCACCATTCATAAAAACAAAACCAGTACAATCTAAGCAAGACTACTAATTTAAACTACTAATGTATCACTAAATTTGTGAAAGAAAGAAATGAAATTCAACTAAATATCTAAAATCCACAGTCCATGTTGATTAATTACTTTTGAATTGAAGTCTTACAAATGATTTCCAAAACAAAATATTCTTGACCTTTCCTTTTTATGATGCTAAATTCACATTTAATTCGAAACAAGAGAAAAGCACTTATAGTACTAGTATCTAAACTCATATTACTAAGGGTTAAATACAATAAACTCCCCTAAACTTTGAACTGTTTTGCACTAAATCGCTTAACATTATTATTTTGTCTCTTTACCCCTTTGACTAACAGTCAAATGTAACTCCGCCGTTAGTTTTTTCAAAAAGACAAATTTATCCCTAAAGATCAATTGAGGCAAACCCCCTTAAGGTTTAAGCGAAATTTACCCCTAAAGATCAATTGAGGTAAACCCCCTTAAGGTTTAAGCGAAATTTCACTTTACCTCCTCAAATAAGTTTTGTAACATTTAATACATTGGGATAAAAATAAAATTCAATAATGTCATCAATGACTATTGTTAAAAATATAAATATGCTCCAAATTAATTACTAATATTCTAATTCTCGAATTATACTTTCTTCAAAATTTAAAATTTAAAAATATGATGAAATAATTAATTTTAAAATTTCTGATGAATTATTAAAGGTATTTCATCTAAATTATTTTAATTTAAGTTTTTATTTATATGATAAAGTTCCTTCGTATAATTTAGGTTTTAGTTAAATTATATTAACAAAGGAAAAAAAGTAAGAAGAAAATTATTTTAAATAAACATAAAGAAAAGCAAAAAAGTAAATAGAATGATATAACTTTAATAGATGGTTATAAGTCTCGTATATTTAAAAATTTATTTTTTCATGAATATAAAATATAATAAAAAGACTAAAAAATACCGAAAGTGCTAGGAAATTTTTGTATTTAAATTTTTTTCACAAGTATTTTTAAAGAATCACTGGTGTTGGTAGACATCATTATATTTTTTAGTTGTTTTAACAATATTTTTATATTGATTAATGACTAGAAAAGTAGGTTAATTGATACAAAACTTGAATTAGGGATTAAAATGACAAATGTAATAAACTTTAAGAAGTTAATTTTATATATTCTTACAGTGTCTAGGGGTAAAAATATCTTTTTTGATTTTAAATATTCAAATTACTGATGAAAGGGGCAAAGTGAGAAAAAAATAACATTAAAAAATTTAGTACAAAACAACCCAAACCTTAAGGAGATTTACTGTATTTAACCCTATTAATAAAATAGAACATTGGTTGTAGAAAATTATATCTATACTTTGTTGGAGCTGGACAATGAGTGTTGTTATCACTGAACAATCGGACACATGATCAAGCTTAATGGGGAAATTCTTATATGGATCCGATTTACACTAGGTGTGATAGATCTCTTGGTCTACATTCATCCACATCATCTTGAAAAAAATTTATTTTAATGAATTAGAGTAATGTAGGCGAATGTCAACTAAAGGATCTATTCTAGTTATCGTAAATTGGATTCATATAAGAATTTCCTGAATAGAAATAGGACAATAATACCTTTACACGTCAAGTCATAATTTGTCAAGTAGAATAAACCCCAAGAGTTGTCTCGTGGTTTAGATGATTTCAATATACTAGAGAAATGTGGGGGAAAAAAGTGACCAGGAAAACAAAAAAGCTTCAACTTGTCATGAATACGGGAATGCGATGTTGAGTTACTTATTGACTTCGTATCTCCTTTTATATGTGTAATATGATGATTATCAATGTTGGATCAGTATTCCTTTTGGATATAACTAGCCAAAAATTTTCCCTATTTAAGTCCAGCAAATTATTTGTCAGCCAATATCCATTTCACTACGTCTTGTGGAATGTTCAATAAGTTGGTTAGGTAGATTGTTTGGGTTGGTTACCAAATTATATAATCTATCTATCTATCTATCTATCTATTACTTATATATAAATGCGAGTTATTTCTTCCTTTTTTGTATTTCTCCCCTTTTAAGTGTTTCTTCCTTTTTTGTAATATCTAAAATACTCACCCTTAATACTGGAAATATAATTTATATAAAAATATAACTAAATTACTTTTCTTCTAATCTAACTACCTATTTTTCAAGAAACTACGACATATTTTTAGTCATACAATACTAATCCAAATATATAATCTTTTATTTTTATATTTTTTGTCTCGCCTAATAAACCCTTAATTAAATAATTATGTCTAATATGCCATTCATGAAGTATAATTAGCTTATCTAAAATACTCCCCATTTAATATGATAAGATTATCTATCTTTTATAATACTACTATTATTTATAATAGATATTTTAAACTGCTATAGTATAATTCTTTAGATTTCTATGAAAATTTGGGCAAAAATGTATTAATATGGTAAAAATTTTATTTATATAAAAAAATTTATATTTCATGAAAAATAAAATAAAATTAGTTTATATAACTATTATATATATTCAAATTTTTTCTTCCATCTATGTTATACGAGAATTTTGGCATAAGTACACAAATAGAAGGTATAAATTTCTAAGAGTAGAAAAATATTATTTATACATGAGCAAAAAATAAATAAAAATATTATTTTATAACTATTTCTATATATTCAAATTATTTTTTTTATTCCTAATAAAAATAGTCTTTTATAACTATTTTATATATTATTAATTCACAAATAATTATTTTCTTTTCTCTAACTATTTATTCAATTATGCTTTTACATGTTAGTTAGTTAGACTCAACTTATATATTTTCATATGCCAATAACATTTATAACTATTTTGAATAAAAATATAAAATTTTGACTCTATTATAATGTGATTAATCATGTATTTATTTTAGTTAGAACATGAAGTTGTTGTGATTTAGGATCAATGTATAATAACTAATTTGTTATTCATCGTAGTAGATAAGTTAAATTGTTGGATTGACTTTCAAATTTATTAATATTAATAGATTCTTTTACTTTAACCTTACCTTTGCCTTTTTAATATCAAAGTTTTCTTCTATCTTAAAAATCACAAAATTAATGATTGTACAAATAAAAATTGGGTAGTATTTGTAAAAAAAATAAAAATATAATGAAGTACATAACACTATTTTCTTATCTCATTTAAATTTTTTTTGTTATGACTAATTTAGATTTGTTTTTTCCTTCCCTACATGAAGAAAAAAAAAAAATTAACCAAGCAATTAAACTAAAACTCAGTGCAAATAGAAAACTCACAATTTTTAATTAAGATAAAAGTATTTGTTAATTTTATATATCTTTGCTAGTAATATTTGATTAAAAAATCCTTATCTTTAAGAATATCATTTTGTAAAATATTGGTGTAAGTAACTATTGATGAGATAGAAAATAAATTTAACCCGTGAAACGATGCAATGCCTAAATATTTCAAAATAATCATTATAACACATATAAGAATTATACGTATAATTTGTGATGCTTATATAGAAATTTCAATAAGTAATTAATATAGAAACAATACATATTATGCAAATAAATCATAGTATTAAATACTCTAATTAGTATTTACTGGTATATATTGAGTTTAAGCGTATAAATGTTAATTTTAGAAACTACAATACTAATTGTTACAATATTTAATAAAAAAATATTAGTTTAGATTAACTATTGATGAGGTAAAAAAAACTCCAAACATGTGTATGAAGTTCCACACAAGAATCTCATAATCCACTTCACAGCCTGCCAATGTGTTTTACCTGGGCAAGACATATATTTGCTTACCACACTGACTGCTTGTGAAATGTCTGGACATGTACAATCCATTGCATATATAATGTTGCCGAATGCTCTAGAATAAGAAATACATGCTATATACCATCACTCTTCATTTGACTATGGTAATTGAGCAGCAAGAGGAGTGCTTACAAATTTAGCATCTTTCATGCCAAACCTCTTCAAGACTTGTCTAGATTGTTTTTCTAGGTCAAGAGTAACTTTCTAACTCCTTGATCTCTTTTGATCTTCATACCAAGAATCTTTTTAACTGCTCCCAAATCTTTCTTCTCAAATTCACTATTCTAATGAGATTTCAAAGTGTGAATTTCCAACACATTGTCAAATCCTTGGCAGCAATGAACATGTCATCAACAAATAATAACAAGTGAATGAAAGAACCACCATTCAACTTTTGAAAGTAAATAAAACTATCATGCATGCTTTGTAAAATAATCATGACCCAACATGAAGAAATCAAACCTTTTATACTACTATCTCAGAGATTGCTTCAATTTGTACAAGGATTTCTTCAACAAATAAACATAGTCTTATTTTTCTTTAATTTCAAATCATTCGGTCTGTTTCATTTATATTTGTTCTTCAAGTTCAGCATATAGGAAAGCTGTCTTAACATCCAGCTGCTCAAATTCCAAACCATACATGCCAACTAAAGCAAGTAGAGCACATATAGAGCTATGTTTAATATCAGGTGGGAAAACATTATTAAAATCAATACCCTGTACCTGACTAATGCCTGTAGACACCTATTTTTGTCCCTTAAGTTCTCCCCTATTTTCCTCTTAATTTGACTCTCAATTTTCTTTTTAATTCTCCTTTTAAGTTTTCTTTTTAACCTGCTTTTTGATTTCCTCTTAATTTATCCTTTAATTCCCTCTTAATTTGTCTTATGGTGTTTAATTATTATGTGTTTTATGCATTTGAAATACTAAGAATGAGTTTTAATATTATTAAGTTTTTAGATTTAAAAAAAAAAATTAATTAATTAATTAAAAAATTTTAAAAAAAAATTAAATTTATTAAAAAAAAATTCAGCGCGTGAACAGTACCGTGCGTACTGTTCACGCACCGAACAGTCAGCTCGACAGAGCTATTTTGGCCACATTTTTCTCTGCATTTTTCACCCATTCTCACCAAATATCAGATGCTCCATACTTCCAAATAAAAACAAGGAATGGTCTTTGACCATTTTTACACTCAATCCACCTCTTAAAGAGCAAAAAAACTCAGCCTAAAAAAGGGGGACGAAAATTTCTGCAGGAAGAAAAGAAAGAAAAATTTTTCAAAGTTTAAAAATCTTCCAAATAGCCAACTTTGAGCGAATATTCCAAGCGATCGAAGAGGAATCAACCTGTAGACTAAACTCAAAGAAGAAAAGTTGTAGAGGGTACCTGGGACTACAACTTCTCTTTGTAAATCTCAAGAAAAATCATTCATTTGGATATTTCAAAAACGTGGTAAAAGTTCTGGAGGCCAAGAAAATCTGCAGAAAAAAAGAGAAATTTTTCTAAGTCTTGGAAAATTTTCCAGATAGCCAACTTTGAGCCAATATTCCAAGCGATCAAAGAGGAATTAGACTAAACTCAAAGAAGAAAAGTTGTAGAGGGTATTTGATACTACAACTTCTCTTTGTAAAGCTCAAGAAAAATTGTTCATCTGGTGGGCAAAAAATGTGGTGGAAAAAGGCCAGTTCATCAACCGGAAGCTTGGAGGTGCTGAAAGCAAATTCGGCTCAAACGCACTCCAAGCCAAGTATAACCAATTCCACCACATTCCTGAGGTTGACAAAGTTAACTGGCTATTGAATCGATTATTTTGGTGGCAAAATGCTTATTTTACTATTTTTACATTATTTATGAGACTAGCTTAATTTTTGAATTTAATTTTATAGTTCATAATGTTTAAATTTAATGTTTTTATTGGCTTTAGAATATTTTTTGAAGTGTCTCTAAAGGTTTTCACAAAAATTTTGTGGATGTTTTATACAAGTTTGTGTTTGGTTCATATGCCCACTTTCACCTTTTGATTTATGTTTATGTAGTTGTTTGTGTTAATTAATTGTTATATCTTCATGTTCTATGTAAAAATTAGAATTTTATGGCTATTTTCTTAGAATTTTTGGGTTAAGGTTTGAAGGTTTCACTTTTTGGGGTGGTTATGGAGTAGGAGAATTTTGAATGGTTGTTTACTGTTGGGGAAGAAGAGGAAGAAGTTGGGGGAATGCAGAGAAACTTTCAAGTGTATAAATAAAAAGAAACTGAACCTCCACCCAAAAATGGCTTTGGGCTAGTGGTTCAGCAGCTGGTGTTCCTTCTTGGTGGCTTGGGTTCGAATCTCCTTGCCCTCATTTTCCTTAGGATTTTTTGAGTTTTATGTCCCCTTGGGTCCATAGGACTGCCACGTCATCGATGACGTGGCAATCCAAAAAAAGAAGAAGAAAAGCCTTTTGACAGGGCCCACTTGATGCTGTTGAACCCCAATTATGTTAATCATATTTTGATGATGACCAAATCGCACTAATGGTTTGATAACAAGTGTGCAGAAAAACAGATAGGTTCGGACGCAAATGATTGTCCGAACAAAACAACCACAAGACTTCACGGATGCAAATGACTGTCCGAATGATAGAGTTTCGGATGATGGTAATCGTCCGATACAAAGAATTTGAAGCAAGTCTCGGACGAAGAACAGCGTTCGATCATATTTCCAGAAGACTTTGCTTTGAGCGGACGCATGTTCGGACGCATCCTCGGACGTTCGAACGAATACCCTCAGAGAACGGACGTAGGGTTTAGTAGCGGCAGTTCGAACGGTCCAACGGCTAGTTTGTTCGGACGCACTCTTGCTGCATCGGCCGTCCGAAAGGTCCAACGACTAGTTGATTCCAGTAAACAGAAAATAGCCGTTGGGAAGTTGTTGGAAGCAGATATTTGGCAATTATAAATACCCCTAGGTCTGAATTAATTTGAAAGAGACTTCTACATTGATTACAAATAATACTTGTGCTATTTGGGAGAAATAGTGGGTACAAGTGTTGTAATAGTGTAGGTAGTTTTGTGAAAAGAGTTTAGAAGTGTAAGAGTTCTTCAAGTGTAAGAGTGGAGAGATAACAATTGTAACAAAGGGAGGTTGTGAGTGTAAAACTCTTGGCTCAACTAAGAAAAATTAGTGTGAGCAAGAGTGATCCTCATTTGTGTACAAGAGGTTATTGTCTCACCTACTTTGAAGAGACTTTTAGCGGCTAAACTTCCAGTTGTAAACTTGGTAGTTGCCTTGTAAGAAGCTCTTTGCAGTTGTAAGCTCCAAGCTTGAGAAGCTTGGGAGTTTGGTTTGATTCTCTTAATCTCAATATTTTTATTTGTTCTTTAAGCTTAAATAGTTGAATACATCTATTGTATTCATTTGTGCTTAAGTTTTTATTTGGTGCATAAAGTTTGAATTTCTATTAAGCACATAAAAAGGTTTGTTTTAGATACAACCTAATTCACCCCCCCTCTTAGGTTGCTCTTTGGGGCCGACAGATGCCACGTCATCGATGACGTGGCACACAAAAAAAAAAAAAAGTTTTTTTGAGGGACCACTTGATGCCACGTCATCGATGACGTGGCACCACCAGATTGCGCCATGTCATTGATGACGTGACACACAAATTTTTTAAAAATAAAAAAGTTCAGAAAAACTTTTATTTGGGTTTTAACCCTCCAGATTTCAGATTTTTGCATTTTAGCCCTCAAATAATTTTTTAAATTATATTTAGGCCCTGAAGAAATTTTCTTTAATATTACTATTTTTTCTTTTCAAATTTCTTCTAAGTTACATTTTTAAAGACAATAACCACCAAGCTTTAATTTGATTTTTGTTGACATTTTAATATGTTTAATTACCCTTTGATTGTGAAATTTACCGTTTTACCCTTATGAGTATTAAATTGTAAATAGGCAAAGAATTTAAGCACATATTTAATTCGATTAGTTAGATTTTGTGAAGATTTGTGCTTTATATTATTGATGTTAATTAACGATATGGACTAATTTCTGTCCCTTTTTTATATTATTGATACAGTGAATCTAGTCTTCTGTCCTCAAATTTTGTTTATTTGCACGACTAGACATTAAATATTTGAATCAAACTCAATTTAGTCCATGACTTAATAACTGTATCAATAATATAAAATCGGGTTAGAAGTAAAATCGGGCTAGAAGTAAACTCTGGCGTGCATGACAAACGACTGTTTTGCCTTTTAGTATTCATTATTGCCGACTTTGTAGCGACTTGTGCTTGAGACCCCGGGTTAAATTTACCTGTCAATGTTATTATTTACCATTTATTTTCATTTCCTCATTAATATGTACATATTTTATTACTTTTAAACTATCTCAAGCACACATACGCTACAAAGTCGGCAATAATTGAATACTAAAATTAAAAAGAGAAACGCGATAAAATCATGCAACCGGTCTAACGCCGGGTAAAGTGGGTGTCGAGGGAAATTCAAATCTATCCCAAACCTTCCCATTTTACAACAGGATTCCCGAACTCGTATTTTTTTTTTTTTGAATTACGTGGACCAGGAGTCAATCTAGACTAGGGTTTATTTTCTCTTTAAATTTTGATGTATTTTTGTGTCCCGACGCACCAACACACCAGGTGGCGACTCCAATCCTGTGTTCCCTAGCTTAGATTAATTTTGTACAATTCATAGTCGCATTTAAAGCTCCGTTACGTAATAGTAAATAGGTGATTCATTTAAATTTGTAATAGTAAGTAGGTAATTTATGTTTGTAAATAGTAATTAGGATTTTTGCATTTAATCACCTATTTCACGAGCACCACATGGCGACGGAGCCGGTCCCAAAGGTGTCGGCTAGACCGCTGGTTGTGGGGGGGGTGCGACAGCGTGGCAACTCCACTGGAGACTTTGGACAGCCTTCTGAATCTGGGCACACGATTTTAACGCGTTTCTCTCAATTTTACCCCGTTCATTATAAACCGGCTAATTTTTATCGATTTTGTGTGCTATGTTACCAGCTCTATGCCTCGTTTTGCGTGCCATGTGCAACGTGTTACTTTTATTGTTCTTTTTCAATTACTTTACACTTGTTTTACCGTATTTAACCATTTTTATTGTCTTGTGTGCTGGTTTACGGATTTTTGTGTCTCGTTTTACGTGCCACATGCTAAGTGTTACTTTAATTGTTCTTTTTCAATTACTTTATACTTGTTTTACCGTATTTCACTATTTTTGCTGTCTTGTGTGCTGGTTTACGGATTTTTGTGTCTCGTTTTACGTGCCACATGCTATGTGTTACTTTATTTGTTCTTTTTCAATTACTTTACACTTATTTTACCGTATTTCACCATTTTTGTTGTCTTGTGTGCTTGTTTATGGATTTTGGGTCTCGTTTTATGTGCCACATGCTATGTGTTACTTTATTTGTTCTTTTCAAATTATTTTACACTTGTTTTACTATATTTCACTATGTTTACTGTCTTGAGTACCCGTTTGCTCGATTTAGGTCTTGTTTTACGTGCCATACCCTGTCTGCCTATGGTGTGATTTGTTCTTGCTTTATTGTACATGTTTTAATATATTTTGCTATTATACCTGTTTGTAGTTAATTTAGGGGCAATTTTTGGGGT
Organism: Cinchona pubescens; assembly: GCA_025175665.1. NCBI lineage: Eukaryota > Viridiplantae > Streptophyta > Magnoliopsida > Gentianales > Rubiaceae > Cinchona > Cinchona pubescens. The sequence continues at coordinate 1,296,773 of JANKKI010000276.1, forward strand.
GTTGGGGTGCATCAAACCTTTAGAGCCAAACGCGCTAAAATGTGTGAATCTAACCGCCTCCAAGTGAACACAGCATAATACATGTCTCATTTATTGCATGTCCTATTTTTGTGGGTGTCGTTCCCACATTCCCTGTAGGAATTAAGACGATCTACCCAGATATGCGGCCGTGACACAATGTGCACGTAACAGTATCTGTGGCGATCACCTGACCACCGACGATAAGGCCCATCGGAATTGACGGATTTTTGGGCCCAAAGTTTAGAGGTTCGGGAACCAAGCCCATTTAGATTGCATTAGTAATTGTAGCCAAGCCTCATATTCATATAGCTTAAACCATAGGGCAGAACTGTGTGGACCTTATTTAGGAGACACGAGGCGGTAGGACCCACCCATTTATCTGGCTTGTAATAGTAAATAGCTTTACAATTTTGTTATGTAATAGTAATTAGTTTTTCTGATTCGTATGATTTACTTTGGCCATGTAATTTGTATCTACTTCCCGCAAGGAAGAGTAAATTTTGATTTTTGCATTGCATAAGCCTTAGGTAGGGTCAAAGGCATATGGTTGCCAGACCCAAATAGGAGACCCACCCCCGCGACATGTTTCCAAAGTTTATTATCCCTTGTGTGCATTTAGGCTAACTCCCAGCATTGTAGGGCCACCGTAGGGTACTTATTGCATATCATTAGCCATAGAAGGGATACCCTGTCGGATACCCTGTGTATAGAATTGCATACCTATCCCTAGGTACATAACCTACAATGAGATTTGCAAGCTTTTGTGTTCATTTTATAAAGGTTCTGAAGGGGTACAAGCCTCAGGTAAGTCTAACATGTATTTCATGCAGATGAGTTCCGCTCGAGTAATTGGAAAGGCGACCAAAGTGCCCTATTTGCTACAGGAGTGGGAACAAAACATGCAGTTGTCAGAACTGAATACAATAGTTGGTTATTTGGGTCACCTAGTATGTATGCGGGATATTGAGCCAGATCGGACCATAGTAGACATTTTGGTACAGGTTTGGGACAGTGAGGCAGCTGTGTTCAGATTCGAAAAGTTTGAAATGGCGCCCACACTAGAGGAGATGCAGGATTTCTCGGATTGGACTTCAAGGACCGGGCTGTTATACTACCATCCCTAGGTACTACAAGGGACTTCTCTTTGTTTACCGGCATATCAGAGGCTGCGATACCAGGGGGACCCGAGGCTAGTTCGGTTACTTTGATATTTTTACACGAGCACTTCGGCACAAAATAGGGATTTTACAGGAACAAGACTCATTTTTTGCATCCCACTGAGGAGTCCTGGGCTCAGAAGCGAGCTCCAGGTCCAGGTTTTTGCTCTAGCACTGACCAGCGCATATCTTTTTCTGAGGCCGGATGGCAGGATAGCATTTAAGACGGTACGAATGTTAGCCGATTTGATACAAGGCATCGGTGGTCAAGACCTCACCATAATCCCTACTATTCTAGCTGACATATTGGTGGCGTGTACAAACTGTCAGAACGGAGTCAAAGTTTTCAAGGGTTCAAGCCTTTTGTTGCAAGTCTGGTTCATGGAACATTTGGGGCGACGAAAGATTATTTGTCATGAATTTTCCTGGGGTAGAGTGAATTGGGTACAAAGTCACAATCAACACATCAACCGGGCGAAGTTGTTGAAAGACAAGGAGAAGTACATTCGCTGGTTGTCTTCATTGAAAGAGTTAGAGATACAGTGGGTACTAGAATGGGTACCCTGTCATGCACCGAGTCTGTAATCTGCTAGCCTTCCGTTCATACCCTTGATAGGAAATGAAGGCATTGTTCCCTACATGCCTTTCCGGGTCTTACGTCAGTTTTTTTTGGGAGGGTTCAGACAGTACCTCCAAAATCAGCGACTGATCGGTTCAATGTTATGTTCGACAAAGGGATACGGCCCGAATCAATACCAGAAAAGTCGAGTATTTTGTCAGCGTGGGCATTCAGATGTGCATGTCAGGAGTCATTATACGATCCACAACAGCGTAGAATTTCAAGGACCACACCTCAGTACGATGTATGGCTGGAATATTTGCTTAGTCGACAACCGCAAGCTGTAATAGACCCTTCAGAAGAAGTTTCTCGGTTGACTGCACTATTGGAGGCTAAGGACAAGAAAATAGTGGAAAAAGAGATAGCTCTAGATAAGCACAGGCAAGTTTACAAAAGACTTCAAGAACAGTAATCTTGTATTCGAGAGCAAGAATACAACCGAAAGAGGGCATGCACCGAGATGGCCAATGATCTGGGACGCCTAATGCACAATGGGGCTGCTGAATCAGCACGTAGCAAGCTTTTGCGGTACGAGGAGTAAATGATGAAGATACAAGAGACCATCTAAAGGAGCTCACCGAATAAGTTCAAACGGGCTTCATCCCCTTTAGAGTTTTTTTTGTTTTTATGGTTCCTGGGGAAGGAACCACGTTTTATGCTGTAAACTTATGATTATGGTTGTTTATATATATCTGAATTTTCTTTTTTTTATTATGTTTTAATATGAAAGTACTAAGTGTAAAAATAGTTGCCCAATGCAGCCCTATTTATACCCGCTCGTATGCATGTAAACTCTGATTTGAAGACAGTATGAGCACCGTACCAGCAAAAGATGTGGAAGGGACTAGTGGGGATCAAAACCCAGAGATGGCAGAGTTGCACAAACAGATGGAATCTATGATGGCTGCTATGGCCAGTATGAACCAAGAAATGCAATGGTACAAACAAACTTATGGGCCTCACCCCGCCAATCATGAGATGCTGCCTCCTCATATGCCTAATCCCGGCATGGGGATGCCGCTACCCCCACCACCACAGAATCAACCTCCTCCAACTCCAGTGCGCCACCACTGACAGATCCAGTTCCACCACCACCACCTCCTCTTGAGTTGGAGTATACCCCAGGAGGGAAAGCTGAATTAATGCCACCACCGCCCCCTGTACCGGCTGTCAATGATGCCCTATTGAAAAGAATCTTATAGTTCAATAGTTTCTTGAAGTAGCAACAGGGGACAGATAAATTTAGAGCTATCGACTACCAAGATCTATGTCTATTCCTCGAAGTGCAATTACCGCCAGAATTTAAGATCCCAGAATTTCCAAAGTACAGTGGCACTGAGGATCCGGTAGCTCACCTTTAAATGTTCTGCAACTTGCTGGGGAATTCGACAAGCGACCCTCGGATAGCAATGAGGGTATTTGCCAGAAGCTTGGAGAGAGATGCGTTATCATGATATTTAATGCTTGATCCCAAAAAATTACAGGATTGGACAGACTTGGCAAATGCTTTTGTGAAACAGTATGAGTTTAACCGCGACCTAGAGCCGGACCGTTTTGCTTTGATGAACTTAAAGAAGAAGCCCTAACCTCAGAGGATTACCGTGAGTATGTGAAAAGATGGAGGGCGTTAGCTGCCAGAGTGAGCCCACCTATGACTGAGACTGAGATGGTCAAACTTTTTATTGATGCGCAAGAACCTCCTTACTATGAAAAGTTGACCGGGTCTATTGGCAAATCCTTTTCAGAAATCATCCAGCAAGCAGAGGCTGTTGAAAGAGGCTTGAACTGAATTCAAAAAATTATTGACATGACGGCCTTCAAACTTCAGATAGAGTCCATGCAGGGGAGCACGTCTGTGGCTAAGAAATCCCTGAGCAAGAAGGCTAACAAGAAGGAAGAGGAAGTGACTTTTATTTTCAACCAACCCAACCGCCAACTACCACGAAATTTCCATCAATACCAAAGACCTAACCCACAACCCTTTTATGCACCACCTCCACTACCACCTCAATACTACCCTCAACCCGTATACCAAACACAAGTACAAATGCCCGTGCCTAATCCACAGCTCCCATATTATAATCCAAGACCACAATCCCCAAACAATCAAAGACCCAACCAGCCAAACAAATTCCCTCCACCAAACTCCAACCAAGCCAGACCACCCCACAATTTTACCAACCTGGGACGGTCCATTGAGCAACTATATGAGCAGTTGAGATCAGCAGGGAGATTGAATCCCATAGCTCCTCCTCAGTATCCGGGGGGAGTTCCGGATAGGTTTGACGTCAATGCCCACTGTGCCTATCATTCTGGAGCCCTAGGGCATTCCATGGCTAATTGTTGGACATTGAAAAAGAACGTGTAGGATATGATCGATGCACGTGAGATTGTCATTAGGAGGCCGGAACAAAGGGCTCCTGAAGTAAACACTAATCCGCTGTCACGACATGAGCCTCATGTTGGGATGGTTTGTATAGAAGTGAAGACGGAAGAGGAAGAAGGAGCAGTCAAAGAAGTGACAATGACTCAGACCAAACCGTTTTATTTGGATTTGGAGTCATCTGTGCCTTTTATCATAGACATGGATCTGTTTGAGGTAGAATCCCAGGAGCCCGTTGTGATTGAACTGCCAATTGCCAATTGGGAGCACACATGCAGTGCCGTGGAATTATCAACCCTCAGCTGTGATAGTCGGTGGAAGGCCAATTTTTGAGGAGGAAGTGTCCGCTATCACAAGGTCAGGCTGAATCACAAATGATGACAGTTTTGAGGCCGGACAATCCAATAAAGGTAAAGAGCCCATGCAGGCCTCTAAGGCTGTAGCAGACAAAGATGTGAAGGACTTTATAAGATTGATCAAAAATAATGAATATTCAGTAGTTGAGCAATAAGATGCCCTCACAAATTTTTATGCTCAGCTTATTGTTAACATCCGAGTTACACAGGGAGGCACTTGAAGATTTTGAGTGAGGCTCATGTGCCTCGTGATATTCCCACTAACAAACTTGCTGGGTTAGTGGGCAGTGTGCTGGCATCAAATCAAATTTGTTTTTCTGATGATGACTTAACTTCTGAAGGGAGCGACCACAACAAGGCTCTATTCATCTCGGTTGAGATGTGAGGGGCGGCATTTGCCTAGGGTCATGGTTGATAATGGGTCTGCTTTAAATATTTATCCTTTGAAGACACAGATAAACTGGAAATCTCTCATGACCCATTATAGTTCATCTAGATGGTGATCAAGAGGGTTTGACGGGGCTCGAAGACAAGCCACCGGTCTCTTATAAACCTTATTTTGAAAGTGGGGCCAACTGCTCATCAGGTCACTTGCCAGGTTCTTTCAATTGTTGGGGTATATAATTTGTTGCTGGGACGCCTCTGGATCCATTCTGCTGGGGCTATTCCGTTATCTTTGCATCAAAGGGTTAAATTCATTTACAAGTTTAAGCTGATTACTGTATTTGCCGAAGATGACCACGCCATGATGGTCAAGAGAGAAGTTGGGGAGAGCAGTGACACTCCGGTGCCTTTCTTAGCTTATGGTGTGGTCTCTGTCAGCCGAGGGCCTGGAGAGCAGTCATCAATGAAAGCTGTCTGGGATAAGGCGAGTGTAATGATTGCAAAGAGCAGGAAATGCTGCGTGGAGGATATTGCATCGACCAAGGTTTGGGGATGAATTTGCAAGGCATAATACACCATATTGAGCTACCAATGCAGATGAATACATTTGGGCTCGATTTTTGCCCGAATGCCAGGCAACTGAGGGAGATGAAGAGAGCTGAAAAAGAAGGTCGAGCATTGCCTATGGTCATTCCACCTCTTAAGATTACTTTTCCACGTTCTGCCGCCATTATGGCTCTTGATGCAGATGAGGCTGAAAAGGAGGATCTTATCCAAGGGTAGCCGAATTATTTGCAGGGGTAATTATTCAAGAGCAGACGGAGAAGGATGACACTGAGCTGCCATTTGCTGAGATCGACCAATTGCACAACTGGACATATGATGATCTCCCTAGTCATAGGGAGTTTCGGTAAATTTGAAAGGATATTGTTTTTAGTTTTGCTCCTTTTAATTTAATCTTCGTATGTATGTTTTGTACTGCTTAAGTCATTTTGTTTATGCCATCTAGTCGCAAGAAGTAGGTGCATTCACAGCATTGTATTCATGATTCATCTCATTCATCTATTTTGGAGATGAATCTTGAAAACAATTTGATTAGTAAGGCAAGTACAATCATGATATTGCCTTCATGATTCATCTTATTCATCTGTTTTGGAGGTGAATTCTGAAGACAATTGATTTTTATAGGATGACCAATGAATGTTAAGTTTATGTTCTCTAGGATCACTTGTACAAATTTTTGATTAATGAGAACTTTTTCTTCAAGATGTTTTAGCTCATTTTGTTTTCTTTCATTTCATGCTTTATTTTTTCCCACATGACCCAAAATCAATGCTTTTGATCCTTTGGATACTACAGTTTATGAGGTCGATGAGTGCAATTTTGATATCACACCCAACCCTGATTTTACACAGTCTGAGAGTGGTGAGGATGAGTGTGATATTGAAAATGAATTCAGGCGACACGAGGAAAAACCAAAGCCTAACTTGGAAGAAACAGAAACGGTAAACATTGGGATTTAGACACGGACGTAAGAGAGGTTAAAATCAGCATACATTTGACTAGAGGGCAGAGGAAAGAGATGATAAAATTTTTGATTTTGTTCCAAGACGTCTTTGCTTGGTCTTATGATGATATTCTTGGCATTTTAACAGATGTCGTGGTTCACAAACTCCCTACTGATCCTAAATGCCCCCTGTAAAGCAGAAGCCAAGGAAGTTTAAGCCGGAAATGAGCTTAAAGATCAAAGAACAAATCATCAAGCAGTTTAATGCCACAATCATCATTGTATCCTGGTATCCTATTTGGCTTTCCAATATGGTGCCAGTATCGAAGAAGACTGGGGAGGTCAGGTTTGCGTCGACTATCGAGACTTAAACAAGGCCAGTCCCAAGGATGATTTTCCGCTGCCAAACATTCACATCATTCTAGACAGCGCTACCTGCCATGAGATGAAGACTTTTGTCTATTGTTTTGCTGGGTATTACCAAATCCTAGTGGACGAGGAAGAGAGGGAAAAGACAATTCATTCATTACTCCTTGGGGGACATTCTGCTACAGAGTTATACCATTTGGACTCAAGAATGCTGGTGTAACATATCAATGCACTATGACCACCTTGTTTCATGACATGATACACGAAGAGATGGAGGTCTATGTTGATGACATCATTATCAAATCCAAGAAGGCCGAGGATCACTTGACCAATCTTAAGAAAGTATTTGAGAGGATGAGGAGATATAATCTGAAGTTGAACCCTCTCAAATACTTTCTTCGGAGCTCCTTCCGGAAAGTTATTAGGTTTCATTGTCAGTAAGCGGGGAATTGAGATAGACCCAGCAAAGATCAAAGCTATCCGTTATATGTCTGCGCCAAAGACTCAGAAGGACGTAAAAAGCTTCTTTATAAAAATCAATTTCATTATAAGCTTCATTGCTCAAGACATACCCATGTCTTTGTACAAAATTAACAGAATACATGACCGATGTACTGACATGATGACTCAACAAGCTTTTGACAAAATCAAAATTTATCTTTTGAGCAGGTCATGATACCCTCCTGTGTTGGTCCCCCCAAAGCCAGGGAAGCCATTAATCATGTATCTGTTAATTTTGGAAGGATCCATGGGTTGTGTCTTGGGGCAGCATGACGATTCGGGTAGAAAAGAGCAGGCTATCTATTATCTAAGCAAGAAGTTTACAGTCCATGAAGCCAATTATTCTTTTTTGGAGCGAACATGCTGTGCATTGGTTTGGACCTCCCAACGGCTAAGGCATTATCTACTGGGTACTTATCTCATTTCCAGGTGTGATCCACTTGGCTATCTGTTAGAGAAGCCTATGCCGACTGGACGCTTGGCTAGATGGCAGATGTTGTTAGCAGAATTCGATATCATTTTCACTACTCAAAAGGCTGTCAAAGGACAAGCGATAGCGGATCATCTTGCTGAGAACCCAAGGGAGAATGATTATCAACCCTTGCACACATACTTTCCGGACGAAGACATCTTATTCATTGGCATTGCCGAAGACATGAAAGATGAATGTCCACATTGGAGGCTATGTCTTTGATGGTGCATCCAACACTTTCGATGCGGGCATAGGAGTAGTTTTGATATCACCCGAGGGCAGACACTTCCCAGCAATAGCCAAGTTACAGTTTCTGTGTACGAACAACATGGCAGAGTATGAGGCTTGCATACTTGGTCTGAAAATGGCATTGGACATGGGTATTAAAGAGTTAGCTGTGTTTAGTGATTCAGATTTGCTCGTCCATCAGACATTGGGGTATTGGGTAACCAGGGATTCTAAAATCATGCCATATCACTACAGTATTCTCAAACTACGTCGACAATTTGATGCTTTGGAATTCACTCACATACCCCGATCCAGGAATGTATTTGTCGATGCTCTGGCTACCTTATCTTCAATGATCAGTCATCCAGACGGCATAGTGATAGAACCCATTACCATTCAGGTGCTGGAAAAGCCAGGGTACTGTTGCACTCTTGAGGCGGAATCTGATGGACTTTCTTGGTTGCATGATATCAAGGAGTTTCTGGACAAAGGTAGCTATCCTCTAGGGGCTAGTACTTCAGATAAGAAGTTCCTACGCCGAACGTCAGTCAAGTTCTTTTTAAATGGCAATGTATTTTTTCGAAGGACGATAGATCTGGGTCTTCTGAGGTGCGTTGATAAGAAAGAGGCCACTTACATTATAGAGGATGTTCATAAGGGAGTTTGTGGGCCACACATGAACGGGCACTTATTAGCTAAGAAGATAATGAGAGCAGGCTATTTCTGGCTTACTATGGAGCATGATTGCATCGAATTTGTCCGCAGGTGTGTTAAGTGCCAAATGCACGGGGATGAGATAAGGGCAGCACCAACTGAATTGCACAACATCACTACTCCATGGCCCTGTTCAATTTGGGGAATGGACGTCATTGGATTGATCGAGCCGCCAGCTTCTAATGGTCATCGCTTCATTCTGGTAGCGATTGAATATTTCACTAAGTGGGTTGAGGTTGAATCTTACAAGCACGTAACAAAGAAGGTAGTAGCGGAGTTCATCCGAAAGAACATCATTTGCCCTAGCTTTGGGATCCAGAATACATTGGTTACCGACAATGCCAAGAACCTGAACAATGACATGGTAGATGGTCTTTGTGCCCAATTCAAGATTAAGCATCAGAATTCCACCATCTACAGGCCAAAAATGAATGGGGCGGTTGAAGCAGCTAACAAGAATCTTAAGAGCATTATTCCAAAGATGGTTGACAGTCAGCATGATTGGCATGAAAAGCTGCCATATGCATTGCTGGGTTATCGGACTGCCATCAGGACATCTACTGGGGCAACGCCTTACTCCCTCATTTACGGAATGGAAACAGTTTTGCCAGCGGAAGTAGAGATCCCTTCTCTACGCATTCTTAGGAAAACTGAGTTAGAGGATGCAGAATGGGTGCGGCTTAGACATGAACAGTTTGCACTCATTGATGAAAGACGGCTAACAGCTGTGTGTCATGGCCAATGTTATCAATAGAGGATGGCCCGAGCTTACAACAAGAAAGTCAAGCCCAGACATTTTCAGGCTGGCGATCTAGTCAGACCCTTGAAACGCATATTGCCAATACAGGACGAAGCAAAGGGCAAGTTTGCTCCTAACTGGCAGGGTGCATTCATTGTACACAAAGTATTATCAAGAGGCGTTTATCCTTACGGAGATGGATGGACAGGTTTTTCCCCAATCGATAAATACGGACATGGTCAAAAAGTTTTTCATCTGATTTGGAAGACTGTAAACCTTTAAGTCATTGCAGAACGTCGGATAGAATTCCACTTGTTGTTTTCTTTCCCTTTTCACCCACATTCGGACTAAATCCTTTTATATCTCTTCTCTTTATTTGCCTATCTTTCGTTTCAATTGTGCTTTGTCTCTATCCTTATGCTGTAAAAACAGATTCTCCAGCTCATTTGTTAATGTTGGGACAAATTGTTATTTTTGGGTGGCAAAAAAAAAAAAAAAAAAAAAAAGAGAAGAAAGTTTGAGGGGCTGACCAAAACAAATGCCCAACAAAACTCAGTTTGTTATAATAAAACTGGGGCAATTCTTTTAGATAAGGGACATAACCAGTTTTTCCTCAGATCACAAACCCGCTCTTCCATCCCTTGTAACTATGTTCTTTCCAACCAAAGCGCCCATCTTAAATTGGGGCAAGTTTTTGTTAAGATAATCTCAATCTTTACCAATCAAACGACTTAACCCATTTTGACCCTAACTATCCTAAGTTCTGCATAGGCTTAAAGGGAGCAGTTTGTGCGGTCTCGACAATTGATGTTACATGTCTATCCCAATTACAGGGAAGACAGCTTTACTGATGCTGAAAAACTTTGAAAACTAAAGTTCGCATGCATTGGAAAAGGCGATTACTTAGCCAGACGTCTTCCGTTTACTCCCATACCTTGCCGTTTACTTGGACCTCATAGGTGAAAACCCCTGTCTTGTTTTTTTTTTAAAAAAAAAAAAAAAAAAAAAAAGAGCAAAAGAGAGGCTTGGTTGAAAACCCTACGGGGCGGCCTAGACAAAAGAAGAGTGTACGAAAAAAAAAATGCATCAAGAAACAAAAAAAAAAATAAATAAATAAAAGGTTGGGAAACCTTAGTGAAAACCTGAAAAGGCGCTGAGGAAGGGGTAAACTGAGCAAATGGTCAAAGTCTGGTTGACGACTTCTCTGGGTCCAAGTCTGGGAAAGTGTTCAACTGAAATTTGTTGACCAAAGTTAGGCTTATTGGTTGCCTCTATGTCGTTCTCTCAACACAGTCATTGGCCTTTAAAAGGCACGTATCCGATGGATCCAAAGCATTGGTTGATCGGGTCCAAATCACTTGGAATGAAAGTCAAAGCGGTGTTAATACGGTGATGGCACGATTTTTACTAAAATTGCTCCCATGTGCCTGATTATTTATTCATGTACTTCTATCAAACTCACATACTGCCATTTAATTTGTTTGTAGTTGTTCTTCTTGTTGTTGATGTTTTAGTTATCAAATATGTGAAAACCATCTGTTTAATTGAACTACGTTCGACCTGATTCCTGTGGTGGGATACGTAGGCAGCTCTGTAGCGATAGCGAGCTCGGTCACCTTGCTTATAGAAATGTTCGCTAAGATTGACATTTCGTATGTTTTGGCACTAACCAATTCGAGTTTTCTTTGCTTGATATCGCATTATTTTGAGTACCTGCAGGTACATGAAAATAAAGTGGACGCTAAAATCCACGACACTGGGGCAAATTTTTATTGATTGGATATCCTTCATAAACAACAAGGGATACACTAATCCTGAGAGCTGTCTTGATACCCAACAGTTTTTCTTTGCATTTTGAAAGGGGTGATTCACACCAACCCCTAACGAAGCAATCAACCTCACAGGTGATCGCCACTTGGGAGATGGTACACTGAGTTCCCAGTCAAACCTCTCAGTTTAAATAATACTGTCATTTACCGTTTAGGGCTTAATGTCCCAGTTTACAATCCAGTCATGATTAGGGTTAATTACTAGTTGCCTTTTACACTTCATTTCACGGGTAAGCCTAATAACATGGCTCCGTGTATGTATCATACTTATTGCATTTTTTTACCCGATAAATGAATTTTGGGTTCTTATTTCCATTTTTCATTAACCTGATAAACGAATTTTAAGTTTGCATTTTCATCCCCGATAAACGAATTTCAGGTTTCCATTTTCATAACCTGATAAATGAATTTCAGGTTTGCATTTTTATCCCCGATAAACGAATTTTGGGTTTCCATTTTCATTAACCTGATAAACGAATTTCAGGTTTGCATTTTAATCCCCGATAAATGAATTTCGGGTTTCCATTTTCATAACCTGATAAACAAATTTCAGGTTTGCATTTTCATCCCCGATAAACGAATTTCGGGTTTCCATTTTCATAACCTGATAAATGAATTTCAGGTTTGCATTTTCATCCTCGATAAACGAATTTCGGGTTTCCATTTTCATTAACCTGATAAATGAATTTTAGGTTTGCATTTTCATTCTCGATAAACAAATTTCGGGTTTCCATTTTCATTAACCTGATAAACGAATTTCAGGTTTGCATTTGTCATCCCCGATAAACAAGGTGATTTTGGGTTTCCATTCTATTAACCTGATAAAAGAATTTCAAGTTTGCATTTCTGCATCACCCGATAAACGAATTTCGGGTTCTCATTTCCATCTCCATTAACCTGATAAACGAATTAGGTTTGCATTTTCACCCGATAAACGAATTTCGGGTTCTCATTTCCATCTTCATTAACCTGATAAACGAATTTCAGGTTTGCATTTCTGCATCACCTGATAAACGAATTTCGGGTTCTCATTTCCATCTCCATTAACCTGATAAACGAATTTGAGATTTGCATTTTTACCCGATAAACAAATTTCGGGTTTCCATTTTATTAACCTGATAAACGAATTTCAGGTTTGCATCTTCACCCGATAAATGAATTTTGGGTTTCCATTCTATTAACTTGATAAACGAATTTTAGGCTTGCACTCCCGATAAACGAATTTTGGGTTCTCATTTCCATTTTCATAACCTGATAAACGAATTTCAGGTTTGCATTTTCATCCCCGATAAACGAATTTTGATATCGGGGTTTCCATCTTCATTAACCTGATAAACGAATTTCAAGTTTGCATCTTTACCCGATAAATGAATTTTGGGTTCTCATTTCCATTTTCATAACCTGATAAACGAATTTTATGTTTGCATTTTCATCCCCGATAAACGAATTTCGGGTTTCCATTCAAACCTGAAACCTGATAAACGAATTTCAGGTTTGCATTTTCATCCCCGATAAACGAATTTCGGGTTTCCATTCTATTAACCTGATAAACGAATTTCAGGTTTGCATTTCTGCATCACCCGATAAATGAATTTCGGGTTCTCATTTCCATCTCCATTAACCTGATAAACGAATTTCAGGTTTGCATTTTTACCCGATAAACGAATTTCAGGTTCTCATTTCCATCTTCATTAACCTGATAAACGAATTTCAGGTTTGCATTTCTGCATCTACCCGATAAATAAATATCAGGTTAATGAAGATTTCCATCTTCATTAACCTGATAAACGAATTTTAGGTTTGCATCTTCACCCGATAAACGATATTTCGGGTTCTCATTTCCATCTTCATTAACCTGATAAACGAATTTCAGGTTTGCATCTTTACCCAATAAACGAATTTCGGGTTCTCATTTCCATCTTCGTTAACCTGATAAACGAATTTCAGGTTTGCATTTGCACTCCCGATAAACGAATTTCGGGTTCTCATCTAGATGTGTTTTTCATAACCTGATAAACGAATTCAGGTTTGCATTTTCATCCCCGATAAACGAATTTCGGGTTTCCATTCTATTAACCTGATAAACAAATTTCAGGTTTGCATTTCTGTATCAACCGATAAATGAATTTCGGCTTTCATTTCAAGTTTGCATTACCCGTAAACTCACCGTTTGGGTTTTCATTTCACTCTTGTTACCTTGATGACACAAAGTCGGGTTTTTATTTTAATTTACATGTCTTTACCCCGATGACATAAAGTCGGGTGTTCATTTGTGTTTACATACCCTTGCCTTGATGGTACAAAGTCGGGCTTTTAATTCACATTGTTTGCTGAGTGGTTCATCACCAGTGGCGTTTGCATGTTATGGCAAGTTAGTTTTCTTTGTCATTCACAGCTACGTTTCATTCTAAGTGCCTGTACTCCCGATAAACACTAGATCGGGATTTCATTCTTGTTTCCAAGTTTCATTTATGTCTCTTATGGTTCATTTCACTGGGCGTCTTTTTATTCACTTCTTTCCCCCAATGAAGACTTTTCCGCTCTGGATGAATAGATAGACCTAATCTCCCCGGTGTGTTTGTCAAGATGGTGAATTTCCTCTTCCATGACCTCATGAGCTTAATGTTGACATGTGGCAAATTTTGTTGCACGATTGGAATCATCCAGTCATGCGGTGTCTACAATCTTTGCCTAGAGTTTCTTCGATCCTCTTCGACACACCGGCAAAGAAGAGGCAAGCTGTAGACACCTATTTTTGTCCTTTAAGTTCTCCCCTATTTTCCTCTTAATTTGACTCTCAATTTTCTTTTTAATTCTCCTTTTAATTTCTTTTTAACCTGTTCTTTGATTTACTCTTAATTTATCCTTTAATTCCCTCTTAATTTGTCTTATGCTGTTTAATTATTATGTGTTTTATGCATTTGAAATACTAAGAATGAGTTTTAATATTATTAAGTTTTTAGATTTTTTAAAAAAAATTAATTAATTAATTAAAATTTTTTTTTAAAAAAATTAAATTTATTAAAAAAAATTCAGCGCGTGAACAGTACTGTGCGTACAGTTCACGCACCGAACAGTCAGCTCGACAGAGCTATTTTGGCCACATTTTTCTCTGCATTTTTCACCCATTCTCACAAAATATCAGATGCTCCATACTTCCAACATGACAAGGAATGGTCTTTGACCATTTTTACACTCAATCCACCTCTTTAAAGAGCAAAAAAACTCAGCCTAAAAAAGGGGGCCGAAAATTTCTGCAAGAAGAAAAGAAAGAAAAATTTTTCTAAGTTTAAAAATCTTCCAAATAATCAACTTTGAGCGAATATTCCAAGCGATCGAAGAGGAATTAGACTAAACTCAAAGAAGACAAAGTTGTAGAGGGTACCTGGGACTACAACTTCTCTTTGTAAATCTCAAGAAAAATCATTCATTTGGAGGGTCAAAAACGTGGTAGAAGAAGGCTGGTGGCCAAGAAAATCTGCAGAAAAAAAAAAAAAAATTTCTAAGTCTGGAAAATTTTCCAGACAGCCAACTTTGAGCCAATATTCCAAGCGATTGAAGAGGAATTAGACTAAACTCAAAGAAGAAAAGTTGTAGAGGGTATCTGATACTACAACTTCTCTTTGTAAAGCTCAAGAAAAATCGCTCATCTGGTGGGTGAAAAACGTGGTGGAAGAAGGCCGGTTCATCAATCGGAAGCTTGGAGGTGCCGAAAGCAAATTCGGCTCAAACGCACTCCAAGCCAAGTATAACCAATTCCACCACATTCCTGAGGTTGAGGTGAGTTAAATGGGCTTTTGAATCGATTGTTTTGGTGACAAAATGCTTATCTTACTATTTTTACATTATTTATGACTTAATTTTCGAATTTACAATTTTATAGCTCATAATGTTTAAATTTAATGTTTTTATTGGCTTTAGAATATTTTTTGGAGTGTCTCTAAAGGTTTTCACAAAAATTTTGTGGTTGTTTTATGCAAGTTTGTGTTTTGTTCATATGCCCACTTTCACCCTTTGATTTATGTTTATGTAGTTGTTTATGTTAATTAATTGTTATATCTTCATGTTCTATGTAAAAATTAGAATTTTATGGCTATTTTCTTAGAATTTTTGGGTTAAGGTTTGAAGGTTTCACTTTTTGGGGTGGTTATGGAGTAGGGAGAATTTTGAATGGTTGTTTACCGTTGGGGAAGAAGAGGAATAAGTTGGGGGAATGCAGAGAAACTTTCAAGTGTATAAATAAAAAAAAAATTGAACCCAAAAATGGCTTTGGGCTAGTGGTTCAGCAGCTGGTGTTCCTTCTTGGTGGCTTGGGTTCGAATCTCCTTGCCCCCATTTTGCTTAGGATTTTTTGAGTTTTGTCCCCTTGGGTTTATAGGACTGCACACATTATTGATGACGTGGCGCCATGTCATCCCACGTCAGCGATGACGTCTAGATCCAAAAAAAGAGAAACGCCTTCTGACAGGGTCCACTTGATGCCACGTCATCGATGACGTGGCACCACCAGATTGCGCCACGTCATCGATGACGTGGCACACAAAAAAATTTTTAAAAAAAAAAGTTCAGAAAAATTTTTATTTGCGTTTTAACCCTCTAGATTTTAGATTTTTGCATTTTAGCCCTCAAATAATTTTCTAAATTACATTTAGGCCCTTAAGAAATTTTCTTTGATTTTACTGTTTTTTCTTTTCAAATTTCTTTTAAGTTATATTTTTAATGACAATAACCACCAAGCTTTAATTTGATTTTTGTTGACATTTTAATATGTTTAATTACCCTTTGATTGTGAAATTACCGTTTTGCCCTTATGAGTATTAAATTGTAAATAGGCTCTAATTTTGCACATATTTTTTGATTAGTTTCTTTTGTGACGATTTGTGCTTTATTTTTTATGTTTGTTGGTCTCGATATAATATTTATGCTTTTTCTTACTTGTTAAATGATGTGAATCTACTCTTCTGTCCTCAAATTTTGTTTAGTTGCACGACTAGACATTAAATATTTGAATCAAACTCAATTTAGTCCATGACTTAATAACTGTATCAATAATATAAAATCGGGCTAGAAGTAAACTCTGGCGTGCATGACAAACGACTGTTTTGCCCCTTGGGAGTTAAAGGGCACTACAAGCTAAATATGTGCGAATTTAAACCCCGGGCTAAATTTACCTGTCAGTGTTATTATTTACCATTTATGGATCATTTCCTCATTAATATGTACATATTTTATTACTTTTAAACTATCTCAAGCACACGTATGCTACAAAGTCGGCAATAATGAATACTAAAATTAAAAAGAGAAACGCGATAAAATCATGCAACCGGTCCAATGCCGGGTAAAGTGGTGCCGAGGGAAATTCAAATCTATCCCAAACCTTCCCATTTTACAACAAGATTCCCGAACTCATAATGGTTTTTTTTTTTTTGAATTACGTGGACCAGGAGTCAATCTAGACTAGGGTTTATTTTCTCTTTAAATTTTGATGTATTTTTGTGTCCCGGCGCACCAATACACCGGGTGGCGACTCCAATCTTGTTTTCCCTAGCTTAGATTATTTTTGTACAATTCATAGTTGCATTTAAAGCCCGTTACGTAATAGTAAATAGGTGATTCATTTAAATTTGTAATAGTAAGTAGGTAATTTATGTTTGTAAATAGTAAATAGGATTTTTGCATTTAATCACCTATTTCACGAGCACTACATGGCAACGGTGCTGGTCCCAAAGGTTCCGGCCAGATCACTGGTTGTGGGGGGGGGGTGTGACATTGCCCTTCGCAACTAAACGTGCCTTGTACCTTGCATCTTTAACCCTTAGAATACATTCTTTTTTTTAAAGACTCATTTGCAATTAACAATTTTCTTTCTTGATGGTGGCTTCATAAGAATCCATGTACTATTTTTGTGGAAAGACTCAATTTTTTCATTCATTACAATCAACCACTTAGATGATAAACGCGGGAAACTGTCTCCAAATATGTAGATGGTTCATCAATTTCTTAAGTTTCCTATGCAACTGACAATGCATATGCAACTAAAGTCGCATTATCTTTGTAGTAGTCAAATTTCTCTCCTTGATCTGTCTCTGGTTATTTATACTCTTCTTCTTCTAGTTCAACTTCAAGTGTTTCATTTACTTCTAGTTGAATTGTAGAAGAACTTGGTTAAGAAGAACTAGTATTGCCAATTTTGACCTCCACCTACTTCTGCATTCTCTCTTTGCCATTTGTATTACAAAAATTAGAATATTCCTTTCTTGGATGTAACATGGAGGATACATCTGTACTAATTATGAATTTAGGCGACTTGGGATCAAGACACCACAAACGATATCCTTTCTTCCCAGATGAATGCCCAAGAAAAATACTCTTTTTACTCATTTACATGCATGTATATAGGACGGCTAAATATTCTTAAGTTAGAAGAATTTAAAGTGTTCAGCAGGAGTACCTGACCAAACTTTCTCTTGAGTCTTAAAGTTCATAGCTGTAGAAGGAGCACGGTTGATAATATAACAACCGGTAGAGAGTGCTTTTGCCTAGAAGTCATTCATCAATCCAACATTTGAGATCATACAATGAGTTCTTTGTAAAAGAGTTCTATTTATCCATTCTGCCGCACCATTTTATTGAACTTTTATTCTCACATTATAGTGTCCAACAATTCCCTTATTCTTGTAGAATTTATTGAATTCACCTTCACAAAATTCCAAGCCATTATCTATTCTAACCCGCTTGATTTATTTTGCTGTCTGTTTCTCAATCAAAACTTTCCATTGCTTGAAAGTTAGGAAAACATCATTTTTATGTTTCACCAAATATACCCAAACTTTTCTTGAATAATCATCAAGAAAATTCAATGTGCATCCGGTACCACCCTTAGACGGATATGAAACGGCCCCCAAAGGTTTGAATGAATGTAATGAAAACTACCTTTCGTTCATCAAAAAAATTGTCGGCTATTTGTGGATCGCTAGAAATTTGAAGCTGACTTTTTTGTACTTTCCAAAGACATAATTTCACAGAAATCCATCCTTCTGGTACTTTGTCTACAAAGAAGACCTTTTTTGTTGATTATAAACATGCATTTCTCAGCCATATGCCCCAATCGCATATGCCATAAATTAGTGGTGTTAGTGTCAGATTGATCTATAGTAGAAACTGAAGCAGCACCTGTAATAGTAGATCCCTGTAACATATACAATGTACCAGACTTGTGCGCATTTGTGACCACAAGACCACCACGAATGACTTTTAGAATCTACCTTCACATGTATATTTATACCCAAGAGCTTCTAGGGTGCCTAAAGAGATGAGATTTTTTTTTCAAGTTTAGAACATATCTAACATTAGTGAGCATCCTCACCACACCATCGTGCTTTTGATTCAAACAGTGCCTTACCAATGACTTTATAGACAGTGTTGTTGCCCATTAGGATAACTCCACCTTCAACTGAATCATATGTTGAAAACCAATCCTGATTGGGCTACATATGATAAGTACAACCCGAATATAAGATCTACTCATTGTTAGATCTGAAATTATTGTCAATGGCAGAAAATACATTTCCATTAGTCTCATCAACTGCAACACTAGCCTCAGTGCTGTCATTATTTTCTTACTTATTTTTCTCCTCATATTTTTCTTTATTTTTCAATTTAAAGTATCCGGACTTAATGTATCCATTTTTACGATAATAATTTACTAAATTTTTATATCTACATTTGGATCTTGATTAGACTTTTAAATATTTATGACTCTGTTTTTAGATCTGTCCATAATAACAACTCCCCTGATTTCAACTAGTTTTTTCAATAATATCTCTATTTATCTGATCTTTTGATCTGAGAATAAATTTCATTTATTTACAAGAGATAATTTCTTTTCCATAAAACATTATATCTTTAAAATGTTTAAATGAGTGGGGTGGGGAACACAACAATAATAGGGTCTAATCTACATCTTCAATTTTAACTTTTGTAACATTACTCAAATACATAAGAATGGAATCAATTTTATCAAGATAGAGAGTATAGAAGAGACCTTCGGTCATGTGAAGCATGTACAAACTTTGTTTGAGGTAAAGTCTGTTCACCACTGTCTTTCTCATAAACAAAGCTTTCAATTTTTTCCACATGCTTTTGACTGTGGTTTCGGTGGTTACCTCGCATAAAACTTCATCGGAGCGATTTAAGACAATACCCAACTTAGCCTTTTTATCTAGGCTAACAAAGTGCTCGTCTGACATTTTTTTTTGACTTATTCTCCTTCCCTTGTAAGGCTAAATCAATGCCATCTTGGATCAGGATAGCCTCCATATTGAGCTGTCACATGCCAAAGTTGGTATTCCGGTCAAATTTCTCAATATATGACTTCGTTACCATCATATTGGCTGCTAGAACTTAACCCAAGGTATCAAGCTCTGATACCAATTTGTTAAGATCTGAGCTCCTAGAATTTGATTAAAGTTAATTTAGCAAGCCCTTAACGGTGCCACAATATAATGAAAATAATAACGAAATATGCAGAGAAAATATAAATGGAAAGGGACACAAGAATTTACGTAATTCGGTCAATTTGACCTACATCCACAAGAGGAGGAGAGCAATATTTTACTATATTAAAAAGATACAAAGCTTTGAGAGAAATTCCTAAAGGCTATAAGAGAAATATTCCAAAAGAACACCTGAGAGCTGGATAAAAAACAAAACATAAAGATTTGTTAAGTTCTCTGTATTTTGGTTCTGATTGGTGCACTAAAACTATGAATTCTTGCTTCAATTTATAGGCAAAACTTGTCATAAAAATCCAAAGGAAAGCATAATCATTTTGGCCAAGAATTCATTGGCACGCTAGACAACCAATTTAATTCCTGAAGAAATTGAATTGGTTGTGTGTGTTAGTTGCAAAAACCACTACTACATGCCAAGTCCTCAACATATTGTGATGCTAATTAGGTGTCTGATAATGATGAGATTAACTCTGTAAGTGGTTATGTTTTTACACTCCTGCCGGAGATGTTGTTTCATAGAAATCATCTAAGCAAGGCATATAATGCTAAATCTAATATGGAATTTGAGTTTATTGCTTTGGAATTGGCATATTTAGAAGTAGAGTGGCTTCAATATTTATTGACTGATATTCTTTTGTGGCCAAAACCTATGTCTTCTGTTTCTTTACATTGTTATTTACAGGTAGCGATTGTTAGGGTCAAAAGCAAAATATACAACAGGAAGAGCCAGGATATTCATTTGAGGCACAATATTGTGAGATAGTTCATGAGCAGTAAGGTCATAGCCATGGACTTCATAAGGTCTAAAAAGAATTTGGTTGATCTTTTGAGTAAGGGATTGCAGCGAAAATTTGTCCAAGACACATCGAGGGTGATAGGACTTAAACTCGTTGATGAGAATTAAATATGATGGCAACCCAATCTACAGTAGTGGAGATCACATGAATAGGTTTAATGGGTAATAACAAGTCACGAAGATATTCCATTTGCACTATCATAAGTGGTCTCTTCCTATGGTGTAGATAGTGCTTACTGTCTTTAAATTATGAGGGTTGAGTCGATGACTCTTTATGAGTTTATATCCTTTATAGGTGTTGTGTAGCAGTACATACTTGATAAGTCACCTATATGAGTGTGGAAGTGGGGGTTGTTTCCTATGAGACTAACGGGTATGTATGTTGAGCATTCATGAATATCCAGGTAGAGTGCATGACCCTAAAGGCACCAAATCGAGAGTTTACAATGGATTGAAGTCTAACACATGCTCAGTGCATTAAGAAGGAAAGTTCAAGACCTAGGTCATTTTTCTTTCGTATACTTCTCTATTGAATGCACTAAGTGCAATTCAAGTCCAAAAGACATCATCATTTATGTTCTTTATTCAGTACCACTTGTGTATTTTGGAGTCATGTGGGGGATTATTAGATTTTGTCTCAAAAATACAATTTAAATAAAATTTGATTTCCTTCCATTTTGTTCCCACCTTTTTGTGAAATCATTTGTCCCTCTATGTATACATTGGAACTTCGGGTTGGAATTCTTCATCTTATATGTGTTTGGCGTTTTGTCATTAAGCAATACTAGTTGGAAGTCTAGACCATGTATGGTTAGTGATTTGGGAAATTTTTCTCAAACAGACATGTGTGCTTGCCCAGCCTTGCACAGTGTGGTGTGGTGCGTATATGTGAACCATTAGGTTTTTACTTTCTTTATGTTTTTCTTTCTTGCATTTTTGGTCTTATCCAGCTTTACTTGTTCCATGTGAAACTCTATTTGTGCAAATCTATCCGATTTTGGTGATCATATTGATAAAATTCTATCTGATCAATGGTCACATTCATTGTTCCTATCTCTTCTCTCAAGGCAATGTTGTTATTTCCAAACTGTGGCCAGATTGAACACTATAAATAGAGGCCTTGATGTCCCATTCAAAGCACATCGAAAGTTCTTCTCTTTTGCTTTCTCTTTCTTGGTACTGAATAGTCTTGTGTTGAGTTCAAAACCTTATTTGCGAGTTGCACGTGATTGAGCCTGTTATTAAATCCTGAAGAATAACTGCCTGTGATCTCATTTGCATCCCGTGGGGTACGGAATGACTTTCAAGGTTAGTGATTACACGACTTGGCAATTCTGTTTCATTTCAATCATTGTTCTGTCTAGATTTTCTAACAAAGTTAAATCTTATTGAGATCGTATATCAATTTAATTAAATATACTCAAGATAAATATTATGCGCATGAAAAATAACTTTTGTTAATCAAATGATTTATAATTAGTTTTGAGGACATATAATTCTAATATATACAAAATGCAAATTTTTTCTTCATTTACCTAAAGAACAAGGATTGTTTAGTCAAAAGAATGCACGTAGGCATTTTGCATATCTAATTATTGTCGCATTTGTATCAAGTTTTGTGTTGATCGATGTACCGATATTGTTATTGTTGGCCCCAAAGAGCAACCTAAGAGGGGGGGGGTGAATTAGGTTGTATTTAAAACAAACCTTTTTAAGTGCTTAATAGAGGGTAACAATTCAAACTTTATGCACCAAATAAAAACTTAAGCACAAATGAATACAATAGATATTCAACTATTTAAGCTTAAAGAACAAACAAGAATATTGAGATATAGAGAATCAAACCAAACTCCCAAGCTTCTCAAGCTTGGAGCTTACAACTGCAAAGAGCTTCTTATAAGGCAACTACCAAGTTCACAACTTGAAGTTTAGCCACTAAAAGTCTCTTCAAAGTAGGTGAGACAATAACCTCTTGTACACAAATGAGGATCACTCTTGCTCACACTAATTTCCTTTAGTTGAGCCAAGAGTTTTACACTCACAACCTCCATTTGTTACAATTGTTATCTCCACTCTTACATTTGAAGAACTGTTACACTTTTAAGCTCTTTTCACAAACTACCTACACTATTACAACATTTGTACCCACTATTTCTCCCAAATAGCTCAAGTATTATTTGTAATCAATGTAGAAGTCTCTCCTTAATTAATTCAGACCTAGGGGTATTTATAGTATTTTGCCAAATATTTGCTTCCAACAACTTCCCAACGGCTATTTTCTGTTTACTGGAAAACTAGCCGTTGGACTTTCGGACGGCCGATGCAGCAAGAGTGCGTCCGAACAAACTAGCCGTTGGACCGTTCGGACGGCCGCTGCTAAACCTGCGTCGACACTGCGTCCGTTCTCTGAGGGTATTTGTTCGGACGTCCGAGGATGCATCCGAACATGCGTTTGATCGAAGCAAAGTCTTCTGGAAATATAAGCAAGCTCTGTCATTCAGATAGTCATTTGCGTCCGTGAAGTCTTGTGGTTGTTTTGTTTGGACGATCATTTGCGTCCGAATCTACCTATTTTTCTGCACACTTGTTATCAAACCATTAGTGCGATTTGGTCATCATCAAAACATGATTAACATAACTAGGGTTCAACAGTTATTACCACTTTTTTCCGTAGATATTTTTGGAAATTGTAAATAACAAAGAAAATGATTTACAACATTATAATTTAAAATTATTTGCCCGATCAAAGTCAATTTATGTAATAAAATCATATTAAATATAAATTCTTAGATTTTATATGCATGATTAGATTTTATTTCTTCCCTCACAAATTTAGTGACATATCAGTGTCACTTTATCTAGATGCATGGTAAACTTTTCCTTAATCTTGATTTCATTGAGTCTTAATTGCTAATAGTCTGGCATGGTTGAGACTTTAGACAGCTGAGGCACCTCTTCCTAAATTTGCAGTCTTTCACATAATAAACCATCACGTAAGGGATGTTTATATTATTATTATTATTGATAAGCAAGTGACACTAATGGCACAAGGGATCCATTTTTCATGATTAGTATTTATAAATGCAATCGAAATTATGGGTCCTTTTACTTTCCATTGTGCGTGTTTTTGGTCATGCTTAATTAATTATTTGAGGCATTTTATTGATGTTTATATTGTCAGCAACAACTGTTCTGGACCCTAGACCTTTTATTATCGAAGCCATAATTTGTTTCTCCAGATCCATGTAGCTACTTTCATTGGTAATTACGATGGATTGACTTGTTTATATCTCTTAGTAATTACTTCGATCAAGACTTCTTCAATTGAATTATTGCAAGACTTTTACTGCTCTATTCTACAACATATACTAGGAGATTATGAATTAAATTCTTGTATCCTTCTAAACAAGCTTCTGATATACGTAAATTACGTAAGATGCTCAATGTCCTACACAGGACTACACATCTTGGAAATGAAAAACACTACGCATCTTTTAGTTTATGAGATAATTTGGGATTGAATAATTAATTTTATATAATTTTATATTTGGTTGGTTTTTAACGTGAAATTGTTATTCTGATTAACTGAATTAATCCCTTATAGAAAGGTTAAAAATAATAGCATGGAGGAGGTACTATTAGTTATCTTAGGATGACTCTTAGATAGGATATAAAATTTTTGACTAATTTGCTCCTAATAAATTTTATAATCTTAAATTATATGATATCATATAGGATTATATAGGGGGCATCCACCAAATCGGGTATTTGGTCTATATGCTTAAGTGGTGACCAGGCTTGTTTTTATTAGGTTAAAAGAAAATTGACCTGATACACGGTCCTTCTGCATGAGTACTCGATCTAGTACATTTATGACAATTTTATATTCCAAACTTCAAACAACAAAAATTTTACTACATAATTACTCAATACCCCTATAAAAGAGTAAGATAGGAGTAAAAGTCGTCAATATTAGATCTTAATATGTAAAATTATAAAATTGATTTAAAAAATAAAACAGACTGCTAATTACATATATACAACTATAAATGAGTATATGAAGAGTTAGAGTCCCTTATTATTAGGTCAAATATGTAAAATTACATAATTAGCCCTACATATACATTGGGTTGCATCATTTTGGGTGCAAATTATTGACCCACTAATCCTAATATTTGACCCATTAACATTAACTAGTTCATATACCCAATTTTTATGTTCAAAATAGACCAAATTAACAGATTTTCTAGGTTAGTAGATCCTCGGGATGAACACCACTAATTATTCTATGTAATAACAATTTATTTAATTCTCATGTTTAAATTTTAGTACTCCCTCTGTCTCTAAATTTTATCATTTTTCGGGAACCCCACTTGTTAAGAGTTGTGTGTTAATAATGATAGTTGTTTAAATTTTTTTCCATTTTATCCTTGAAATTCAAAATTTGAATATTATAGGATTTATCCCCATAAAAAGGCAACGATTAAAAGTAGAAAAGGAGTAAATATTATACTTTGGCTTTTTCAACATGACAAAAAATTTGGGATTGTGAAAAATGAGAAAAATGACATTTTCAATGAGATTGAGGGAATATATTATAATTACTATATTATTATTTGAATATTATTTGTTGGATTAAAAAATAAAATGCAAATGTTGGGGTATTCTAGTCAATAAAATAACAATCCAATCCAATCCAATCCAATCCCCAAACAAATACTAGATGGTAATATTTATAGGATATTCCATGCAATTCAATTTCAACTAAGACACAATAGATAATATGACCTACTCATCAGATTCATTCCAAGTCTAATAATCTGAGGATGAGACATCCAATTTCATCCGATCAGTGAACCAAATAGATCCAAAAATTTGTTCTTTCCCTTTTCAGTTCAGCATTTTTCCGCTAAGGCTCTTCCTATTAATGATGCTCACAGTTTTAACTACAAGTGTCAAAAATTAATTTCTTAACCTTTGATAAGCTTATAAATATAGTATATTGTGTGTGTCGTTTACCTCCATTTTAATGTAATTTGATCAAGAATTGAGTAATTATGAGCTAAAATAGTTTATTTTTGAGTTTTGTAGGGTTTGAGTAAAGAATAAGTTAAAATAGATATTGGAGAAAAACGTTCACTAGCATAGTGCAAATCGGATATAGTTTGGAAGATCAAACATAACTCTCTTGTTTGAGCTCCGATTGCTGTAATTTTGAATGATTTGGAAAGGTAAGGAAGATTTCTACAACTTTCATTTTTGAGTTTTCTAGGATCTTTATATGCATCTCGTTCAAAATTGTAAAGTTGAAAATATACACCGACGAGGTGCAATTCTGACACAGTTTGGTATATTGAGCATAACTTTCGTATCTGAGCTCCAATTGAGATGATTAAAGATGTTTTGGAAAGATAAAATATAGAGCTACAACTTTTATATTTTGAGTTTTTTCAAATTATACCTGCATCATGGAGAGAATTGAAGCTAAAGTGAAGAAATTTACAGGACCCAACACCCAGATGCCAAGTCCAGAAAGGGTATTTATGTTCACTAGAAAGAGCGCCCAGGTGCCGGTTGACGGAAAGGTCGTGAAAAATGACTTATTTTGTAAGAAAATTCCTCTCGTGGGTTCGGTTACATGGAAAAGTGTGTACTTATCATCCCGAATCCCCAAAACCCTAAAAATATCTATAAATATAACAAGAGAAGGGGAGGAAATCATCGATCATCATCAGCCGTCATTAGTTTTTAGATTTTCAATAGTTAAGTTAATAATTTAGCCAATAGGGTAGATTTTTTCAATTGTTTGCACAAGAATTTCATTCTCTTGATAAGAATTCAAGATTTGACAATCATCAACATTAGTTCTTGCTTCAATTAATGAGTTTGATTTGTTTTATGCAATTTAATTTTCATTTTTACTACGTTCTTATTCTTTAATTATCCTTCTTCTTTTATTCCCTTTAAATTCTTAATTACTTTGTAGTTTAGTAGTTAGGGTTTTCTTCATCGTTTTTACTTGCTTTCATAGAGTAGATTAATTTAAATTTTCGTTTTAAATTAAATTCTCACAAGTAGGATAGATTGAATTAGAGTTTTTAGTTAGTTATCTTTAATTAATTTTCGTAGCGTTAGAATTTTACATTCTTTCTTTAGTT
Source organism: Cinchona pubescens (assembly GCA_025175665.1). NCBI lineage: Eukaryota > Viridiplantae > Streptophyta > Magnoliopsida > Gentianales > Rubiaceae > Cinchona > Cinchona pubescens. The sequence continues at coordinate 1,323,519 of JANKKI010000276.1, forward strand.
TAATTTCTTGCAATTAAATTTTGTTTAAATTTAGTCAAAAAATCACTGATTATTTCATCTAACTAGTAAATAAGCTTGTGAATCCAGTAATTGTTCCAATAGTTCTCGTGGGAACGATATTTACTCATAATCCTATACTTGCGAGTGTGTGGGAGTTGATTAGGATAATTAAGGTTTTCTTTTATTATTCCTTATTCATTGTCTTCAAAACCTAATCAATATCTTACCGAACAAGTTTTTGGCACCGTTGCCGGAGATTGGATTTTTGGCAATATCGGTATAATTTAACAAGAATACTACTTTGAAGTGTAAATTAGATTTATTTGTTTTAGTTTTGTTGTGTGGTTTCAATATTTTGGAAAAAAAAAACCAAAATGATTTTCCCTTCTTGTGTTTTGTGTCATTTTTATTAAAAAAATCTAAAAATATTTTCTCTTTTAGTGGATCGTTTTGGCTAGCTACTAGTCTAAATTCTCCCATTTTTCTTGTTTGTGTGCTTTTGTGTTAGTACTTATTTTTATATTTTGTTTTTGTGTCGGTCTTATAAGAACATGCAAGGAATGAATTGGAATAACTCATGTCAAGGATATTATCATCCTTATGACTATGGAGGCATAACCAATGAGCATGTTTCTTATGATTATCCTCCCTACTGTTATAATTATCAAACAGGATGTCAAACTATCCAAATTATTTCTTAAGTTATCAAGATTATCCCTATTCTTTCCCTACACCGATAGAGCCTTTATATGAATCAATGGAGCCCCAATTCGTTCTCCATCAATCCAAGAATATGATGAGACAGGATCAAAGGACTTGTGGATTGGAATTCAAGAACTTCGAGAAGAGTGTGCTAAACTCCGAGAAGAACAAGCTCAACTTCAAGAAAAGATATCTAGATTCCGTGAAGAGCAACCTGTTACAAGACCAACTTTTCAAGATTCTAGGAGTGGTAAATAGTAAAGAACATTAGACTCCAGCATCCCTGTCAATGGGTGAAGAACCGGTTCAAGAAGAACAAATCAAAAATGTCTTGTAAGAAACCGGTTGCCAAGAGCCTCACGAAGTTAAAGTTACAACAACCGAGACACTCAATGCTTGTGTCGAGAAATCACTAACTTTTCTAGTACATGAGTGTGATGTTTGTCTCGGGTACACCAAAAGAGGTTCTATTTGTGGTGTTCGTGGTAAAAGGGCCACTTTTAAAGGGAGTGGAAGAAGAAAAATACATTTTAGAGGAGGTCGGGAAGATACAATCTACTTATGCCGAAGTTCAGTTCCTTGGGGATTTTGGATGTGCTAAGCAGTGGAGCACATTTATTGAGGATTACAACATCCTCGGCAAGCTTCTTGGCTTTACTAGAGGAGTATTTCTTTTAATTCTGTTTTGTTTATTTACGCTTTAATTTATTATGCACTTTAGCTTAAGAACCTGGTGGGGTAATAAAGGTTTTAAGTCTCGTAATTAGTTAAGTGTATGTGTTTTAGATTGTGAATTGCGTTTAGTTATACTTGTGTAGCTGATAATATTGATGGTAGATTAATCAAATATAGTTATAAGCAGTTTACAATTTTTAACTCGCTTCGTAGGTATTTATATCAAGATATACTGCGCCAACTGTTCTTCATTGCCAGAGAAGCTTGGGATCTATCCCTTTTTCTCTTTAGACTTTTATTTTCTATCATATTGGAAGCAATGTTTATTTCTAAGTGTGGGGTAGTGGGGAGTTATCTAGAATTATATTTATTTGGTATAGTTGCTCAATTTTTGCTTCAATATTTTTTCTTTTATTTTGATCTGAGAGTTTTTTAAAATTTTTGACTTTTTGTGCTAATTAGTGGAAATCTTTGAAATTTTCAAAAACATTTCAATCACTTAGCATGTCTCTTTGATTTTTTGTATGATAATTTTGAGATATAAACATCATTAGAGGGTAGTCGATGTTAATAATTTCCTTCTGTGAACTCTAAGAATTCTTGAGCACATAGCCATAAATTATTTTATTTTTGACACTTAGAGATAATTATGTAAACTGATTTATATTACATTCTAGACCTTGCTTTATTACATTTTTGAGGCAAAATTTTAGATAATTTGATTTGATTTAAAGATGAAGGTAGGTATTTCTTTACACGTTTGAGCCATTCAATCCAGCTGTCAGCTCTACTGTAAAATTTATCTCTAGAACCCTATTTGAGCTTTAATTTGTTTTGAATGGACAGAAGCACCATTTGTTTTTTATTTTTCTAACTCATTTTTTATCTAGATTTGTGAGCTATTATAAATGTCCCTTAAGAAATTTAATGCCGCATTAATTGTTAAGATGATATAAGGATGGGAGATAGTTGTACGAGAATGTTTGAATGAATGGTGTGCAATTAAGGTGAAGGGGTGTATAAACTAATCAGCCCTAAGTAAAACAAGTGCAAGAGTAAGAAGCGGAGTTTCCTCCTTCTCTCTACATTTTCTCACTCTAAAAAACCAAAAACTATACAAAATTCTTTGTCTTCTCGGCCATGGCCAATCAAGATGCCCTTCAACCACCGGTTGAAGGGCAACGGAAAACCTTCGTACAAGCATTTTCGGATGGTCAAAATTCAGACATTCCCACGCCAAAATTTGATGCACCCCTAAAGGCCCTTCAATCCCACAAAGGTGAACCAGCTATAAAAGTCTACTTCTTCTCTAATGACGAAATTCAACAACTTGCTGCACCATTCCGCTTTACTCTGGTGGGGAAGTTCCCGAGGAGGAAACCGAACATGGAGACACTTCACAAAAGTTTTCACACAATAGGATTCAAAGGTCAGTTCACAGTAGGATATCTTGATTATAAGCACGTCATCATTCACTTTTCACTGGAGGAGGACTATCTTCGTTGTTGGCTGAAGAATACTTGGTTCATCAATGGCCATTACATGCAAGTCCTCAAGTGGCACCCACTCTTTACCACCGATGAGGAACCATCCATAGTCTCCATTTCGATCACTCTTGAGGGACTCCCAACAATCTTTTTTAATAGGCATGTTGTGTTTAGCCTCGCTCAAGCTGTTGGGATCCCTCTCAAATTGGACATGGCAACTGAACAATTTACTCGGCCAAGTATTGCAAAAGTGTGCGTTGAGGTTGACCTTCTGTCCGAACTCCCTTCAAGGGTGTGGTTAGGGGTGGGAAAGGAGGGTATTTTTGGCAAAGAATCACCTACGAAGATGTACCATCCTACTGTACAAAGTGCAAGAAAATTGGTCACGCCATTGAATCATGTAGGACGGGTGAACTGACTTTGGCCAAACAACCAACGGCTCCAGGTGAAAACATCCAAAATCCAGCAAAAAAGACTGCCCAAAAGTGTTGGACACCCGTGAAGCATCATGAAGCAGGTCCATCGGGAACGAAGCAAGTACCACCAACTACTTTTGTTGAAAAAGGGACGAATTTAATCAGCCATGCTCCACTTGATGTTGTCCAATCAGCTGCACACACGATTGCTTCATTACCAGGTGTCTCACACGGTGCTAATGGCACACAAATGCGTGGTGGCTCAACCCAAAAACAGCCACCATCTGAGGCAACACCACCATTCGTGGAGGAGTAAACAGACACGGATGAGGGATTATCCCAACAACCTGCAGTTCAAAATTCAAATCCCAACAAACAAGGGATCACTCCAACAGCCCAGGATAAGGTTAACCTTCTGAATTCAAATCAGGAGATAGAGTCTAAGCAACATGAGGATATCTTGGAAGCCCAAAATTTGAATTCCTTGGCTGGAGGGTCCACCTCGGTTTTGGAGAAGCCACATGAAGATTCATTTGTCCTAAATGTAGTTGAAGATCAGCCAAAGCATTCCCATATTCGAACTCCAAATAATCTCTCACTGGATGACTCCAACATTTCTCATGGTAATTTTATGGAAGAATTACCATGTTACTTTTCTGACAATGACTCTCCACATGCAAACCATGCAACGAATGAGGATATTCAGCCACCTCTTCCTACTACACAATAGGCCGGTAAGTCCTTGTCTAAAAAGAAAAGGCGTAAAAGAATTTATTCCATGCCAAGGCCAATGCGTACTCGGTTGGCAAGAACAATTACCATCTCGCCCTCCTCTCCTCAGTTTTAAATGGATAGCATCTTAATATGGAATATTCGGGGGATAGCAAATAAACCCTCATTGCGTAGGTTGAAATCACTCATCGACAAACAACGCCGAATAAATATTCTTGCATTATTGGAACCCATGCTGGACAAAGCTAGAATTTCTTTCTTTGCTCAAAAGCTGGGTTTTGAATGTTGTGAATATAACACTAATGGCAAAATTTGAATTTTTTGGAATAGCAAGCTAGGTTTAGCTCCCAAGTTCAGTTCGGACCAGCTTTTACATGTTTCTATCTCCTCTTCTCCTCAAAACACCGCCTTGGCAGCTTCCTTTGTATATGCAAAATGCACGAAATCGGAAAGGAGAGCTCTCTGGGAGGATCTCCGTGCCGTACAACCTCAAACTCCTTGGCTGGTTAGAGGTGACTTCAATGTTATCTCAAGCTTCGATGAATACCAAGGTTCTTGCCTGTTGCACCTTGATGCCATGGGTGAATTCAATGATTGCCTTCATGAATGTGGCTTGATGGACTTACCTTTCCAAGGTTCTAAATTCACTTGGCGTGGGAATAGGTTTGGTACCGTGGTATGGAAGAGGCTGGACAGTCCTGTGAGTATAAGTATGCAATGCTGAATTTATGGCAGCGTTCTTACAGATTAGTGTTGACCATCTCCTCAAAACGTGTTCGGACCACTCCCCACTCGCCCTCAAAGTTACTCCAGCAATAACACCAGGTCCAAGCCATTTAAATTCCTTAACATGTGGATTAAACACAAGGCTTTTTGAGGGTCGTGGGTAACAATTGGCAATTGGAATGCACTGATTCCTCTATTTTCATCCTTGCTTCCAAACTGAAAAGACTCAAAGCCAAGCTTAGGAATTGGAGTCATACGGTGTTTGGCAATGTCTTCACAAAGGTGCAAAAGGCTGAACAACAAGTAAAGAGTACGGAAGAAGCTCTCTTACTAAATCACAACCAAAGTAACCAAATTACTTTGGCCCATGCACAAGTTACTCATATACGGTGTCTTGCGGAGGAGGAGACCTTTTGGCACCAAAAAGCAGGAATAAAGTGGCTTAAGGAGGGGGACCAAAACTCAAAATTTTTCCACTCTACCCGCATAGCAGAATTCTTGCCAAAAGACAGCGATTGCGCATCTCTAGAATCAAAGTAGATGGGAATTGGACTGAAAATACGCAGCTCATTGAAGAGGCTGGTGTTAACTTCTATAAGGAACTCTTGACAGCTAGCAATTCTGCAGTCTTAGCCTTATCACTTCTTGACCACCTCAAGGGTAAAGTCTCGGTTGAGGATAACCAGCACTTATTATCCGAGCTCTCCACGAAGGAACTGAAAGAGGCAGTGTTTTCTCTCAATCCAAATAGTGCAGCGTGCATTGATGGCTACAACGAGACCTTTTTTTCCACTTGCCGGGACATTATTCACCACGATCTTTTCCTTGCAGTGTGTGATTTTCTCAAAGGTGCAAAGTTGCCCCGTATGTTCACTAGTACCCTCATTGCAGTAATCCCAAAAGTAGCCAACCCCAACTCCTTTAGCAACTTTCGGCCCATTAGTTTGTGCACTTTTTTTAACAAAATTTGCACTAAAATCTTGGCCAATCGCCTTTCCTCTAGTATCCTGCCTAAGCTCATTTCTCCCGAACAAGCGGCCTACTTCCAAGGAAGAGACATTGCAGAAAACATCATTCTTGTCCAAGAGCTGGTTGATTCTATAAACCGAAAAACAAGGGGAGGGAATATGATCATTAAACTTGACCTCGCCAAGGCTTTTGATAGGCTTTCTTGGCCTTTCCTTTACGCAATACTATGGAATTTTGGATTTGCCGACCACTGGATCTATCTTATGCAGCATATATTGGAGGACTGTTGGTTTTCTATACTCATAAATGGAGCACCCAAAGGTTTTTTTAAATCATCCAGAGGGGTACTCCAGGGTGACCCCTTATCACCTTTGCTATTCATCTTAATGCTTGAAACGTTCTCCCAAGGATTGAAGGATCATTTTCAGACAGACCAAATATCGCACTATTCTCTCCCGAAGAAGTGCCCTATCTTCTCTCACTTGGCTTTTGCAGATGATGTTGTCTTCTTTACAAAAGGAGAAATTAAGTCTATCCGATCGAGGACAGTCTCATGAACTTCATTTCAAGGTTTGAGCTCTCTTCCGGGTAGCTCTTTAACAAGTCCAAGTGCTCCTTCAACCTATCCAAAAAGGCAGCCCCAGCTCGAGTTCGTTTGATTCAAGCAAAGACGGGCTTTGTTGACAAATCCTTTTCTTTCACATATTTGGGCTGTCCCATTCAAAAGGCCAAAAGAAGACGTAATATCTTCCAGCCATTAATAGAAAAAGTGGCCGCCCGAATTCATGGTTGGCAGACGCGGTTCCTATCACCCGGAGGTTAATTGATTCTCATTAAGCACGTTCTAAGTAGCATCCCAATTTACTTATTGTCAGTTCTTATAACCCCAAAATCAGTACTTAAAGCGTTGCAAGAACGGCAATTTGCAAATTTCTTTTGGGGTTGCTCAGATGGGGTGCTAAAGCGACATTGGATCTCATGGGCAACAGTATGCCAGCCTACATATTCAAATGGCCTAGGAGTTCCTTCACTGGAGGTGGTGGTTCGAGGCTTTGGTAGAAAGAGATTGATCAAACTTTGGTGGAAATTCCGGAAAGGCAAATCTTTGTGGTGTTCTTTTCTTCAAAGTCGCTACCTTAATAGTCAGCATTCCACGTTAATCTCGGCATCACCAGGTGATCCATATAATTGGAAGAGAATGTTGCGAGCTCGTGACGCTGCAGAAAAGTGGCTGCTATTTCTCCCACGGAAGGCGGATTGCTCTATTTGGTTCGACCCATGGACCGAACATGGGCCTTAATCCCATATGGTTGAACAAGTATATGATGAACAGCTTAAGGTTTCACATGTTGGGGGTCACAATGGCTGGAACCTTTCCCTTCTAGATGAGAAATACTCCGAGGAGTTACAAAACATCGCTGCAATTCTCAACTCAAGACCACTCCTTCTGATCGACGAACTAGACCTCATCGTTTTGACCCTCACACCCAAAGGTTTCTTTTCACTCTCATCCATGTACCCCCCCAAGGTGCGGATACTCTCTCGGTAAATGATTTGGGACAAGAGACTCCAGTCATGTGAAGATCTCCATATTCATGTGGAAATTGCTGAATAAGCGGCTCTTATTGGATGATACCTTACGAAAAATTGGATTTTCGTTTGCCTCTAAATGCTGGTTTTGCCATCACAAAGAATCCTTGGATCACATTTTTGTGGAATGTGAAATATCACGACAAATCTGGCATTTTTTTGAAGCCTGCCTGGAATTGCCTATTGCTCAATCTACGACTTTATTGGATAAGCTAAATTCTTGGTGGTGGGCTGCTATACCTTCATTCGCAATTGGAGTGGTCCATAAAATACTTCCTTGCTTAATATGTTGGTTCTTATGGAAAGCTAGGAACATGGAGATTTTGGATGGCAACACAAGTAGTGCAACAAGGATTACTACGGACATCTACTCTTATTTAGTAAATATCTCCTCAACCTATCCTCTTAAAAAGGTAACCACGGCCGATGACTTGCTACTGTCACAGGGCATTTGTAACCAACTTCTCCAAACCAAACCCAAAAAAATCTTAGCCGTCAAATGGGACTGCCCTCCACACGAATGTTTTAAACTGAATATGGATGGTGCTTCTAAAGGAAACCCAGGAATGGCAGCAGGTGGCGGAATCCTAAGGGATCACAATGGACAATGCATCAGGGCGTTTTCCAATGGCTACCAACAACAAACAAACTTACAAGCTTAGGCATTGGCTTTAGTAGATGGACTTCATATGTGTAACAGATTGCATGTGCACTCACTGGTTGTTGAGATTGATTCCCTTATGTTAGTTAACACTTTGGTGGGCTTATCGGCACCGATTTGGAGTATTGACTTCCAACTTCGATTCATCAATAGCTATTGTACTGGAAAAGACATCATTTTCAAGTAGGTATATAAGGAAGCTAACCAAGTTGCTGATAGTTTAGATAATGAGGGCATTTCAAAACCTATGTATGTTGAATATGATCACTACACCATTCCTTACACTGTTAAAGGTTTGGTTGGCCTATATGCTAGGGGCTGCCCTAATATTCGGCTTTGTAATCTGGGCAATTGATTCCATCAATAAAATAGTTCGCTTGATTTAAAAAAAAAAAAATTTTTGAAGAAGTGTTAGAATAATTTTTGTGACTATTATAGGTAGTGCCCATCACTGGCACATGCATTGGAGTGTTAGCAGCTACTGCCTATCACTGGTACCTGCGTACATATTTTTTTGCAGGTAGTGCTTATCACTGGTACCCGTTTTGAAGAAAAGAAAAAGAAGAAAAAAGAAGAAAAAGAAAAAGATAGAGATATTTTTACATGATGTTGGTGAGTAAGGTTGAAATTGAAAAAGTATGATTTTAATTTGTTTGTTGCACAAAATTTTTAGGGGTGTCTGGAGAATTAAGTATAGGGTTACTTCTTTGAAGGATGGATGTTTTAATATTCGAAAAGAAATTTTATGTTGATATGTGGCCAGCATTAATTTAAAACTATTTTTCTTATTTGTTTATCCTTTTTCCCTTTTTTGTTACCCATTACCCTAACCTTACGTTACAAGCTAAAAGTCCTACCTTATTAAAGGCACAAAAGTAAAATCAGTTGTCTACATTAGTGGAGAAATGTAAGAAGAGTAAGTTATGAAGTGTTTAGAAAAATTTAAAGGATTTGCATGATTTGATCTTTGTGTTCTAAAAGGTATTTTTGTATGGCTATGCACAAACTTACACTGAAATTCATGTATAGGGGTTTATTATCATTTGACTATTTTCCTTATAATGGTTTGGTTCTTGGTTATTCATGTGGATGATTGATGAGATGTGTTAAGTATGTTTGTGATTTATTTCTATGTTTTGCTTGAGAACGATAAAAAACTAAGTGTGGGTATTTGATAAGTTCATAAATATAGCATATTTTGTACGTCATTTACCTCTTTTTTAATGTAATTTGAGCAAGAATTGAGTAATTAAGAGCTAAAATAGTTTATTTTTTAGTTTTGTACAATTTGAGTAAAGAATGAGTTAAAATGGATTACAATATTGGAGGAAAACGTTCATTGGCGTGGTACAAATATAGTTTGGAAGATCAAGCCAATATAAATCTCTTGGTTGAGCTCCAATTGCTGTGATTTTGAATGATTTGGAAATCTAAGGAAGATTTCTACAACTTTAATTATTTGAGTTTTATAGGATTCTATAGGCATCTCGTTCAAAATTGCATAGTTGGAAAATATGTACCAGCGAGGAGCGATTCTGACATAGTTTGCTAGATTGAGCATAACTTTCGTGTCTGACCTCCAATTGAGATGATTCAAAATGTTTTTGAAAGATAAGATATAGTGCTATAATTTGAATGTTTTGAGTTTTCCCAAATTCTACTTTCATCATGGAGAAAATTTGAAAATGAAGTGACGAAGTTTACTGGACCCAGCGCCCAGGCGCTACAAAACTGTAGCGCCTAGGTGCCAAGTCCAGAAAGGGTACTTATGTTCACTAGAAATAGCGCCCAAGCCCTGAAAAAGTGCAGCGCCCAGGTGCCGGTCGACGGACAGGTTGTGTAAAATGACTTATTTTGCAAGAAAAGTCCTCTTGTGGACCCAGTTACGGTGAAAAATTGAGTACTTATCATTGCGAATTCCCAGAACCATAAAAATATCTATAAATACACCAAGAGAAGGGGAGGAAATCATCGATCATCATCGGCCATCATTAGTTTTTAGGTTTTCAATAGTTAGGTCAATAAATTAGCCGTAGGGTAGATTTTTTCAATTGTTCGCGCTAGAATTTCATTCTCTTGACTAGAATTCAAGATTTGACAATCATAAACATTAGTTATTGTTTCAATTAATGAGTTTGATTTATTTTTATGCAATTTAATTTTCATTTTTACTGCATTCTTATTCTTTAATTATAATTTTTCTTTTATTGCCTTTAAATTCTTAATTACTTCCGTAGTTTTATAGTTAGGGTTATCTTCATCGTTTTACTTGTTTTCATAGAGTAGATTAATTTAAATTTTCATTTTGAATTAAATTCTAACAAGTAGGATAGATTGAATTGGGGTTTTGGTTAGTTATCTTTAATTGCTTTTCGTAGTATTAGAATTTTATCCCATTCTTGTCTTTAGTTTAATTTCTTGCAATTAAATTTCATTTAAGTTTAGTCAAAAAACTGCTGATTATGTCGTTTACCTAGTAAATAGGCTTGTAAACCTAGAAATTGTTCTAATAATTCTCGTGGGAATGATCCTCACTCATCCTATATATAAACTCACCCCGTATACTTGCGAGTGTGTAGGAGTTGATTAGGATAATTAACGTTTTCTTTTATTATTACTTGTTCATTGTCTTATTAACCTTTAGAAGAACTTAGATTGATCCTGATAGTTAAGAGCCAATTGGATTGTTGGTTAATACTAGCAATTTATTAACCCTATATTTTAGCTTTTGGTTAGTTTACTAATCGATCCGAGATCAAGTATTTATCATTATCTCATCAACAAAGTGGTAAAAAGTTTCCATACAATTAAATTCGTGTACTATATTATTCCAAGTTTGAGCTTCTGGTTAAGGGTTACTAAGAAGTCGTAGTTATTATAGAAAACTGAATTATCGATATAATGAATTGAGTAGTCGTTGATACCTTATCTTTAACAAGATTAAAGAGTTATCTCCTTCCCTCATAGCTCATGTGGCCTCATTTTTCCTAAATCAAAATTGTCCTTTCTGAAATGATTTGTGGAAATATAGCCAATATATCACTTCATAATCACTTGTTTAACAAGTATACATGTGGACCATTTTATTTCCCTTTTCCAAATCCATCAATTTAAATGCATTGTAATCTTGAGTATTTCTCAGCCGCCTTAGAAACAAAGAAATCGAAGCCACGTTTTCCCAACAAGAAGAAGTCCTAGGCAATTTTTAGAAAGGCGGGTAACTGACGGATTAATCAATCTTATACATAGTTTATAGTTACATTCTGACCATATTTATGCATGAAAGCATGCTCAAGTATGTAGAGTTATTCCATAAATTTTCTCTAGGTCTATATAGATGAATTGCTATATATGCAAGTTATAAATTGGTGTTTTCAGTAAATCCCATCGTAATCTTCAATGATCTTTATACGAATTAGTTAAGTCCAAACCTCGTCTAATCTTACTGGATGCTTCTTCAATGGTTCTGAATCTAGAGTTAATGTCTTCTTTCTTTATTTCTTTATTTTTTTGGGTACAAAAGAAAAAGACAATAGGCTTCTGAAAGGTGATGGTACAGGATGGACATTTTTTTTTTAGGTAAAAAAAAAGCTTAGGAGGGCAGGTTACCATTGTTTCTCTAAGGTCAGGGAGTCCACCATCGTATATTTCAACAACTTATAATAACAGCTTTTACGGATCTACTACCAAACAAGAAATCGAAGGTAAAGAGATTCAAATTTAGGATTTGATGATTTCATCACCCTGACTTAAATTTACCTTATATATGTATATAAGGAAAGAATGGCTATTTAGTATATTGAAGAATGGAGATGTCAAGATTATCATGATAACAAGTAATATGAGGTTGGGAAGGCATCGATAGTCAAATTTAGAACTTGAATGCATTGTACTCTTAACTCTTGAATTCGACAGATCTAATTTTAGTTTAGCTTTTAGTAGTGTTAAAAAGTTTGATAAATGTTCCACTTTAGTTTTGCAGTGTATACAATTGGAACATCTATTAACTTTGGTAATGATATTAAAAATTTGACTAAAATGAATAAATTTAAGACATTAAGGTGTAAAATGTTAAAGAATAAGTATAAGGTGCAAAGTAAAAAAAGTGTATAAGTTAAAAGATCCAAAGTAGAATAAGCCCCCAAAGTTTATATTTGAAATTGGAATTTATTATTGAACATGAATCCAATGATTTGGCAGGGAAAAATATAAATTAAAACTTCAAGGCAATCAAAATGTGAATGCAACTGCAAATCAGAATATAAATTCTTCTAGATACAAATTTAATTAGTCATATTCGGAGAAATAATATGGTGATAGGGTATGAAATTCGCGCTTCAAAATTCTTTTAGTTTTTCTAATATAATTGATGTGTCCTCCTCCCCATCCCCCGCTCCCGCTCCCGCTCCCGCGCTACTCCGGCTCCGCATCTCCCATGTACATGCCATAAAATGGGTTATTGTGGTTAAAATTAAGGGCATTTGTTCTTGTTTTGTATGGCTTAATTATCACTAAAGATCTATTGATTTCTCAAAAGTCTTGAAATTCCTCTGTCCCTTTGTCTCTCTTGATTTCCACTTGGATATGTCGGCCACTGATAATTGATAAGACCCTCATCTACTATTACTAATCCAACAGCTGGACCACATCAACTGTTCTTGGCGATGATAAGAACGAAAGATTTTGGGCTTTCAGTACTACAAGGCTGACGTGGAGGATGGGAGTTAATTTGGAGGTCTGGTAGGTTTGGTTCTTGTCAATGTGTAGACATTAAAATTTTTCACTACAATTAGTTAAGTCTTATGAATTCTTATGAATTCTAGAAATCTGAATGTCTATTCATCCCCTAAATACATTAGTTAATCATATATTCTCTATTAAATTTTGTGAAAACTTATTGATAATGCAATTCATGGAATTTTATCATATTTATGATCCCCTATCTTTTAACCTTATAAATGGGGGCATTTGGTACCTCATTTGGTATGAACTAATAGAAAGCTGAAACATTTGATACACATCTAATATTTATCTACTTTTACTATATTTCTACTTCAGTTAATAACCAAGTTTAATAATTTTGATTTAGTTTCATAATACGTTATAAGCACGACTCCATCTTTGCGAAATATAGTGAAGTGGAAGATCTTATTGTTCAAGTAATTCTAGATAAGTTTGTTTATCAATTTCTTTTCTTATGCTAACCTTACTAAATTTGAATCTGTACCTATTGGCATTTCTGGAAAGAATTATTTATCATGGATTCTTGATGTTGAAATGCATCTTGATGCAATGGGTCTTGGAGACACCATTATGGAAGCAAATGAGGCTTCTGCCCAAAATCGTGCCAAAGCAATGATTTTTCTTTGTCACCATCTTGATCAAAGTTTGAAAGTTGAATATCTTACTGCTAAAGATCCTCTTGCAGAATCTGTGGAATAATTTAAAAGAAAGGTACAACCACCTGAAGTTGGTTGTTCTTCCTAAAGCCCGATATGACTGGATACATTTGAGGCTACAAGATTTCAAATCAATAAGTGAATATAATTTTGCAATGTTTAAAATCACATCCCAATTGAAATTATGTGGAGAAATTATTACTGACGAGGAAATGTTAGAAAAAACTTTCTCCACTTTCCATGCCTCGAATTTGCTTCTGTAGCAGCGATATCAAGAGAAGGGATTCAAAAAGTATTCTAAATTGATCTCATGTCTTCTTGTAGCTGAACAAAATAATGAATTATTAATGAAAAATCGTGAGACCCGACGAATTGGTTCCAGTCTATTCCCTGAAGCGAATGTGACAAACTCTTCCAATTATGAACGTGAAAGAGATCGTGGCCGTGATCGTGGTCGTGGCCAATATGACTATCATAATTATGATACTCGTAACCATGGCTCATCATGTCATAAGGGCAAACATTCTCACCAGAAGTGGAGGATAATAATAATGGAAAAAGAAAAGAGAAAGATTCTAATAATTTATGCTATCGGTGCAGTGATAAGGGGCATTGGTCTCGAACATGTAGAGCTCCAAACATTTGGTTGAACTGTATCAAGCATCACTGAAAAAGAAAGACAAAAGTGCTGAGGTGAACTTCACCAAGCCAATTGATGATTTTGGCAATGATGATGATGCTAATATTGATGTAACACATATTGATATGGCTGATTTCTTTGAACATCCAGAAGGAAAATTGATCATTTGATTGGTGATGAAAATCTCCAAAATAAGTGAACCCGTGTTAAAATGCCAAAGAGATTAGTTTAAAGTTTGTTCTATATTTCCTAGTTAATCAGTGCTTTTGTTATGAAATGTACTTTTGTTCTATTAAATTAATTGTTTTTTATATTTTCCTTCCTTAAGAAAGTATGGATATTGACAAACATTTGGGATCAATGAAAGGCGAAAAAGATGTATGTCTTATTGATAGTGCTACAACACAGATTTAATATACAATATTTAAAAATAAGAATTATTTTTCCCACTTGAAGTTGGAAGAATCAAATATTAATACCATAAGTGGTAGTGCAAAATTAATCGAAGGTTCCAATAGAACAAATATGTCTCCCTGAAGGAACAAAATTGGTTATAAATAATGCACTGTTCTCTACTAAGTCTCGAAGAAATTTGTTAAGTTTTAAGGATATCCGCCGAAATGGATATCATATTAAGACCATGGAGAACTCAAATGTTGAATATTTGCAGATTCCACTTTTATTTCTGAAAAGAAATATGTTGTAGAAAAATTCCCTTCTCTTTCTGCTAGTCTATATTACACTGAGAATTTTTGGATGTGCGGTATATGTCTCTATAGCGACAATGCAACGTACTAAGATAGGACCCCAAAGAAGGTTGGGAATATATATTGGGTATGATTCACCCTCTATCATTAGATACCTTGAACCTTTGACAGGTGATGTATTTACCGCAATATTTATAGATTGTCATTTTGATGAAACACTCATTTCCTAACATTAGGGGGAGGAAATGAACAATAGAAAAAGGAAATCACGTGGAATTCATAGTCCTTAAATTTTCTTTATCCTCGTATAAAACTTGTGAACTCTAAGTTCAAAGGACAATAAATTTGCAATCAATTACCTGATGTATTTGTTGACTCCAAAAGAGTTACGAAATCACATATTCCTGCAGAAAATACACCAATTAAACAAGATGCCCCAATAGGACAATCTGCAAGTGCTACAGCAAATGAGCTTAAAGCACGCCTGAAGCATGATCGACCTCTTGGTTCCAAAGATAAAAATCCTCGAAAGAAAAGAGGATTAATTGATCAAAATGTTCAACTAAAGGAGTCGAACATTAATACAGAATTTCAAGAGATCACTAGTGACAAAATTCAAACTCCTGAA
This sequence comes from Cinchona pubescens, assembly GCA_025175665.1. Classification (NCBI taxonomy): domain Eukaryota; kingdom Viridiplantae; phylum Streptophyta; class Magnoliopsida; order Gentianales; family Rubiaceae; genus Cinchona; species Cinchona pubescens. The sequence continues at coordinate 1,338,851 of JANKKI010000276.1, forward strand.
GAGCAAATTCTAACTCACAAAGAGCACAAGTTTTATACTCCAGAAGAGCATGTAAATGAAACTTCTATAAATTTTGTCACTAGAAGGAAATATTGGGACCCCAGTTGAAACAATTGTTGATAGTAATTTTGCATAAAATGTAGCATTTGAAATTATGGAAGAAATTGAGGATCTTGAACCAAAATCGGTTGAGGAATGCCGGCATAGAAATGATTGGCCAAAATGGAAAGATGCGATTCAATCTGAATTGGATTCACTTTCTAAATGTGAAGTTTTTGGACCTGTAATCCAAACACCTAAAGGTGTAAAACCAGTTGGATATAAATGGGTTTTTGTGCGAAAATGAAATGAGAAAAATGAGATTGTGAGATACAAAGTGCGACTTGTAGCGCAGGGGTTTTCTTAAAGGCCAAGTCTTGATTGTGATGATAAATATTCACCTGTAGTGGATGCAATCACATTAATATATCTAGTGTGCCTGGCAGTACATAAACAGCTTGATATGTGATTGATGGATATAGTCACTGCTTATCTATATGGAATATTGGACAATGATATTTACATGAAAATCCTTGAAGGGTTTAAATTGTCTAAAGCATGTGATATCAAATTCTCAAGGAATTTACTCCATCAAATTGCAAAGATCTTTGTATGACTTAAAGCAATCTGGACGAATGTGGTACAATCATCTCAGTGAAAGTTTGATTAAAGAATGATATACAAATGATCTGATATGTCCATGTGTTTTTATCAAGAAAAATTGACTGAATTTGTGATCATTACGGTTTATGTCGATGATTTGAATATTATTGGAACTCCTGAATAGATTTCAAAATCAGTTGAGTATCTAAAAAGGGAATTTGAGATAAAGGATTTTGGAAAAATGAAATTTTGCCTTGGTTTACAAATTGAACATCTGGAAGATGGGATATTTATTCATCAATCAAATTATACTGCTAAAGTTTTAAAGCGGTTCTATATGGATAATGCACATCCATTGAGTACTCCAATGGTCGTCCGATCACTTGATGTTGACAAAGATCTTTTCCGACCATGAGAAACAAATGAAGAACTATTTGGTCTTGAAACACCATATTTCAATGTAGTTCCTTGTCTAGGGGCACTTAAGTATCTGCTAATTGTACAAAACCTGATATATCATTCGCTATGAATGTATTAGCAAGAGTTAGTTCTTCTCCTATACGACGACATTGGAAGGGAGTCAAACATATTTTTTTATATCTCCAATGGACACTTGATCTTGGCTTGTCTTATTCCAATAAATCTACCCCAGAGCTAATTGGATATGCGAATGTTGGATATTTCTCTAATCCGCATAAAGCACGATCTCAAACTGGATACTTATTTACATGTGGTGGTACTGCTATATCATGACGTTCTACAAAGCAATCTATAACTGCCACTTCTTCAAATCATGCTGAGGTTATAGCAATTCATGAAGCAAGCCGAGAATGTGTCTGGCTAAGGTCAATTACTCACTATTTTTGAAAGAATTGTGGGTTAGCCTCTAAGGAAGAAATTCCTGTAGTATTGTTTGAAGACAATGTTGCCTGCATTACTCAATTAAAGGGAGGATATATAAAGAGAGATAGAATTAAGCATTTATTATTTTACCAAAATTCTTCTTTACACATGATCTTCAAAAGAATGGTCAAATTGATGTACAGCAAATCCGCTCAAGTGAAAATCTGACAGGTTTATTTACCAAGGCACTACCAACTACTACATTTGAAAAATTGGTCAAAAGAATTGGAATATGTCGATTTAAAGATCTCAATAAAAGTTCTCAACAGGGGGAGTAAGTACATTTCTAAATACTTTGAATAGTGTACTCTTTTTCCTTCATTAGGTTTTTTTTTTTACTGGGTTTTACTTAGTAAGGTTTTTTAGCGAGGCCTATTCTCTGTGTAATGGACATCCAAGGGGGAGTGTTATGAATTCTTATGAATTCTAGAAATATGGATGTCCATTCATCCCCTAAACACATTGGTAAATGTGATATTCATCCCCTTGAATTTTGTGAAAGCTTATTCATTCCCGTGAAGGCTTATCGATTCCTGTGATTCATGTATCATATCTATGAATCCCCTATCTTATAACCCTATAAATAGGGGCCTTTGGTACCTCATTTGGTATAAGCTAATAGAAAGCTGAAACATTTGATAGTTCTCTAATATTTCTCTACTTTTACTATATTTATACTTTAGTTAATAACCAAGTTTAATAATTTTGATTTAGTTTCATAATATTAAGATAATAAATAAATAGTTATCATGATTAATTAATTTAAATAAAAAGTTCAAGTGAATGCTCAATAATTTATAGGATGTGATAAGTGGATTTCTTTAGATTTCGGCTCGATTAAATGAATTAAATAAAATTGACTAGAACCCATAAAAAAATTTTGGACTATGTCATGGGCCTAATTTTTATCTTAAATGATGGGTGATTTAAATTCCAAATAATGCATTATGGTTAGAAACCCTATTGTTACCTATAAATAGGGGTGCTCCCATTTGGACAAGACTCACTAGATTAGAGATCTCCTACATACATTAAGTTTCTCAAGTCTTCGAAGTCCTTTTGTTCCTCGACCGTCAAGTCCTCGAAATCCTGCAAGCAAATATTGAGATTTTCATTTCAAGTTGTAAAGTGCTGGTTAATCTTCATTCTTCATATCAAGTGTTCAAATCTTTTATATCTTCGTAGATCGAGAGATGTCTTTCCTCAAAATCTGCTCAAGTTTTCTGCTACAAGTGTTCAACAAATCTTCTTCTGTTCACCAAAGCACCGCAAAAAGATCCATCATCCTTAGATCTATAATTTAGTAGAGCAAGAATCAAGGGAGTATTTTTTGTGAAAAGAAAATTATTCAGTAGAATATTGATTAGGTTTTTGAAAACAATGAACAAGTAGTAAAAACTTTAATTATCCTAATCAACTCCCACACACTCGCAAGTATACAAGGTGAACTTGTAAATAGGATGAGTAAAGATCATTCCCATGAGAACTATTGGAACAATTACTATGTTCACAAGCCCATTTACTAGTTAGACAAAATAATCAGGGATTTTTTACTAAAGTTAAACTAAATTTAATCACAAGAAATTAAAATAAATACAAGAATGTAAATATATTCTAACCCTATGGAAAGCAGTTAAATATATTAACTAAAACTTTAATTTAACCTACCCTACTTGCAAGAATTTAATCAAGAACGAAAATTTAAATTAAATTAGTCTACCCAATAAAAGCAATCAAAAGCGATCAAATAAAACCCTAACTACTAAACTACGGAAGCAATTATGAATTTAAAGGCAATAAAACAAGAATGATAATTAAAGAACAAGAACACAATGAAAATAAAAATTGAATTGCATAAAAATAATTAAAACTCAGTAATTGCAGCAAAAATCAATGTTGATGATTGTCAAATATTGAATCTTGGACTGGAGAATAGAATTCTAACTTGAATGTTTGAGAAAATCTACCCTACAACTAAATTACTATTCTAACTATTGAAAACTTAAAAAACTAAGAATGGTTGATGATTAAAAATGTTTCCTTCCCTTCTCTTGGTGTATTTATAAGTGTTTTGGGGTTCCAGGATAAGTACACGATTTCCCACGAACTGGTGGCCCACGGGAAGACTTTTCTTACAAAATAAGCAAACTTGTGAGACTTATTTGACGATTGATACCTGGGCTTTGCATAAACGTCGCGCTTGGAAGAACCAAAAAGTGGAGCTTCAGGAGTTGGCGCCTAGGCGCTGCATTCTAGTCGCTCCTGGGCGCCACTAGCAACATTAGCTTTAACTTCCTCCTTATTTTTGACCATGATGCAGGACAAATTTGAAAAAACTCAAAACATAAAAGTTGTAGCTCTATATCTTAACTTTCCAAAACATCTTGAATCATACCAATTGGAGTTTATAAAGGAAATTTATGCTCAATCTACGAAACTGTATCCACATTGCTCCTCGCTGATGCATATAAATTCCAATTTTGCAATTCTCCTCCAATTTTGTGATAATTTTCAACTCTTTCTTCACTCAAATCCTAAAAAAATCAAAATAAACTATTTTAACTGATAATTACTCAATTCTTTCTTATACACCACTAAAAACGAGGTAAACGATGTATACAAAGAATCAAATATACAACATTTACGAGCTTATCAACTACCCCACACTTAGTTTTTGATCGTTCTTGAGCAAAATATAGAAATAAATCGCAAACATACTCAACATATCTCATCAGTCATCCAAATAAATAAATAAGAACTAAACCATCATAAGAAAAATAGTCAAATAATAATAAACCCCTTTGCATGTATTCCAGTGTAGGTATGTGCATAACTATACAAAAATAACGTTTAGGACACTCAGATCAAACCATGCAAATCCTTTGAATATTTCTAAACACTTCATAGCTTACTCTTCTCATATTTCTCCACCAATATAGACAACTGACTCGACTTAAATTATGTAGGACTTAGCTTGTAACATAGGGCTAAGGACTTGGCTAACAAAGAAAGGGAAAAGGATAAACAACTAAGAAAAATGCTTTTAATTTAATGTGCGCCTCATTAACATAAAACTTCTTTTGAACATCAAAACACCCATTTAACCCCAAACTTAATTGACCAAACACCACATAAAAATTTTGTGCAACGAGTAAAATAAAATCATTCTTTTTCAATCTCAACCCTACTAGTCAATACTTTGTAAACATATCTTCCCCTCATTTTTTCCTTGTTCTTCTTTTTCTTTCCCCAAAACGGGTACTAGTGGTAGGCACTACCCGCAAAAAATATCTACGTCAGTACCATTGATAGGCACTACCTGCACTACTCCAACGTAAGTGCCAGTGATGGGTACCACTTGCTATGGTCAACTAAAATTTTTGTTAACATCCCCACACCTTAAATTTACACCATTCATTCTAACATTCTCGTACAATTACCTTCCGTCCTTATATTTCCTTAAACAATTAATGTGGCATTAAGGGTCTTTAAGGTACAATTAAATTAGCTCACAAAAGTAGACAAAAAATGAGTTACAGAAAAAAACAAATTGTGCTTCCTCCATTCAAAACAAATTAAGGCTCAGATAGAGTTTTAGGGATAAATTTTATAGTACCGGTTGGCTTGGAAAGCTCAAACAAGTCCAAACAATTGCCTACCCTCATCTCTAAATCAAATCAAATTATCTAAAATTTTGCCTAAAAAATGTAATAAAGCAACTGTTTGGAGTGCAGTATAAGTGAATTTACGCAATTATCTCGTAGTGCTAAAAAGTTAGAACATTGTAGGGCTATTAATACTCAAAAATTAGAAATCATGCTAGGAAAATATTAACACCGACTATCCTACTCATGACAATTTAGCTCAAAAATTATCGAGTAGAAAATCAAAGAAATATAACAATTTGTGAACCAAAATTTTCAAAAATTTGAAAAACTCTCAAATCAAAAGCTAAGCTACAAACATAAAAGCAAGAATTAAACAAAATGAACAAACAAACCACCAAACAATTAGAAATTATGAAAACTCCCCACCCCACACTTAGAGTATAGTATTGTCCCCAATGCAAAAAATAAAGAGTAAAAAGGAAAAAAGGGAAGCTTATCTTATCAATGAAGAGTGTTTGATGCCGTTTATGTTGAACTAATAATACTCTTGAGTTGAAGTCAAAAACATCAACCTCTAAAATAAAAACAAAACAGAAAAACCCTTAAGACATTAAGAAAAACAACAAAACCAAGAAACCAAAGAAAAACATAAGAAATAAGATTAAGAAAAAACAGGGGTTGCTTCCCATGAAGCGCCCTTATTTATAGTTTTAGGCTCGACTTTGCCTCGTTTGATCAATTGTTAACAAGATGGACGGTTTCCTGCCATTCAGGTTTCCCGCCACTCATTAATAATTCTACCATAGTATCGCTTCACCCTTTGGCCATCAACCTTGAAATTGCCTTAGACTTCCTTTGAGTTCCACCGCACCATACGGGACTACTTGCACTACTTCAAATGGCCCGCTCCATCTTGACTTCAACTTCATGGGAAACAACTTGAGCCTCAAATTGTATAATAAAACCATGTCTCTGACCTTCAAATTCTTTTCAAGAATATGTTTGTCATACCACATCTTAGCCTTCTCGTTGTACAGTCGTGTATTCTATGATAGGTTTCCCTTCGGAGCTCATCTAATTCGTTTAAATCAAGAATCCTTTCTCACCGGCCTCCTTTAGGTCATAATTGAGAGTTTGAATCGCCAATATGCCTTGTGCTCAATCTCAACTGAAAGATAACAAGCTTTACCATAAACCAATCGATAAGGAGACATCCCAATTGGGGTCTTGAAGGTGGTCCTATATGCCCAAAATGCATCATCTAGCTTCTTGGACCAATCCTTTCTCGACGAATTTACGGTCTTTTCAAGTATGGGTTTCAACTCCTGAATTGAAACCTCTACTTGCCCAGAAGTTTGCGGGTAGTATAGTAGGGTAATTTTGTAGGTGACTCCATATTTATATAAGGCAGATTCGAACAAATAATTTCTAAAATGTGATCCCCCGTCACTTATAATAGCTCGTAGAACACCAAATTGTGAGAAAATACTTTTCCTCATAAAGTTTGTCACCACCCTTGCGTCGTTCGTTGGTAGTGCTGCGGCTTCAACCCACTTGACTACATAATCCACTGCCACAAGAATGTATTTATTATTGTGTGACAATGGAAAAGGGCCCATAAATTCAATACCCCATACGTCAAAAAGCCCGCATATTAGTATGTTTTGCAATGGCATTTCATCTTTTCTGGACAAATTTCTTGCATGTTGACATTGATCGCATTGGATCACAAAATCTCTTGCATCATTAAACAACGTTGGCCAGAACAATCTACTTTGCAGATGTCCTTTGTGAGCCATGATATCCCTTTACTTGTGAAGAGTGGCAATGAAATAAGACACTTTGTACCTCAATCTCTGAAATGCACTGCTAGATCACTTGATCCTTATATAGTACTTCATTTTTGAAAGAAATTTCTTTATTTTATTAGCATCCATGGTGGACGACATAATCTTGACGGCTAAGAAATTGACAATATCCGCATACCAAGGTGCCCCGTCCTCTATTCTCATCAAATGTTCTTCCAGAAATGTCTCATTTATTGGCAATTATCACCCTTTCTTAAGCCATGGGTCCCTCAAGTCGTGAAAGATGAGCTGCCACACTATTTTCGGCTCCTTTATTATCCACCACTTCCTAGTCAAATTCCTACAATAGTAAAATCCATAATCTAGGTTTAGCATCATTTTTGGTTAATAGGTTTTTTAGGGTAGAATGATCAGTAAGAACTATTACCTCATTACCTATCAAATACGACCTAAACTTATCAAATACAAAAAAGACAACAGCCAATAATTCCTTTTCGGTGGTAGAGTAATTCATTTGTGCTTCATTAAGGATTCGGCTGGCATAATACACAACATGCAAGACTTTCTTTCTTTTGACACAATTCCGTACCCATGGCATAGGCGCTTATATCACACATCAATTCGAAAGGTAAATTCTGATTTGGTGCAACAATCATGAGTGTGGTAATCAAAGCTTCTTTTAACTTATTGAATGCAAACAAACATTTATCATCAAAAATAAAAGGCACATCTTTTTGCAATAAAGGAAATAAAAGGTGAGTTTTTCAAAATCAAAGAAAATTTTTTAATAAAACGCCGGTAAAGACCGACATGACCAAAAAAATTCCTTACTCTCTTCAAATTCGTAAGAGGAGGTAATTTTTCAATGATTTCTACCTTGGTTTTATCTACCTCTGTGTCCTTAGATGAAATATGATGGCCTAAAATAATCCCTTCCTGAACCATAAAATGACACTTTTCCCTGTTAAGTGCCAAATTTGAAGATTCACATCTTTCTAATACACATGCAAGATTGTTTAAACATGAATCAAAAGAGTCACTGAACACACTAAAATCATCCATAAAAACTTCAATAAACTTCTCAATCATATCATGAAAGATAGAAGACATACATCTCTCAAAGGTACTAGGAGCATTGCATAAGCCAAAAGGCATGCGTCGATATGCAAATGTGCCATATGAATAAGTAAAAGTGATTTTTTCTTGATCTTCAGGGGCTATGGCAATTTGAAAATACCCCGAATAACCATCGAGAGAGCAATGAAATACATTATACCTCTAGATAATCTTTCAAGCATTTGATCAATGAAGGGTAAAGGAAAATGATCTTTCCTAGTGGCTTCGTTAAGTTTTCTATAGTCTATACACATCCGCCACCCTGTCACTAATCTAGAGGGAATTAATTCATTCTTTTCATTTACAACCACAGTCATCCCCCTTCTTTGGCATACTTGTGTTGGGCTAAACTACTCACTATCACTGATGGGATATATGATCCCAGCATGTAGCAATTTTAAAACCTCCTTCTTAACTAGCTCTTTTAAAATTGGATTTAACCACTTTTGAGGTTGTCTAATAGGCGTATAGGTGTCATTAAGGAGTATTTATGCATGAAAAATAGTGGGACTTATGCCTTTTATATGCTCAATACTCTATGCAATGGCTCCACGATGTTTCTTCAACAAAAATATTAATTTACCCAATTCAATATCAAAAAGAGAAACATTGACAATGACTAGATATGTATCATTCTCTCATAGAAAAACATATTTAAGATGATCAAAGCAGTGGTTTGAGCTCAACCTATTCGTTGGTCGGATATCCCCCTTTAGCTTTATTCCTCAGCTTGCTCTCTTCAATTGCCCTTTCCATCTCGTCATCCATCATGCTCTCCTTGTTGCTAGCTTCCATCTCCTCTTCATGGATGTTGTTCATGTCTTCGGTCTCCTCTTTCATTGATTCCCTACAAAAATCATTAACCAAATTATCAATAATATCTATACTCATAACATCATCATATTCAGTTGGAAATTTAAAAGAATCAAAAACATTAAAGGAAACAATGTCATCATTGACTTTAAATTGCAGGTTTCCAACTTCGACATCAATGATGGCTAGCCCGGTGGCCAAGAAAGGTCTTCCTAATATGAGCGAGGTCACCATATCTTCTTCCATGTCGAGCACTATGAAATCCGCCAGTAGAAATACCTTACCAACTTTGACAATAAGATCTTCCACTACTCTTACCAGTTGCATCACACTTCTATCGGCTAATTGAAGAGTGACGTAAGATTGCCAGTTTCAATCATTCTCCATTCAACCTCTTAAAGGTGGAATGAGACGTGAGGTTGATAGAAGCTCCCAAGTCACATAGAATTCGGTGGTCACCCCTCCAATTTCACATGGAATTGAGAACGAGCCAGGGTCCTTGAGTTAATGGGGAAGATTATTCTAAATGATGGCACTACACCCTTCGTTCAAGCATAAAATTTCGTACCCCATCAATTTCCTCTTGCTAGATAATATCTGCTTCACGAACTTAGCACAATTGCGCATATTTTCTATTGCTTCAATAAAAGAAAAGAAAACCAAAGATCAACTATCGAAGACAAAATCCAAACAAAATGAGAGAATAAGGGATAATTGTAAATAAATAATAAAAGAAATAAAAAGTCTAATCTAGTAAGACTGACTATGCCTAAAATTGTTACCAAACAAAAAATAATCCACGGCAATGGTGCCAAAAACTTATTCGGTAGAATATTGATTAGTTTTTTGAAAATAATAAACAAGTAGTATATTAAAAATCTTAATTATCCTAGTCAATTCCCATACACTCACAAGTATGCGAGATATAGAATGAGTAGGGATCGTTCCTACGAGAACTATTGGAACAATTATTAGGTTCACAAGGCCATTTACTAGTTAGACGAAATAATCAGGGGTTTTTGATTTAAACTAAATTTAATCACAAGAAATTAAAATAAAGACAAGAATGTAAAATTCTAACCCAACGGAAAGTAGTTAAATATAATTAACTAAAATCTTAGCTGTCTTTAATCACCTTACTTGCAAGAATTTAATCAAAAACGAAAATTTAAATTAGTCTACCGTATAAAAGCAATCAAAAGTGATCAAATAAAATCCTAACTACTAAACTACGGAAGCAATTAAGAATTTAAAACAACAATGATAATTAAATAACAAGGATGCAATGATAATAAAAATTGAATTGCATAAAAATAAATCAAACTTAGTAATTGTAGCAAAATTCAATGTTAATGATCGTCAAATTTTGAATCCTTCATCACGAGAACAGAATTCTATCTTGAATGTTTGAGAAAATCTGCCTTACGGCTGAATTACTATTCTAACTATTAGAAAACTAAAAAAACTAAGAATGGCTGATGATTAACAATGTTTCCTCCCTTTTTCTTGATGTATTTATAGGTGTTTTTAGGGTTTTGGTGGTTCTGGGATGATTAGTACACGATTTCCCACGTAACCTGGCCCACGGGAGACTTTTTCTTGCAAAATAAGAAAACTTGTGAGACTTATCTGACGATCGGTGCCTAGACGCTGCATAAACGTTGCCCTTGGGTGCGCTTGGTAGAACCAAAAAGTGGAGTTTCAGGAGTTGGCACCTAGGAGCTGCATTCTAGTCGCGCTTGGGCGCCACTCGCAGCACTAGCTTCAATTTCCTCCTCAATTTTGACCACGATACAAGCCAATTTTGGTAAAAATTTGAAACATGAAAGTTGTAGCTCAATGTCTTAGCTTCCCAAAACATCTTGAATCACCCCAATTGGAGATCGTGACAAGAATGTTATGCTCAATCTACCAAACTGTGTTCACATTGCTCCTCATCGATGCATATAAATGTCAATTTTGTAGTTCTCCTCCAAGTTTGTGATCAATTTCAACTCTTTCTTCACTCAAACCCTACAAAACTCAAAATAAAGTATTTTAACTCATAATTACTCAATTCTTGCTCATACACCACTAAAAACAAGGTGAACGATACATAAAATATATGACATTTACGAGTTTATAAAAAATACAAAATTAGAATTGCATACTTTTAAATTAATTAAATTGACTTTTATTATTATTTGTTCCTGATTTTCACTATTGTTTCTATACTTCAAAATTTGTGTAACATAATGTTTTTAAACTTGAATTTGAAGGGTGACCCGGTGTAGTGTTTGGTTCATGATTTAATCGGTTCAATCGCCTGGCTCACACTTTTTTTGAAATTTTTTCTTGGACTTTATATTTAGTAAAAATGCTGAAACTTCAGCATATAAAACCCAAAGTTGCAGAGTGGTCTTTTAGTGGAACTTGGAATTTTCCAAATTCAACACATGGGTTCAAAACCCAACAACAACCTTTTTGCATATTTCCATTTTTGCACATTACCCCTCATTCCCTTCTCCCTCTATATTTACCACACCTCCTCCCTTCCCCTCTATATTCTCCAGTTGCCTCTCCTCTCATCCCCTTCCCTCTTTACTACTACTATAACCTTTCCCTTCTTTCTTCCCATCTGCCTTCATCCTTCCCTCTTCTTCTTCCTCTCCTCCTCCCCCTATCCTATTCCCTTACTTCCTCGTCAACTTATGCCCCATTTCTCCCCCTTCCTTTTCCACTATCCCCCTCTCTTTTCTCCTCTCTTGTCCAGTTCATCATCAATTCTCTGCTCTGTAATGAATTTATTCTTCTTTTTGCTCTTGGATTTTTTGTTTGGTGAAATTTGATAATTGATTTAGTGAAATTTGTTAAATATTTGGTGAATTTTATCTCAAATATGGTTAGAATAATGGTGGTTTTGATGAGATTGGTAGCGGATTGAGGGTGATTTTGGAGAAAAATTGTTGATTTGGCTTGGTTTCTTTGAAAAAAAAATCAATACCAAATCTGACCGGTTCAATCAATTTTTTCTAGATTTTTGAGTTTTATCGATTTTTCATCAGTTTCGGCTTTATTCCTTGTTGTCCCAAAGCAACCTAAGATGGGTGAATTAGGTTTCTAAAAATACTTTTAGAAATATTAAGATTTTCAAATAAAAACTAATATGATCGAATCAATGAAATAGTGAAATAAGAAACAGGGAAAATTAATCAGCCAATACTTCCAAGCTAACAAACTTGAAGTATCAAATCACTAAAATGCTTCACACACTTTGTGAGCCAATAATCTTTACAAAGTAGGGATATTCTTGCTCACACTAAAATTCTTTTAGTTGAGCCAAGAATCTTACTTACAACCTCACTTTCGTACAAGATTATCACTCCACTCAAAGTTGAATTGCACTCTAAACTGCACACTAATACTTCAGCTAACAAAGCACTATAGCCAATTTGTACTAAAATTGCTCTTCTCTAAGGCTTGTATTCAATGTATTAGATGATTTTACATCTATATCAAAGAAGTTATTTATAAGAGCAATAAATTGTGGTTGCAACTACTTCCTAACGGCTAAATAATAAATGCACAAAAAGGTATGTGTTCGGGTGAATTTCTAGATGTGATAGATGGGATGCGTCCGACACAGCGTCCGATCTTCATGCAGTTGGTAAAGAACTTCGTTCGGACGTCCGTGCATGCATCAGTTCCATTGTCCGATAGAGGCTTCGAACGGTCACGTTCGTCCGTTTGGAGAAGCAGTAGGATTCTTCTTTCTGCCTGTTCGTTCAGACGATGGAATGCGTTCGAGAAGCTTGACACATCTAGATGTGTATAAGAGACAGTTCCGAAAGCTAACTCTCTAGCAAAACAAATAACAGACCTGCAAAAACTTGTTTACAGAGTTAAGTGTTTATGTCATCATCAAAATAAGGTTTGGAAAACATCAATCTCCCCCTTTTTGATGATGATAAACCTTCATGGAGTAATTATGTAAAAACAATTAGATATGACTAATCATTTTGCAATATAGATGACTACTCCCCCTTTTGACATCATCAAACAAAGCTCCCCCTGAGAATGTGCAAGTATTTCAACAGAAATGCATAAACCAAAGCTCAAATATTCAACTCAAATATTAATTAATACTTAGATCAAGTATTCAACAGAAATACATAAAAACTCAAATATTCAACTCAAATATTTAACAGTACTTAGTTCAAGACAAAAAAGGGTAAATCTGCGAGCAGTCCTAACTAAAAAATAGAGAAGTGCTAAAGATTAAAAACATATGTCAAAGGAACTAATTCGAGTCATTTTTCTTCTTGGAGCACTTTCAGTCTTTTGGCGTTTTGAAGGAGCATCTTCATCAGTGGCCTCACTGTCTTCCTCTTCTCCAGTGCGGCGTTGCATGATGAAATCGAACGTGTCGTCAATATCCTCAATTTGCCTTCATCTTCATTGGCAGCACCTTGAGTATTGGCATCTTTTTCATCGTCCTCACGAACATCCCTATCTTTATTGTCATCACTGTCGGAAGATGAGTCAAGTGGATATTGTGATTGAAGCTTGGCAAATTGAACCTGAGCCGAAGCAGACATGCCAAGGCTAAGGGTCTCTTGGAGAATCACCTGAACGAGTTTCAAGTCGCTTTAACTTACGATTTGTGCGACGTTGAAATGAACTGACTTGAGTGGTCAAGAAAGTGAGAAGGCCGCAGATATGAGAAAGTGAGGGTTCATAGATAGATGGATGAGGACCATGGAATGGTGGGGGTGGTTGAGGAGGAGGAGAATATGGAATAGCGAAACCAGAGGTGGAGGCCTGGGATTTTGAACGTTCAATATCAAAAGCTGCCTTAGTAAACCATTGATCATTGAAAAATCGGAGGCCTTTTCGTTCAATATAAGATTTGTTAAAATAAGGGGCAAATTGTTTGTTTCCGCTGAAAGGAACATTGAGGAAACTCAAAAATTTTGGTGAGGAATTTTCCGAAGGGAATGTTTCTTCGGGTATCAGTAAGGAAGAGTTCTCACAGGGAGCAAAAAAGATACCCAAAATCAAGAGGAATGCCCTTGAAAACACAAAAAAACAAGTACAATTGAATTTTTCCGGGCTCAGTACGATGCCTGTCGGTTGGCAATAACAGATTCGTGACAAGGGTGTATAGAATGTTTAGTTCAGGAGTTAGTAATGTGGTTTTGGCTTCCGAGACCTGTTTGAAATTGATGTTAAAAATAGCCCTAACCTCATCAATGTCAAATCTAGTATCAATAGCGGGCCATTTATCTAAAGAAAAGAAATAGGAGAAATCATGCGGATTTGAGACTTCACATTCAAAAATAGTGTTGATGATTTAGAGAAATCTCTAGATTGGTGCTGTTTACACGAGAAATTAAAGTGCGAACAGTGGGGCTTTTCCGAAGATTGGCGGTGAACTGAAGCACCATGTCATGATACACGGGTAAATCAGTATGCACTACCTAATATTGGTGACCCCAATTTTGTTTTTCAAAGGATGATTTGACAATGGGAAGATTATACTCATCAAAAAGACTCTGAGATGCAGGACGTTGAACACATATAGATTTACTTAGAAGAGATGTATACCGTTCAGATGCCTTGGCATCGATAAATTTTGGTAATGTTGGATTTAAGGAGACTTGGGGATTAGCAGACGATTATCCAAGCACTGGAGCTTTCCCTATTGTTTTTCGTCCACAATTTGCTGTAGAAGAACCTCCGCGGGATTTAACCATTGTGAAGGAAGAGAAGGAAGAGGAGGAAAATTTTGATTTTTTGAAAGATTTGGGAGAATTTGATGAAATGAGATGATAGATGAGGCAAATTAGATATGATAATGGTGAGAAATACTTTGGAGAAGATAATTTTCCAGTCAATTTGTGGATAGAGGGAAGGAATTTGGAGGAGAGGTTGAAAGAAAAAATTTTGCTAGAGGGTTTTCGGGGATGAAGTTGAGTACGAAATGGGGAAGCTGGACGGTTTTAATCAAACAGAGGGAACGTTCGGACGGCCGAACGTTTGGTGTGCGTCCGATGAAGTGTCCGACAGCTGATGAACGGACTGCCGATGGAAGAACGAGTGCGTCCGATGTTCTTTCGGACGATGGTACGCGTCCGGAAGAATTTCCAGAGAGTTGGTGAAGAAAATGAATATCGTTCGGACGATTATGAGCGTCCGAGGTAGATAGAAAGTTTTCGGACGATACAAAGCGTCCGAAAGATGGTGTTCTTCGGACGAACTAGTGCGTCCGAATGAAGAAACTATGCCAAATTGATCTGTAAAATCCCCGAACATTTTCTGAGAGATTCAAAGCGATCTAGAGCCAAGGGTTTTGTAAAAATATCAGCTAGTTGATCTGAAGTTGGCACGAAATCAACACGAATTTCCTTTTTACAAACGAGATCTCTAATAAAATGATGTTTAACATCAATGTGTTTGGTTCTAGAGTGCATAACAGGATTTTTTGTGAGATTAATTGCTATTTCGACTTTAGTTCAATACTGAATTGTGTTATTTCAAATCTCTTAATACACATCTAGAAAAATTCTTTTAACAGCTATCAAGTGCGATTCTTTGGGGCAAGATTGAAATCTAGCACATAAACAGACAGCAAACATGATATCTGGTCTACTGGCTGTTAAGTAAAGTAGGCTTCCGATCATACCTCTATAGTATTTTTCATCAACACCATTACCTCCTTCGTCTTTATCAAGTTTGGTTGAAGTGCACATAGGCGACTTATTACCAACTTGTTTGCAATGTTCCATTCCAAATCGTTTGAGTAGCTCCTTTGTATACTTGATTTGTGTAATAAACGTTCCTTCCTATGTTTGGTGAACTTGTGATCCGAGAAAAAATTGTAACTTGCCCATCATACTCATCTCAAACTCTTTTTGCATTAAATGTGAAAAGTCTTTGCACAAACTTTCATTAGTTGCTCCAAAAATAATATCATCAACATAAATTTGAACAATTAACAAACCATTTAAATCTATTTTTGTAAAAAGAGTGGTGTCAACTACACCTCTTTTGAATCCATTTTCTATCAAAAAACCACTTAATCTTTCATACCAAGCTCTTGGAGCTTGTTTCAAACCATATAAAGCTTTGGAGAGTTTGAAAACTTAATTTGGAAGATTTTTATTTTCAAAGCCCGGAGGTTGTTCGACGAAAACTTCTTGATCAATAAAACCATTTAAAATGCACTTTTGACATCCATTTGAAATAATTTAAATCATTGAAACATGCAAATGCGAGAAACATGCGAATGGATTCTAATCTAGCCACGGGGTGCAAAGGTTTCATCAAAGTCAATACCTTCTTCTTGAGCATAACCTTTTGCAACAAGTCTAGCTTTGTTTCTTATGATTTCACCTTTGTCATTTAATTTGTTTCTAAAGACCCATTTAGTTCCAATAATGAGATGAGAAGATGGTCTTTCAACCAAGGTCCATACGTTATTTTTCTCAAATTGACTAAGTTCATCTTGCATGGCATTAACCCAAGATTCATCAAGTAGTTACCCCATCGGATAGATCACCTATAATTAAATCTTGAGGGTGACTAGAGACGAATCTCCAAGCTTTCGAAAGATCTTTTGGAGTATCCTCATTCTTTTCATCATCTATTTGATGGTTGTTGACTCATTGCTTGATGTGATCTCTTGATGATCTTCGTGAATAATGAGCTTTTTGAGCTCCTTTAGAATACCTACATCCTCATCTTCACATAAATTCTTTGAGATAACAGCATCATTAGTTTCATCAAATGTAACATGGACAACTTCTTCAATCAAGAGTGTTCTTCTATTGTAAACTCGGTATGCTTTCTTGTCACTGGAATATCCTAGAAAAATTCCTTCATCCGATTTTTTGTCAAATTTTGCAAGGTTTTCTTTAATTTTTAAAATAAAACATTTGCAACCAAAAACTTTGAAATAGCTCACAACGGGTTTTTTACAAAAAAGGAGTTCATAAGGAGTTTTGTTTAAAAATGATCTTAATAAAACTCGATTCATGACATAACAAGCCGTGCAAACCGCTTCGGCCCAAAAGTATTGTGGTAAGTCTGTCTTTCGCTAATCATAGTTCTAGCGGTTTCTTGAAGAGTCCTATTTTTCCTTTCAACAACACCATTTTGTTGAGGGACTCTAACAACCGAAAATTCATGAAAAATACCGTTGTGATCACAAAAGTCGGAAAAACCTCCAAATTTAAACATTGTCACTTCTTAAACGAATGATTTTTAAATTTAATAAATTTTTGAATTTTGGAAATAAATTTTGAATTTTGGAAAAAAATTTTATAAATTTTTCAAAAGCCTCATTTTTGTGAAAAAGAAATAATACCCAAATATACCTAGAATAGTCATCTACAATAACAAAGGCATATTTGCAACCACCAAGACTAGCATATTGAGTAGGTCCAAATAAGTCTAAATGCAACAATTCTAAAGGTTTATGAGTAGACACAAAATTCTTTGGTTTAAAAGAAACTTTGACTTGTTTACCAAATTGGCATGCATCACAAATTTTATTTTTCAAAAAATTAGTTTTGGCAAACCTCTTACCAAATCCTTCTTAGCAAGTTTTTCAATCAAATCCACATCAAAATGACAAAGTCTTCTATGCCAAAGCCAAGGATCATCTATGGAAGCGGTAAGACATTTTACATTGGTATTGCTAATATTATCAAGATGAATCACATAAACATCATTGTGCCTGGTGCCCTTGAATAAAACAACATGATTTTTATCAAGGATAAAACAAAGACATTCATGCTTGGTAAAAAATACACATAAATTTTTGTCACAAAGTTGACTAACACTTAATAAATTATAGTTAAAATTATCAACAGGAAGCGCATTCTTAATCAAGGTTTCACCATTTTTACCTACATCACCAATGCCGATTGATTTTGCTTTATTGCTATCTCCAAATGTGACTTTTCCACTGTTTTTGGATATGAGATTTGTGAAGAGAGAAGCATCACCGGTCATGTGTCTTGAACATCCACTATCTATGAATCACTTAGCATTGTTGGTGATGTTAAGTACCTACACAGTAAATCAATTGATAACTTTTGGTACCCATATTTTCTTGGGTCCATTTGAGTTAGTAAAATTGCTATCAATCCATGCAACTTTCATTCCAAGTTTTCATTTTTCTTGACATAACACATATTCTTAACATGTCCATGTTGTTGGCAATATCTACAAATAATATTTTTATTTCCATATAAAGATGATTTTGATTTTACAAAACATAAGTCATGCCTGTCCCTTTTAAACATGATAAAATTTTTGTTGATTAATACATTTCTATTTCTTTTCAAATCAACAACATTTTCTTTCTTTCTAGTCAAGAGAACATTCAAATCATCCATTCTTTTCTTCAAGGAGGCTTGTTCTTCCTTGATCTTGGATCTCTCATGCATTCGTTTCTTCAAGTCACGATTTTCTTGTGATAGCCTATTATTTTCATTCACAAGTTTAGAGTTAGCATTCAATAGAGCATTTGATTTTTTGACTAACTCCTTATTTCTAGCATATGAATCCTTTAAGCTATCATGCAATTTCAAAATAAAAGCTTCAAGATCATCAATAAAAGCTTCAAGATCATTTTCATCATTTTCATCGTTAGAGTCATAGTTAGAATTTACCTCATCATCTCCAATGGCCATAAAGGCCATTTGTGCCGACTCCATTTCTTCTTCAACTTCTCCTTCGGAGTTGCAATCATCCCATGTGATTTGAAAGTTAATGAATCTAGGTTTTCTTCCTTCCTTCTTTTTCTTGGAAGGGTACTCATTTGTAAAGTGTCCGAGTTGACCGCATTTAAAACATTTTTCGTTTTGCTTCTTCATTTCAAACCTTGTCTTTCCTTTGAAATTATTTGAATTTGTAGTTCCGCCTCTTCTCAATCTTCGTTTGTTGATGTAATGTTTAAGAAATCCATTGGTGATGAGTGCAAGATCTCCTTCATCAAGATCTTCATCTTCTAGATTGATGGAGCTGTTTTCATCTTCTTCTTGAGAGGTCTTTAGAGAAATGCTCCTTCTTGGCCTTGCTTCTTCATCATCCACTACTTTGGCCTTCAACTTCAATTCATAAGATGTAAGAGAATTGATTAGCGATTCAATAGGCATTGAATTTAAATTCTTGGCTTTCTCTATAGCAATTGTTTTGGCATCCCATTCTTTGGAGAGAGCATTTAGGATTTTTCTATTTTTTTCACCCAAAGAATACTCCTTACCCAAGGCTTCAAGATCCTTAATGATGATCATTGAACCGACAATACATTTTGTCAATATTTTCATGTGGTTCCATCTTGAAGGACTCATACTTGGTAACCAGTAAGGATTTCTTTTGCTCACGAACATCGTCACTCCCTTCATGTATTTTTTTCAATTTATCCCAGATTTCTTTAGCTGAAATGCATCCCTTCACGCGAGTTGATTCATTTGCATCCAAGGCGTTATATAGCACGTTCATGGCTTTTGCATTTAATGTCAAGTTCGCCTTGTCTTGTGGAGTGAGCTCATCCCTCGTCTTTTCTCTTCTTCTATTTGTGTGATCATCAATGATAGTAGCTTCAAAAGGACCTTCATTAACAACATACCACAAGTCAATGTCAATAGATTGCAAAAATATTTTCATCCTATCTCTCCAACTAATAAAATTTGCCCCGTTAAACATAGGAGGCCTAGTAACGGATTGACCCTCAAAAAATAAAGCATTGTTGGTTGCCATAATAGTTCTTTTCTCAAAAGCAATTTAAGCAATCTAAAATGAGACCAAGCTCTGATACCAATTGTTGGTCCCAAAGCAACCTAAGAGGGGGTGAATTAGGTTTCTAAAAATGCTTTTAGAAATATTAAGATTTTTTAAATGAAAACTGATTAAGCAATCATTGAAATGTGCTAAGAAACTGTCTCTTATACACATGCTAGATGTGTATACTGTAACAATACACATCTAGTATCAAATCACTAAAATTATCACACACTTTGTGAGCCAATAATCTTTACAAAGTAGGGATATTCTTGCTCACACTAAAATTCTTTTAGTTGAGCCAAGAATCTTACTTACAACCTCACTTTCGTACAAGATTATCACTCCACTCAAAGTTGAATTGCACTCTAAACTGCACACTAATACAACAAAGCACTATAGCCAATTTGTACTAAAATTGCTCTTCTCTAAGGCTTGTATTCAATGTATTAGATGATTTTTACAGAATATCAAAGAAGTTATTTATAAGAGCAATAAATTGTGGTTGCAACTACTTCCTTTTGTAACGGCTAAATAATAAATGCACAAAAAGTAGCCGTTCGGGTTTCGAACGTCCAAGATAGATGGGATGCGTCCGACACAGCGTCCGATCTTCATGCAGTTGGTGAAAAACTTCGTTCGGACGTCCGTGCATGCATCCATTCCATCGTTCGATAGAGACTTCAGACGGTCATGTTCGTCCATTTGGAGAAGCAGTAGGATTCTTCTTTCTGCCTGTTCGTTCGGACGGTGGAATGCGTCCGAGAAGCTTGACATAGTTCGGACGGTACAGTGCATTCAAAAGCCCTGTCTCTAGCAAAACAAATAATAGACCTGTAAAAACTTGTTACAGAGTTAAGTGTTTATGTCATCATCAAAATAAGGTTTGGAAAACATCACTCCTCAAACGACCTGTACCATGACCTGTTGGCAGTTTAATCGGTTGAACCCACTGGACATTAAAAAAACTAGTTCATATTTGGTAGTTAAAATTATTCACCCCCCTTTGTCTCCTCTTTAGCTATTATAGTTTTTGTTAGTTAGTTGTTCTATTTTTGTGCTCCTTTTTTCTGTTCGTCTTTCTTCGCTTTGTGTTCTGATATGTGTTTGTCTTCATAGTATATTTCCTTAGTTTTTCTCATAGAATTGTGGTAGTCGCTTTCACTTCAGTAATGGTTTACTTAGTAGTGGTTTTATTTTATTATCTATACTCTGGGAAACCTTAGTTTTTTTGGCCTTTCTATGACAGTTGGAGAACTAACTAAAATTTTAAGCAAATTTGATCTCTTAGAAAAGGAACAAGGGGGTTTTGATCTTGATGGATAATGATACTTATCAATGCATGACTAAATGTAGGACGAGTTTGACGGGGAGAATTTTGGGTGAAAAATTTGTCAATTTTGTGGGGATTAAGAATTTTTGTAATAAAAAAATGGGGTTATCCTAAAAACTTAGAAGTCATGGAACTTGGGGCAATTTGGTCCAATTTTTCTTTCACAAAGAGGATGACATGAAGAAAATTTGTAGAAGGGGTCCATGGGTAATTGATACACACCAAAATTTGGTAATCCAAAAATGGTTTCCTAGTATCGAAAGGCAAACACAGGTATTCATTGAAGGATGCATTGTGGTTTCAAATATTGAACCTGCCTGTTCAATGGCTCTCCACTGGGATTGGTTTGAAGATAGGAGATGTAATTGGCCAATCTAAGGAAGTCATTATACCAAGCACTGGGAGCAAGGCAAAAAGATACTTGAAAGTTCTTACTGAATTGAACCTGTCTCAAACCTTTTAATGAGAGGAACTACGAAAAAGCTGGGAGATAAATGCAATTGGATGGACTTCAATTATGAAAATTGCCCAGTTTTTTGCTTCAAATGTGGAGTGGTGGGACACGATGAAAAAAGATACACTAATTCAATGAGAGACAATTGCTCGGAGAATAGAATGCAATATGAGAATTGGCTTAGAGTGAACCAACCTAGAGTAACCAAGGAACTAAAGGTGGTGCTATGGACCTAAAAGCTAGGAAGTTGAACCTTCATAAAAATAGTAAATTTGAGGACATAAGATCTACCCCATTGCTGGTTCTTATAAGACAGAAAGTTACAAAAGACGTCAATATCAACCAGGTGATTACCAAGCATGAAAACACAAATAAGAATAGTTAGAAAGGAAAATGACAAGGTCAAGGCCAATTAGATCTAAATAAAAGGAATGAAAACTAGTTCCCAATGGTGGTCAATAAGGAAGAGGAGCAGATTAGTTTAATGATTAATGGAGCTAATGAGGCTTTGATGAGTATGATAGTAAAGCAAGGATAGATGATGGAAGCCTGAAGATCAAGAATCAAGATAGAAGTGATGGGAGCCAGGCTATGGTTTTAAACGATAAAGGAAAAACCAAGTCTGAATATTCTCAAGTTTATAGATACAATAAAACATGGAAAAGAATTGTTCAGGATGTTGGTAGAAGGAAAGCCTTGGTACCCATTGAGGGGAATATCATGGAGACAGATCCACAAAATAAAAGAAAAACTGAAGTTGGGAAGAGGGGAATTGATTTTCCTTGGATGAGGAATTGCAATAGTACAAAAAATTGAAAAAAGTGTTCAATGGTCTGAATAAAGAGAATAAGATGGTGGAGCCTAACCTAAATAGGGTTCCCACCCCTCAATGAGAGTGCTGGTGTGGAATTTTTGAGGTGTTGGGAGCCCCTTGATAATTCTCCAACTTAAGGAGGTTATTAAACTCCACTCTTCAAATATGATTTTTTTTTAAGTGAAATCGAAAACAAAAACATTTTTTTGAACACTGTGAAACAAAAACTGAAAGTTGATGATCTTTTTGTCATTTATCTATTGGTAAGGCAGGTGGTTTAGCTGTGATCTAGAAGAAGGAAGCTATAATCGATAGAATTCAATATACTAATTTCATCATAGAGGTAAGTATAGATGATAAAGTAAGTGGAAAGAAGTGGTGGACTGTATTTGCCCATGCTAGTATAGATGATCAGGTGAGAAATCAACAGTGGAAAATTTTGATAGCTAGGAGAAGACTTTGGGGAAAATACTGTTGGATATTTGTGGAGATTTTAATGTCATTCTCTCCAATGACGAGAATGGGGAAGGGTAAGGAGAGAGGATTGGTCATTTAAGAATTTCAGAGACTTCGTTGAGAACAATCAACTAATTGATCTAGGCTTTAGGGGTGTTCCTTAGACTTGGTGTAATGGACTGGAAGAGACGAAACATGTGAAAGACAGATTGGATAGATGGTAGAGCTGTGCAGAATGGAGAATATTGTTTGACAAGCTAGTATGGAACATATAAAGAAAGAAGTATCTAATCATTATATGCTTTTATTGGATACTCAAGGTGATAAGAAAAAAGTAAGAAGAAGATTCATTTTTGACAAGAAATGGTTACAGTTCAAAGAAGTTGATAGAGTGGTTAAAGAGGCTAGGAAAGCTGACTGTAGAGGTTCCAAGTTCTTCAGGGTGCATAATAAAGTGAAATGGTGTAGATCAGTTTACTGAATTGGAATAGGTCCTTAAAGATCAATGTTGGTAGAGAAGCCCATTACCAAGATTAAAATGAAGATCATGGACATTAAGGATGAAAAGGACCAGAATAAGCAGGAGCTTTTGGCTGAGTGCTATAAAGAGTTGGAGGAGGCCTATAACTAGGAGGAGATTCATTGGGGACGAACACCTAGTGTTAAGTAGTTGAGAGAGGGGGACAAGAACACTAAGCTACTTTCATGCTAGTGTTGCTGATAGAAGAAAAATTAATACCATCACTAGAATCTAGAAAACCAGTGGTTATTGGTGTAACACTGATAAGGACGTTCAAGGGGAAATCATAGAGTATTTCACAAAAATTTTACTAGTTCTAATCATCGGATATATACACATCGGGATGGACTAAATGGAGAATGGCATTGGGAATATTATGTGACCGTAAAATTCCTTTACGACTTAAGGGTAAATTCTATAGAACGGTGATTTGGCCAGTATGGGTCTGAGTGTTGGGCAGTGAATCACATACATGACCAAAAGATGACAGTAGCAGAAATGCAAATGTTAAGACATGGATGTGTGGGTACACTAGGATGGACAAGATACAAAATAAGCATATTCGTGAGAAGATTGGAGTAGCATCTATTGATGAGAATATGAGAGAAACACGCTTAAGGTGGTTAGGTCATGTGTTAAGATGACCAGTAGAAGCGTTTGTCAGGCGAGTAGATTTTAGAGAGAGTAGTCAATATAAGAGGGGTAGAGGAAGACCGAAAAAGACTTTGTAGGTAACTTGTGGGAAAGATATAGCCCATCTAAGAATTGAGGAGGCTATGGTCCATGACAGAGCGCAATGGTGTAACAGGATTCATGCAGCCGATCCTACTTAGTGGGATTAAAATTTGGTTTGTTTGTTTGTCACTCCAAGGATTTTCCCAAATTATAGATGATCAAATTAATAGCACACTAAACCAAACCTGTAACTGACAAAGAAATTTTTTATGCCATTTTTTATATGCATCCTAACAGGTCACCAGGACTTGACGGGATGTCTCCAATCTTTTTCCAAAAGTTCTGGTATATTATTGTAAAGGAGGATATTTTCAAAGCTATCAAAAGTTTCTTCCAAACGGGTAAGCTTGTAAAAGCTGCCAATGAAACTTTCATCTCTCTCATTCCAAAAGTGAATAATCCGACCTTGATGAGTCAGTTTAGACCTATAAGTCTATACAATGTCTTGTAAAAAGTGATATC
The DNA here is from genome assembly GCA_025175665.1 of Cinchona pubescens. Taxonomy (NCBI): domain Eukaryota; kingdom Viridiplantae; phylum Streptophyta; class Magnoliopsida; order Gentianales; family Rubiaceae; genus Cinchona; species Cinchona pubescens. Next base: position 1,363,285 of record JANKKI010000276.1, read on the forward strand.
TAAAATGTTTCCTGCTAGACTTAAACCTTATTTTCACAAATGTATTAGTAATACACAGTTAGCTTTTGTTCGAAATAGACAAATCCTTGATAATGTTCTTGTTGCTCCATGCTCTTTAATAATAAAAAGAAGGGGTAAAAGGGATATATGGCTTTAAAGTCAGATATGGCCAAAACTTATGATAGAGTTGAATGATCCTTTTTGAAAAATATTCTAGCTAAAATGGGTTTTTGTTCTGTTTGGATCAATTGGATTAAAAAATGTATATCTACGGTCACCTATTCTGTAAATGTTAATGGAGAGAAATGTGGTTATATCCAGCCAACCAGAGGTATATAAGACAAGGAGATCCCCTCTCTGAGCTCTCTCCCTATCTCTTTTTATTCTACGTAGAAGGAAGGTTTCTCAAGTTTGCTAAGACAGGCAATTGACAAAAACCTGATATCTAGATTCAGAATTACAAAGCAAAGTCCAGCCCATTTCTCACTTCTTCTTTTTTTGCAGATGACTCCTTCATATTTTGTAAAGCCAATACAGCTGATGCTAATCAGATCATGGAAATTCTTCATAAATATGAGAGGGCTATAGGATAGTTGATAAACACAGATAAGTTTTCTGTGTTTTTCAGCAAAAAAATTCCATCAGAAGTGCAGAAGTTAATAACTGGAATTATTGGCAACATGAATCATGTGAAACAAAGTAAATATCTTGACCTCTCAACTATGATTGGAAGATCAAAATGCAAGAAGAGAGTGAGTTCCAAATTGGATACCTAGAAAGAGAAACTACTTATCCAAGCTAGTAAGAAAGTGATGCTAAAATCAACCATCCTGGCTATCCCAAATTATCAGTAATATCCTGCTTCAAGCTCTCTAAGAAACTATGTAGAGAACTTAATTCCAAGATGGCTCAATTCTGGTGGGGAATGAGAACCAGGACAAGAAGTTGCATTAGATGAGATGGGACAAACTATCAGAAGTTAAAGGAAAAGGGGGCCTAGGCTTCAGAGATTTGCTGACTTTCAATGAAGTATTGCTAGCAAAACAACTGTAGAGGCTACTTACCTATCCAAACCTTTTGGTAATCAAGATGTTACATATTACCCCAAACAAGAGATCTGGGAAGCAAAGTTTAGCAGTAATGTTTCTTGGTCATGGAAACATGGTTCAAAGACTCGACCGAGTCTGAGTTGACTCGGCCGAGTCGGAACCGGAACGGAGGCCACCGGTACGAGTCAGAACCGGGACATATCGGAGACGCCGGAATCGGCATCGGAACGGGAAGACTCGGCCGATTCTTCACCTAATGACATTGGGTAGGACGCACACTCGGCCGAGTCGAGTCACCGCGACTCTCCTAGCCTCTATGGCCTACTGTGGGCTGTCGATTTTGCAGTGGTGGGAGTCATCTCAGACATCAAGCCACACAGCACCACCATTCAAGCGATGCACATCTGCAAGTCTCAAACAGCACGGCTAAACATCCGGCAAGTTGCTGGAGAGAAGCACGGCCGGTCAAAAGTCATCAAATGTACTGGTTTGCGCTAACGAAGAAGACGCCTGGTGGTAGAGCCTTGGACTTTTGACCGCGGTTGAAGCCAAAAAGGGGTTCAAGAATCCCTTTGGATTGCGGAGGTTGAAGCCAAAGTGTATAAGAGACAGCTGCACATATATTTCTAACGCTGCTCCAGTGATATTGATTTGATTGACAATTATTGAGCATAAAATGCCAAACATTTGATTGACATAAAGAAAAGTAAAGTTAAAAATGTCGACAATTATTCATCCGCTGAAATCACTGCTGGAAAAAAATTGAGCTGCATTATTGGAGAAAAAAGCAACAACATCTCATGATTTTCATCTATAAAAAGAGGAAATGTTTCTTATATTTTACCTCATTTAATAGGCTAAAATAGTAGAGTTGAAGAAGAAGCAGTGGCTAAAATAGTGGAGTTATCCAAGGAGTTGGGCACCTAATTTGAGAAAGGTGATTTTTATTTTATTTTTAATAACTAATTTTAATAATTTTCTATTTTTTATTGGTTTTTTTTTTTTTAAATTACGGTTAAGTAATTTTGTCAAAGTAAAAGTAAAGCAAAACTACCTAAATTACTTTTTGGGTGAAGTATTAATGTAGGAAGGTTATACCAACAATTAGAAAAAAATAAATAAAAAATAGAAGTTGAAAACAAGACTATCTAAACTGTGTATAATACATATATACATACATATATATATAGTATATATATACATATATACATACATATATATATATATATACATATATATATATTCTGTATGTATTTATATATATTATATAATATAATATATATATTTATATATAATGAATATATATATATACATATATACATATATTTATTATATGTATGTATATACATGTATAATATAATATAATATATTTGTACGTAATGAATATATATATATATATATATATGCACACATGTACATATATATATTGTGTGTATAAACATGTGTGCATATATTTATATTTATATATATATACTTATATGTATATGTATATAAATATATATAAATATATTTATATATATTTACGTATATATATTTATATATAAATATATAAATATAATTATATATATCTGTGTGTATATATATAAATATATAAAATTATATTTATATACACATACATATATACACACACACATACATTACAAAATTTTCTTTTTCTACGTGTTTTGAATGTGTGTTTTTTAACCTCTATTGATGCATTATATTTCATATTAATATTTTGGTACTAAGTTAAGTCAATCAAGCTTTAATTTCAAATTTGAAATGCTTAAAAGAAAAATATAATATATGTTTTTAAATATATATATTTTTTGTCAATATTGTAGTTAAATGGCAAGCAAAGATATTGGTTGGGAACATGGTAAACCCGTTGGTCATGCTCCAATTTGTTGAAGAGCAACGAAGACATTCTTTATCTGGAACTCGACCTACCATACCGTACATGTCAGGTATTATATGTGATATTAACTATTAAAATTACATTTTTTATTACATTTATTTTTTGTATAAACATATTATATTTATTTTGAACATTGACATATTTTAGGAAGTATTGGTATGGGTAGCACAAAACCATCAACTTCTGGAAGTAAAAGAGATTTTTCACATAGTTTTAGTGTCAGAGAGGATGGTGGAATGCCAAGTCAGGGACAGATTATTTATTTCCATCTAAGCAAAAATCATGGAAAGCTATGTTTTCAAAGAAAACATGAAATTGCCTTACCAACCTTTTTTATGTCTGTCTCTTATACACATCTAGATGTGTATAAGAGACAGGTAATAGGAGTTAAAAAATGGCAAGACACTCAAAAATGAGGTGCACATCTTGGACCGGAATGAAGGGCCCTCAGGTTACCAAATTGGAGGTGAGTACTTGAAATGAGGAGTTGAAAGAGGTTGAAGAGTATATTACAACTATTAAATTGAAATTACCAGATTTTGGGTGTACAATAATGTGTGATGGGTGGAGTACTCGTACAAAACATCCAATCATCAATTTTATGATATATTGTGATAGAAATATGATATATCATAGTTCTGTTGATTGCACAAATATTAAAAAAACTGCAAAATTTATTTTTCTTTGATGGATAAGGTTGTCAGATGAAATAGGAGAAGAAAATATTGACTCAATAATTCCTAAGTGAATCTAATATGAAAGCAACTGGTGAACTCCAATGTAGTCATGGCTAAAGTTTCTGTTTTGGAATCCATGTGCTGCACATTGCATTGATTTGATGTTAGAAGATATCGGAAAAATAGATTCAATAAAAGACACAATTACACAAGGGAGGAATAACTATTTTCATATATAATATTGACAAGGTAGTAAATCTCATGAAATCACATACAAAAATCGAGAATTACTCCGACTGTATCTACAAGATTTGCTACTGAGTTCATTTCAATGGAAAGTCTTCTTCGACATTGTACTGAGTTGAAAAGAATGTGCACATCTGATGAATGGATAGAGTTCAATAATACTACTAAAAGAAGGATAGAAGTGCGAAATGTGGCTGATTTGATATTAAGTGAGAGTTTTTGGAGCAGTGTTAGAAATATATGTGCGTGATGGAGCCACAAGTGAATTCCTTGAAGACTATTGATCAAGACAATATGCCAACTTATACCAATCATTTATGAGTATAATGGACAGATTGAAAGTGGCGTTAAAAATCTCTCAAACTATTGGAAAAGGTCACTCCAGTGATTATTTGGTTTATACAAAATCAATTACATCACATGCTACAATAACAGAAAATTATTAAAATTAGTTGTGTATATTATAACATAAGTAATGACCTTTCTAGATGTACATAAGAGACAGAAAATAACTTTTTTTATTTTAATTAGCTTATTTTTTTAAACTCTACTATTCAGTACTCTGGTACTTGTGTATTTGAAACAAATGAAGTTTGGAAAGGATTAAAAGGAGTAATCATGCGACTAGAGTCAAATGTGGACGTGCAAGTTGATGCAATCAATGAGGTATTTTGACAATATTTTTATTAATGTCTAAAGGCAGTTCTTAACTAACAATTTCTAAAATTCAACATATGTATTTCTTTTTATTGTAGCTTAAAACATTTCGAGAGAGAAGAGGCTCATTTGGAAATGCAGTTGCAATTAAAGCATTATCAAAATGTTTGCCAGGTTTGAAACTATACTTAAACGTATAATTAGCATTGACATGTTTAACATACTTTGAATTCTAAAATAAATTTGTTTTATTATTTTATTTTTTTATAGCTGAATGGTGGTTTAATTATGGCGATGAGACTCCAAATTTAAGAAAGATTGCAATTAAAATTTTGAGTCAAACTTGTACATCTTCTGGTTGTGAAAGAAATTGGAGTACATGGTCATTGATTCATACCAAACTTCGGATACCAACTGGCAATTGAGAAGTTACACAGATTGGTTTTTGTGCATTATAACATGCGATTGAGGGTAAAGAATTTGATGTATCAAAGGGATAGTGATGATTTTTACAACCCAATTGATTTAAATCAAATTTTTCATGAAGATGATATATTGGATGAATGGGTTAGGGAAAATGAACAGCCCACACTACCTGAAGACAACTTGAGTTGGTTAGATCAGGAAATTCACAAGTTGAAGAACAGGAAGAAGATGAAGCTAGAGAAGGCAATGATCATGATAGTGATGATTTTGGTAATACTTTGTCACAATTTATAAAGAAAACTAATACGAAAAGTATTACCAAATCATCTACTATGAAAGATAAGGGTAAAGGAAAAAAAGGAGATAAATATGTACCAATGTCATCTTCTTCAACTAATAGCAATGGTAGTGATGATAATAATGATGATGGAGGGACTAACTCTAGTCAAGGACCAAGTAGAGGTGGTGATTACTATCAGATAGTCAGTATATATGGCTCTTATTCTGGATATGGATTATATGATGAACCTAGACATCTTGAGAGGTCCACTAGTACTAGTACTGGTAGATATTATGATCGGACAATTAAGAGATATCATGAGAGATCTTTATCTGGTTCAAGTAGCGTTAACTATTATGGACAAGGTCATGCTTCATCTACTAGTGTTGGTGATAGTGTTCAATATAGAGGATTTAGATACTATAATCGTGATATGGATCTTTTTTTTAGAAGAATGATTTTGAACCTCATCGTCATTCATCATGGTATTGATAGGTATGACAAAAATTCTAATGACCTTAGTTTTTTTTAATTATTTGTTTTTTTTTAATATAATGAGATATCTTTTTTTCCTTTCAGGAAATTGATCGTGAAAGAAGAGAAACTTTTCTTAATACATTGGAGATAATTTGTTGCTTCGTAGCCTTAGGAATTATTGAGTCTCTATTTTTATATGAAATGTGTATCTGACATTCTTATAATATATTTGTAGTATTTTGTGGTTCTACGATTTATCATTCTCTATGTATAATAAACAACTACAACTAATATGTAGTTGTGATTGTATTTTGCTAATTTAATTTGACTGTTAACTTAATTTGTTGTAGTGTTGTATATTTTTTAATTTTCCTTTTAGAATTTTTTAGATTTTGTATATAACCAAATATGCATGGCGCCCGATACGCGACCGATACACCGAGACCGATGTGGAACGATACGTTCCGCGACCGTTACCGCGACCGCGACTTTGAACCATGCATGGAAAGGGATTCTAAACTCAAGGAATCTTCTTCAGGAAGGCCGCAGGAAGACAGTATGATATGGAAATACCATCAAAAGCTGGGAGGAGAAATGGATTTGGAATATTCAGTATAGATTGACCAAATCAGGAAAGCCTCAGAATTGCCAAGTTCAACTAATTAGTCAACTGATAGAAAATGAAAAATGAAAGATGGAACTTCTATATGAGCTGTTTTGTGAAGAGGAAGTGAGGAATATAACCAAATTTCCATTGAGCATTACTGGAGTGAAGGACTGAATTGTTTGGAACCATTCACCCTCTGGTCAATACACAGTGAAATCTGATTATTGCCTAGCTAAAGGATTTGCAGAGAGTAGTCATAGGTGTAAGACAAAGAAAACCAGTACCAGTAGGAATGAGAACACTTATAAGGCTTGGAAATTTTTGTGGGGGGTGAACATTAAACACAAATTGAAGCACCTTATGTGGAAATGCCTCCATAACATACTACCTGTTAATGCACTGATCAAGGCAAGAACAGATATAAGACATCCAACTAGCAAGTGCTATGGTAAAGATATAGAGTCTCCCGAACATATGTTATTTTTTTGCACCAATGGTGAGGAGATTTGGAAGCTGTCTCCTGTTAAGTGGCATGGATTGAGAGACTTAACTAATAATTTTGGCTGTGGTGGGATGATATCAAGGGTACCAAAGTGAGGAGGGTAAGGATAACATATCTCTAACCATCAACATTTTGTGGCAGATATGGAAGAGTAGAAATAAGTGGCATTTTAACCAGAAACACAAAAAGGAAGTAAGATGCATCACTACAGTACTGCAAGACTAGAATGAATACACCACATTGTACGATGAAGAAGAATGTAGATACATCTCATGTTTCCATCAGGTTTGATTCAAGCAATGTTTGGCAACCACCTCCAACTGAAACTTTTAGAATTTATACTGATGCTGGAATTTGTACTGGGAGTACGAGAGCTGGGAGAGGGATTGTCGCAAGGAATGGGAAACGGCTAATCCAAACAACATGGGTTACTGCTGATGGTTTCTTTGATCATGTATTGAGAAGGCTTTGGCAATTTGAAAGTTCTAAGCTAACTCAAAAGGAAGGATGACAGAAAGTAGAAATTCAATCAGACAGAAAATAGCTCATTGATAAAATTAACAGCAATTGTACAGAGGATCTCCCACTGGCTACTATTCTAACTGACATTAATATTCTTAAGAACTCTTTTTGTAAAGTTGCTTTTCTCTACATCAAAAGGGAAGGTAACTGTGTTAGTCAATCCTTAAGCAAGTTTGCTTATAATCTTATCAATGATTTTTGTTGGAAACATAGTTTTACCCAAGTATTTGGCTGCTTCATGTAGCTGAAATTGACTTGAGGCAATCGCCAACCCCTTGTAACTTTACCTGAGTTCAATGACCTGGACGGATATACACGGGGCAGGGAAGGGCAATCGCCTTCCAAAAATTTCAAAATTATAGCTTCTCCCTTTTACAATTTTTAACATATTTATTATACTTCTATACAAGTTTTTAAAAATATCTCCTCACATACAAGTCTACATAGCTTTGCCCCACAAAGTTCAACACTTAAATAATGACCAATTAATAGGTGAGATATCATTCCTAGCAAAAAGAAAAAAAGGTGAGATATCATAATAATGAGCTCAGTAAATAAAGTTCTTTGTTGTCTGATATGAAGAACTAAACCTTACTTCCTCATTATCAGCAACAAGAAATAAAAATCTCTAATTGCAAATTGGAATCAAAATACAACTTGGAAATCACAACTTAGTCATTTTAAAGCCGGTTCCCATGCTACTCCAACTTATTCGTTTTAAATGCAACCTTTTAACCCCTAAAATTTGTGTCGTGGTCTATATTGAACTAAAAATTCTAGACAAAACACATTTAATCATTAAACTTTTTATTTCCTATAAATTTATGACAAATATGAAATCCTATAAATTACAAACAGAAAAAAGTTAAATCTAACTTGGGTTATAGCACCTCCCAACCGATTTTAACATTTAACATGGTAATAGAAAAATTATATCCAAAGAAAGGATAATAATAACGCAATAAATAATTCACTAATAAATTGAAATAATAATTTAATTCAAGGATTAGAAAAGTCTATTTATAGTCAAGGCACATTAATTAGTGCACACGTTTGGAGTGATACGTCCTCTATTGCACTGCATTAATGTGGCACTCCTTCTTTGAGATACGAAGACTTCCAAGTAAATTTAATGTAGCAAAACACTACCCACAAACTGATATTGCCTTTATACTCAATCATTTGGTAATATATATCTATATATATATATATAGTAGTTGTAATAATATCCCATGGAATGTAGACAACGAAATGTAACCCAAATAGTAAAAATACACTTCATATGTGACCTAAATCATGTATTCGAGACACTAAGAGAGTAGGTGGAGATTCACTATAGATTCTCTTTATAAAAAAGCAAAAAAAAAAAAAGAAAAAAAAAAGTAACATAGTATGTATTGTATCAGATGTGTTTATATATGATTGCGAAAACTCTTATTTATAGTAGTATTTAGGAAATAGAAAATAGTTATTGGATGTGAGAGAAATTTTTACGTTACTTTTGTTTTCCTATTACATTCCCTGATATTCTGATATACGTTAGCATAATTATGTAGTTATTATCTACTGGTTTTGTGAGGTTGTTATATTCAGGAGTGCTTGTTAAGCAATTAGTTAGAAGGCTTCTTCTAATTAGTGCAAGTAGATGGATTTTGCAAGAGTCTCACTCACAAATAAATTTTTAATTATAACTGGCACCAGAGATGAGTCTTTTTATGAAATTGGGGTTCAGGAGTTAGATGCTTTATAATCCTTTAGAAAATTTAGATAATAGGAGTGGTAGTTATGAAGATAGGAGTACTAGTTATGAAGATGGTAGTAATAGTTCTAAAAGTAGGAGTGTTAGTTCTGAGTATAGGAGTAGTGGGTAATGGAAGTGGTAATGGGATGAGAATACCATAAATAGCAGTAGTAACAATGAATTCGATCGTTCTGTAGAATGGTCTTCCCTAATTGACTCTAATTATGATATGAATGATGATGAGGATGATGAAGTATTTCTTGATAAGGTAGACAAGAATGATGAATGGTAAAAAAAAAGGTTATTTATAGTTTGAACACCTAAACTATGATATTTTTGCACTTTGCACCCTAAAATATCAATTTTAGCAATTAACCACCTCCAACTTTTAATTTTTAGCACATTGCACTAGTGAATACTTTTAGTGGCTTATAGATCCTCACTATTTTATCTAACTTCTTAAAGTACTCTTAATTATTTTAGCTCAACTCAACCCTATATTCAAGGTTGTGAGAAATTATTTACACCGATACAAATAAGATCTTTTATGAGGTAATGAAATATTCTAAACATTCCATTAATTATGTATGAACGTTACAATAAAAATATGAAACCCGCATAAATGCGCACAAGCGCACACACAAAGTAGTGTCTTGTGTGCATATTTAAGTTTGTGTGAAAATATATGCGACTTAATTTATGTGTTAATAAGAGTATTTTAGAACTTGGATAAAATAATGAGGATATATAGGTCATTAATAGTGAGTGGTCATTAATGTGCTAAAAATTAAAAGTTAGAGGTGGTTAATTACTAAAATTGATACTTTAGGATGTAAAATGCAAAAAATAGAGTTTAGGGGTATAAATTGCAGTTAACCCAAAAAAAGAAATCATAAATAGTTAGGCTTGATAGTCAAAGGGAAAAGGTGAAAATGTAGTTAAATAGATTGAAATCAGATAGGAGGTGTTATAACCTAGGTTAAATTTAATAGTCATGCACAATGCACATGACTTTTTTTGGTATGTTTAATAATTGACATAATTTTTAAATTTATCCTAAATTGGTAGAAATTAAAAGGTTTGAAAATTAAATGCGTTTTGTCTGAAACTTTAGGGACCAAGATGGACTATGACTCAAACTTAAAGGGCTAAAATTGTACATTTCTCTACTTTTGTTTTTTGTTTTTTCTTATTGATTAGTATAATGTTGACAATACTCGCTAGATACTCTGTTATACTTTTGGTGTTACACTTGTGTTATTCCATGTGATGGGGTGACACTTATCCATTATTTAATATTTTCTTATATTAAGAAGGGTTAATAAGTACTAAACCCCCCTTAAACTATACCTTTAGCCACACTTTGCTCCTTCCAACTCATTTTATAGGCACTTAATCCCTTATTTTTGTATGGTTGGACAAAAATATCCTTACTAAGTAATTGGTTTTTGTTTTCTTTTTCAAACTATTCTTTCTCAATTTTTTTGTCCTTTTCCCCTTCTTCGTTTTTTTTTTTAATTTTTCTTTTTCCCCCTTCTCACTTAAGCCATTAGCTACTTTCTTCATTTTGCTATAAATATTTGTACACTTAAAATAAACTTTTTTAATTTTCTTTAAATAATTATGTATTTTTTTGTCTTTGTTTAATTTTTAAGTCTTATTCTAACAATACATATGTGTTATATTAATACAGTACTTTTTATCTAAAATTAAATTATAAAAAACATATATAAACAAATTGAATTTATAATTAGTCAACTATATTGAAAACAAATAAGAAAATTAATCAACTAGTAATATTTTTTTTTTTTTTTTTACAATTATAAATTATTGACCCTTATTTTTATTTTTATTTATTTATTTGAATTTTTAAACTAATATTTGATTTATTTGTAATAGAATGAAGGAAGTAGCTAATGGCAAGCGAGAAGGGAGAAAAGAAAAAAAATAAAAGAAGAAAAAGAAAGGAAGGTAAAAAGAAAAAAAAAAGGTGGAAATAATAGTTGGAAAAAGAAAATTAAAAACAATTACTTAATAAGTGTTATGAATCACATTTAGTGGCTGTCCACCCATGTTCTCCATTATCTACCTCATGATCTACACATCAATTCTTGTAACTCCCATTATCCCCATAATTCACCCCATGATCTTCTGCATTACTCTATGTAACTCCCACTATCCTATGTAACTCATGTAACCTACATATGCTCATGTAATATCTAGATAATGTTATGAGAATGGATGAACCTTAATCCTATAAATAGAGGCTTAGGTGAATGGAATGAAATTCAAAAAAAAAAGGTGAGAATTTATTTATCTCTACTTTATATTATATTGCATTCTATCACTACTTTCTAGTTTAATCATTATAACATAATACTACTAGCTCTTAATAGTAATTTTATAACACGTTATCAGCACGATTATCTAAGCCAATTTCTCAAACTTCTATTGGAAATTTTTAACAATTCCATTAGGTAAGTTGGGTAAGTTTTGTTGGTTTTTTTTTTAATTTCAATTATCTTTATGGCTAACCTTGCAAAACTTGAGTTTGTGGCTTTTGATACCACTAGAAAGAATTACTTATCATGGATGCTAGATGCTGAAATTCATCTAGATGCAAATGGTCTTGGAGAAACCATCAAAGAAGGAAGTAAAGCCACAAATCAAGAAAAGGCCAAAGCAAATATTTTTCTTCTTCACCACATTGATGAAGGGCCGAAAAATGAGTACCTAACGGTAAAGGATCCCTTCATCTTGTGGACTAGTTTGAAGGAGAGGTATGAACACCAAAAGACAGTTATTCTTCCAAAATCTCATTATCATTGGATGCATTTGTGTTTGCAAGATTTCAAAACTGTAAGTGAGTAATTCAGCAATTTTTTGAATCAGCTCTCAATTGCAATTATGTGAAGAAAAAGTAACTGATGAGGATTTATTGGAGAAAACATTCTCTACTTTTCACGCATCTAATATGCTCCTGCAGCAGTAATATCGTAAAATAGGGTTTTAAGAAATATTCTGAACTAATTTCTTGTCTCCTTGTTGCTGAACTAAATAAATGAGCTTTTGTTGAAAAATCATGAAACCCATCCAACTGGTGCTGCTCCATTTCCAGAAGCAAATGCAATAGCCATGCAGTCTAATAATAGACAAAATTGAGGCCGTGGTCATGGCTGAGGACGTGGTCGAAACCAAAATAAAAGGACGGAGACCAACATAAAAAGAAAGTAGATAATGAATGCTATCGATGTGGCATGAAAGACCATTGGTCTCGTACCTGTCGTACGCCAAAACATCTTGTTGATCTCTATCAAGAATCATTAAAGAACAAAGAGAAAAAGATAGAGACTAATTTTATTAGTAATGATGTTGATCATGGTCTTGGTGGCAATGGCTTTACTGATTTTACTTCTTTGGATGTTGCTGATTTCTTTGTCAATCATCCTGAAGGTGATACTAGTCACTTGTTTAGTGAAGGAAATGTCTAAGAATATGTCATTTTAGTTAACTACTCTAATGTATCCACTTGATGTTTTTTTAAATAAAATATTTATTGTTGATTTCTCCATTTTTTTTTTCAATGTTTCTTATAAATATTGTACTTAAGAAGAAAAAACATCTCATTGGATTTTTTTTACTTTTGATGAAGAATATGGACGTTTCAATGATCAATAATAAAGAATTATGTCTAGCAGATAGTTCAACAACACACTCCATACTCAAAGATAAGAAATATTTTTCTTATTTAGTAATGAAAGAAACTTATGTTAGTACTATATCTTGTAGTACCAAATTGATTGAAGGCTTAAGAAGAGCAACTATAACTTTACCTAGAGGAACAAAATTTTGCATTAATGATGCATTATTGTCTTCAATGTCTCAAAGGAACTTATTGAGTTTTAAAGATATTCGCCAAAATGGATATCATATTGAGACTGCATGTGAAGGCAACATTGAATACTTGTATATTACAAGTATTGTTTTTGGAAATAAAGTTGTTTTAAAAAAATTACCTTCTTATTCCTCCGGATTATACTACACACATATTAGTATAGTTGAATCGTATGTAACTAGACTTTAAACCAAAAGTGTATAAATCATGATGAATTTATTATTTGGTATAACAGTTTGAGCCATCCCGGTTCTATAATGATGCGAAAAATTCTTGATAATTCATGTGGTCACTCTTTAATAGGTCAAAAAGTATTACGATCGAATAAATTCTCATGTGCTTCTTGTTCTCAAGGCAAGTTGATCATTAGGCCGTCACCATTAAAAGTTAAAACTGAATCTCCTATATTTTTGGAACACATACATGGGGATATTTGTGGGCCTATTCACCCATCTTATGGACCATTTCGATATTTTATGATTTTGATTGATGCTTGGACGAGATGGTCACATGTATGCTTCTTATCAACTCGTAACCTGGCGTTTGCGAGATTGTTAGGAGAGTCAATTTTGTTGCGCACTCATTTTTTTAATTATTTCATTAAGACAATTCGTCTTGACAATGCTAGTGAATTCACTTCACAAGCTTTTAATGATTATTGTATGTCTGTTGGGATAAGTGTTGAATATCAATCTCCTATAGCTTATGTTCATACATAAAACGGTCTGCCAGAATCGTTTATAAAGTGCCTGCAATTAATTGCTAGGCCATTACTTATGAGAACAAAACTCGCAGTTTCTGCTTGGGGACATGCTATTTTGCATGCGGCAGCGTTAATTCGCTTAAGGCCAACAAATTATCATGAGATTTCCCCATTACAATTGGTTCATGGTCAAGAACCAAATATTTTCCATCTAAGAGTTTTAAGAAGTGCGGTGTATATTCCTATTGCTCCACCACATTGCACTAAGATGGGCCCACAAAGGAGGTTGGATATATATGTTGGGTATGAATCTTTATCCATAATAAATATCTTGAGCCAATGACTAGAGATTTATTTACAGCTCGATTTGCTGATTGTCATTTTGATGAATTAGTTTTCCCAACATTAGGTGGAGATAAGATAAAGCCGGATAAGAAAATTAGTTGGAATGAATTATCATTGTCTCATTTTGATCCTCGTACAAAAGAATGTGGAATTAGAAGTTCAAAAGATAATTCATTTGCAAAATTTAGCAAATCAATTGCTAGACATTTTTACTGACTCAAAGAGAGTTACTAAATCTCATGTACTGGCTGTAAATGCTCATATTAGAATTGATGTCCCTGAAGGACAGGCGACCACTGCTAATGAATCTAAAGCATGTCTGAAACGTGGTAGACCAATCGATTTCAAGGACAAAATTTCTCGTAAAAGAAAATGAGCAAATAATCAAGATGATCAAAATGAAGAACTAAAGACTCCTGAAGAGTCCCCAGACATGACTGATGATAAATTTTCAGAAGAGATTCGGATACCTGAAAATAGTGATAATCATGGGATCTCAATAAATTATATCATGACTGGAAAGAGGTGGAATCGAAATAAAATAATCATCGATAATATTTTTGCATATGCAGTGGCATATACTATTATGGATAATAATGAGAATTTTGAACCTAGGTCTTTAAATGAATATAAACTCAGAGATAATTGGCCAAAATGTGAAGGAGGCAATTCAATCTGAATTGAATTCATTGTCTAAAAGCGCACACCTGAAGATGTGTAACCCGTAGGATCTAAATGGGTTTTTGTACGCAAGAGAAATGAGAAAAATGAAATAATACAATATAAAGCACGTTTTGTTGCACAAGATTTTTTCCAAAAACCTGGTATTGATTATGATGAGACACATTCTCTTGTGGTGGATGCAACAACTTTTCGATATTTACTTTGTCTGGCATCATGTGAAAAACTTGAAATGCATCTCATAGATGTTGTTACGGCCTATTTATATGGCTCACTTGATAATGACATTTATATGAAACTCCCTGAAGGATTTAAATTGCCAGAAGGGCATGATCATAACTCTCGAGATCTTTGTTCGATTAAATTATGTAGATCTCTTTATGGCGTAAAGCAAGTTGGACGTATGTGGTATAATCGCCTTAGTAAATATTTGTTAAAAGAAGACTATCAAAATGATCTTGTATGTCCATGCATTTTTATTAATGAGATCTGCTTCTGGATTTGTCATTATCGTACATGTTTATGTTGATAATTTGAATTTTATTGGAACTCTTGAAGAGTTTCAAAAAGCTGGTAATTATTTGAAGCAAGAATTTGAAATGAAACATCTTGGAAAGACAAAATTTTGTCTTGGTTTACAAATTGAGTATTTTGATAGTGACATCTTTGTGCACCAGTCGGCTTATACTGCTAAAGTGCTTAAACGATTTTATATGGATAAAACACACCCGTTGAGCACACCTATGGTTATAAGATCACTTGATGTGCATAAAGATCATTTCCGACCTTGTGAAAATGATGAAGAACTACTTGGTCCAGAAGTACCATATTTTAGTGTTATTGGAGCACTAATGTATCTTGCTAGTCATACACGCCCTAACATATCATTTGCCGTGAATTTATTAGTAAGGTATAGTTCTTTACCTACACGAAGGCATTGGAATAGTGTTAAACATGTATTTCATACCTTCAAGGTACGACAGATATGGGTCTTAATTATAAAATCACTCAAGTTTGATTTTATAGGTTATGCATATGCTGGATATTTATCTGATCCGCATAATGCCTGGTCACAAACGGGTTATGTGTTCACATGTGATGGTATTGCTATTTCTTGGCGTTCAATGAAACAAACCATAACTGTCACATCTTCTAATCATGCTGAGATACTAGCAATTCAATCAAGTCAAGAGTGTTTTTGGTTAAGATCTGTAAATTATCATGTTCGAGGAACATGTGGTCTACATTTAGACAAGGGAGTCCCCACCACCTTGTTCGAGGATAATGCTGCATGCATTGCTCAACCAAAGGAATGATACATCAAAGGCGATAAAACGAAACACATTTCACCAAATTCTTTTTCACTCATGATCTTTTGAAGAATGGTGAGATTAGTGTTCAACAAATTCGCTCAAGTAACAATCTAGCAGATTTATTCACAACGTCACTACCGACTTCAACATTTGAAAAGTTGGTTCATAAGATTGGAATGCTCCGGCTGAAAGCATGTCAAATAATGTGCTCAAGAGGGGGAGTAATTATACACTGTACTCTTTTCCTTAACCAAGGTTTTTTTTTCCATTGGATTTTTCCTGGTAAGGTTTTTAATGAGGCAGTATCATATTTGGGAAAATATACTCTTTTTCCTTCACTAGGTTTTTATCCTACTGGATTTTTCCTAGTAAGGTTTTAATGAGACATTTTTCTTGAAGATGAACATCTAAGGGGGAGTATTATGAATCATTTAGTGGATGTCCACCCATGTTCTCCATGATTTACCTCATGATCTACACATCAATTCTTGTAATTCCCATTATCCCCATGATTCACTCCATGATCTTCTACATTATTTTATGTAACTCCCACTACCCTATGTAACTCATATAATGTACATATGCTCACGTAATATCCAAATAATGTTATGAGAATGGGTGAACCTTAAGCCTATAAATAGAGGCTTAGGTGAATAGAATGAAATACAAAAAAAAAAAAAAAAAAAGTGAGAATTTCTAATTTTCTTTATCTCTACTTTATATTATATTGCTTTCTATCACTAATTTCTAGTTTAATCATTAGAACATAATACTACTATTTCTTAATGCCACTTTTATAACAATAAGGGCGTTTTTGTCCAATCATACAAAAAAGAGGGGTTAAGTGCCTATAAAATGAGTTTGAGAGGGGCAAAGTGCAACTAATGGTGTAGTTCAAGAGAGTTTAGTGTTATTAACCCTATTAAAAATACACATACCATTCCATCACATAATATAATATATATATATATATATATATATAATATCAAAAAATATAACAGATAACCCAAACCCATCATTTTGTCTCCTAAACAATAACGCCATGGTAAGACAGAAGAGACTGATATTTTAGAGGTTCATTTTGATTTCTTTCTGATTCTCAATCATAAATTTGTGGTTATTATTTTCTTCCATTTCCATAACCAATCTCCACTCGGCAACTTAATATCTCACCAGGCAATTAATATTCATATCAATGGTGGCCATGACAGAAGTCATGAGAATATCAATCAATTCTTTTCTCGTAACGTTCAAGGATGCTGAGCAATTTGAAACCGAAATGCCTTGGCCAATTGAGAAGCCACATTGAGAAGATGATTATGTTGGACAATCACCCTTGAGAAAGGGAGTTGTGGTGGAAGACTGAATATATGTTAAACAAGAAGGTATAAGAAAAAGGGAAAATTGTTGGAATAGTCTCTTAATTTTTTTACTTTAGTCGAAATAGTTTCTCAACTTTTTTTCAAGCCAGGAGAGTCCTTCAACTATTATTTTTTAATCAAGACAGTCTTTTTGTGGAGAAACCACCACAGAGACCTTTTTTTGTGTGGATAAATTCCACATACACACCCTGGAGTTTAGATATTTTTCACTTAACCGTCAAATAGTTTAAAACGGGAAAAACTAAGAAAGAAATTAATTTGAAGGGATGTAAAGGAAAATAAAACTTCATAATAGAAACATTTATTTTTTTCACCAAAAAAAAAAATTGAAAACAACCAGAGACTTTCCTTCTTTCCCCTCCCCCTAGTCGAAGCTGTCACCCATCTAACTTTAGAACCACCCCTCAGTCACCCACTACCACTAATAGCTGCCCACAGCCACTCACTTCAACCCACTGTCACCCACCCCTTTTTAAAAGTTGGCCCTAAAATTTTGTAAAATTTTAAATTAACCCAATGTGAAAAATAACTAAACTATAGGGGGTGTATGTAAAATTTATCCCCAAAAAAGATTTTTGTAGTGGTTCTAACACAAATGACTATCTTGGCTAAAAAACAAAAGTTGGAGGACTATCTTGGCTAAAAAAAAGATTAAGGGACTATTTCAACTAAAGTACAAAAGTTGAGGGACTATTTTGGCAATTTTTCTAAAGAAAAACTAGAACTACAAGCATTTAATCCTCCTGTAATTTCTTTCTCTCTTTTTTTTCCAGTGATCCTCATGTAAGTCTAGTACGTTTATTAGTTAAAATTAACAAGTTAATCAAACGTAGATTTTTAAAAAATGAAATTAGTTACATCATTTAATTTGAGAAATCAAATGACTGAGGGATTAAAAGATAATATTTAAAAAAAAAAAAAATTTGAGACACATCTACAAATTGAGGTGGTAAAGATATACTCTATCCGTCTCATTTATTTTGTCACAATTTGATTTTTCTGGTCAATCAAATCAATTTTATAATTAATAATTCATATAGATTTATTTGATTTTTCATGAAATTTTTTCAACAAAAATGAAATTTATATAAAATATTATGATATGAAACTTAAAATTTATAATTTTTTTTAAAAAAATTTACAAAAGATTGAGTTTTGAAAACTTGATTTGTTGGCGAAAAAAAATCAAACGTGACAAATATATTGAGACGAAAGTAATATATATTTTTTAAAGATTTCATGCCTAAAAATCATATTTTCCTTACTTTCACCCCTTCCCTGTCATTTCCTCTCCTTTCCTTTCCTACCCTCCCTTCCCCGAGTTGATTGAAAATATTTTCAGACAAATATTTTAAAGAAATTTTTTTGGTGTCAAATATTGACAAAAATATTTTCTGATGTAAAATATGTCCCAATTTTTCTTTCTTTAGCTGAAAATAACTTACGAAATTTTTGAACGTAAGTTATTTTTTGGATAATTCAAGAATGACATTAAAGCTCAAATACTTACTTTTATAATTTTATTTGCTAAATTTAATTTCGTTTTCAATTCTTTTCCACTCATTTTTCTTTTAATCATAGGTCCATACAAATATAACTATCATTATGCATATTTTACTACTACATTGTGCTATCATTCAATTTTGAACAAAATCAATCTTTTATTAACATATAATTACTTATAAAGTATTTATTATCATTACTATAAATTTTTTTAACTTGTACTCATAAAATTGAAGATGAAATCGTTAAAAAATTTTATTTTACGATATTTTTATTTTGTCAATCGAATACTAAAAAATTATATGAAAAATAAACTTTTTCATATAAAATATTTTTTTCAAAAAAATATTTTCAATTCAAACAAATATCACCAAGTCACATTCGACATGGATCATTTTTCATTCGCTCTCAATCACTTATCCGTAGACCAATCCATGCTGTCATGCAATAAATAATTTTGATGGAAACGTCCATCTAAAGAAAGTGAAAAGAAATCATGATGGGAACCACACATGTTAATTCAAAGTCTCAAACCTCCTGAGTCCTAATATATTAACTATTCTTACAGATGCACATACAACAACAAAATATGTGGCTAATTATTTCCAAGAAATAAATAGTCTTCCCGAAAACGTGCCTGAATCAAGTTAATGTCCAGAGAAGTTATTTCTGGACATGGACCAAAATGTCAAAGAAATTCATTTATATTAATGTTGTGTTTAGATGGAGAGAATTGAATGGATTTGAATTTAAAATTTAAATTTATTATAAATTATTCAAATAAATTAATTGATTTAATTAAAATTTAAAATTCATCAACTAATGAGAGTATAATTTTAATAGTTAAATGAATAAATTTTAAATTCACTCAAATTTTATGACTTTTCAAATTCTACCTATTTCAAATCCATTGATTTCAAATCTTTCTTGCAAATCAAATCCACCCATCTAAACGCAACTTAAGAGAATTTATCATTAAGATAATTTTGCAACTCATATTACCTATAACATCATTGATGTTGATAGTACTTATACTAGAATAAGAATAAGCACTGCTAAGGTTAAAGGTGTTCAAATCCAACCCAATTCAATTCAAATAAATTTGGAGTTAAATGCCTTGGGTTATTGGATTATTTGGGTTGAATTATCTAAATTTGGTTGGGTTAAGTTGAGTTGGGTTTTATTTTTAAAAATTCGATCCAATCCAATAACTCGATAACCCAATAACGTTTAGTTATATTTTTTAGATTTTTATTTTTGTCTTAATTATTTCATCTATTTTATATTTTTTTTTCCTTTGCATTCTTGAAATAACATCTAATTTATCATATTATATATTTTTCCTTTTAATTCTTGACTTAATCATTTTATTTTTAACTAAACATATATTTTTTATTCCTTATACATGGATAATTTTATAATTATAGATTTTTAAATTTTTTTATTAATTTAGATTTTTAACTCAAATAACCCGAAAAAGCGAGTAATCCACTTGACTAACATTTGAGTTAAGTTTACTTAAATTGCTATTTTAGTTCAGTTGAATTTTAATTTTTTTTTACCCAAAAACTTGAAAACCTAAACTTAAAAACCCGTCAATGAACCATAAACACCCCTACCTAAGGTATTGTTGTTGATGGATTAGTTCAATGGTACTTCGCCCTACCCACAGGAGAATTTGTCAAAATAATTCATTAAAAACATAATTGTAATCATATATCTATGGACATACACAACCATCCAACTACGTACAAAATACAAAGTTAACTTGATGATGTATCATGTTAAATATTTTTTCTAAAATGTCATTATTATATGTTTTCTAAGTATCTTTATGTAACTTTCTTTCTCAATTATCCAACATTATCTAACCAATTCATTTTCATTTTAACAAATTAAATTTAAAATTCAAAATTTGAAATTATGTAACTTCTTTTTTCAACTATCCAACTAATTTGTTTTTATTTTCATAAATCAAATCTAAAAAATACTCTTGTAGTACTAGAATGTTCAAAATAATTTTGATTAAAACATTTTACTATGATGCACAAATGTAGAGTGTTCTAAGATTACTAATATCTTCAAACACGGGTTAGGCTCCTTTCAAATATATTTCTCTCCAATTTCCTCCAATAATCTATAATATTTAAACAACTAAAATCCATAAAAATTTATCAAACTACATCAGTAATTTTGTTTCGATGAGTAGATCAACATATTTTAAAACCAAATTTATTTGTAAATGTCAATTTGCAGAAAATATTTGAACGGTGTAAAATAAGTCAAAATCAAGACAAAAATTAGAACATTTAATCAAACGAAAAAACTTAATCTATATATTTTTAAATTTTATATATATATAGTATATGCAATAAATTAAATTACTAACTAATATGATTTTTAAAAAACATTTTTAAATTATATTTTTATGAGATATATTGGAGAAAATTTATCCCTAAGTATTTGAGAAGAGTCTAATCCTACAAACACATATGGATGTGCATATATAGGGAGGAGTTGTCGCTTAAAACTGTTTATTTGCCTTATAAATTTAAGACATTTAAAAGATAAAAGTTTACCGCTTCAAAGTTTTTCTATTGCAAAATTTGATATTGTAATCGTTCACTTATCTCGTTATAAACTATAAGCAAAGACAAATGATTCCATCCATATCAGTAGCGGAGATAGAAAATTTTCAGATAAGGGGTGATAATGTAAGCTTAGAATACTTTTAAAAAAAATGTAAGCATATAAAACGACCAAATAAATTAGTTTAAATTTTTTATATAAAAATTTTTATTTTTTCAAAAGACAGAGTGGCGGTCAGTCACCCCTGCCCGGTGTTACCTTCGCCAGTGATCCAGATAAGTCCATATGTTTTGATTCAGGTAACTTATATCTAGGAAATTCTTACATGTATTGTATTTATGGGTATAATATTATGAATTTTTTTATTTATATTTTTTTATATCACTTTATATCACTTAAGTGGATTATGTAAAATAAATTAAAGAATTTATGATATTATATCATAAATCCGATTCATATAAGAATTTTTCATATATCTTACCATTTCATATTTTTTCTTCTTTATTTTTATGTGTTTCACTTTTTTCTTCTTTTCCATTTCAAGCGCGCTCTCTCTCCCTCTCTCTTTAATTTATTTATTTTATTTTTTTATTTATTTTTTCCTAGGACATTTCAAAGTTCAAACTGTCTTTTGCTATCACAAAACTGTCATATTTTATGGATCCATCTTCTCCATGTTGTAATTGAGGGGGGGAAAAAATAAAAGGAAAGAAACACTAAGCACAATGTTTGCTTATTAATTTTGTAGCAACAAATGTTGGCTACATTTTTTTTTTTTTGTGGCAATGCTAACAAGCACAGACATTTACCTACACTTTGTTATTGTGATATACTAAAATAATCAATACACTGCTCTTTATAAATTGGCCCTTCGTGACGTCAAGTGCTGGTAGTTACATTGGCACGCATCAAAAGGCACGAAATAATTGGCGTATATTAATATTTCGTAATGGAGTCTTAAATTCCAAAATATCGATGGATCTATTACGAAGTATTTATATTCCAAGAAGACCAATACTCAGATTTGTACTTAAAAAAAATAAAAATACTACCATTAGTTTATGTTTTAAAGTATTTATGTACATGTTTTTAGCACATCTAATCATAGATCTTTGGAAAAATGAAAATTTCTTTAACTACTGGTTTTCAAGTGGTTATGCCATTTATATAGGCGAAAATCCAAATTCTGCTTTTTTTTTTTAAGATCAAATTAATCAGAAATAATTTCCGGCTTGAGGTTTCAATGACAAAAAGAATATATTGACGAATGTAATTGTTAAAGAGTCCTCTAAATTAAATACGTTCATATTCATTATAAATAATATAAAAAAATGATGTCCGGATTTATAACTTTTATGAACGTAATTTTATTTAAATACAAATAGCAAATCTTATTTTATTGGAAAAATCCTACATAAATAATATCATAGAGTTAGACATCTATGTTACTATTTAAGCTATCTTTTTCACTTAGATAATGATTAAAGTACTTATTATTTCTGAGTTGCATCAGGTTGAGGTTTAAAATTACTTCTAAAAATTCTAAATATTAATTAGGGGTGTTAATCTTGTCGTGTTGCGGATAATTTTATCGTGTTATAATTATATTCAAATTATAAAATCTCAACACTAACTGCACCCAATTAATAATTGTATCTTGTCGCAACTAACTTATTTATTACTATGTCATATTGTGTCTAACCTTTTTAACCCTTTACTATTAATAGTGTTGAATTAACTAAAAAAAAAAAAAAAAAGATAAATAACATATGTAGACTCTCTCAAGATTTTTTTGAGCGAACCCTCTCAAGATTTTATGCGTATGTAAATAATTTTCCCCTTTGGTTTACAAAGATATAGTGGCTTTAATTGAATATTTAAAATTTTATACAATGTCATATAAAAATATAGTATTCTATTACGTTTATAACGTAAATTTGTGACTTCAAAGTTAACGTTAAAAGTATTACATAGTGGAGAATTTTAATATAAACAAATAATAGAAAAAAATTATATATATATATATATGAAAATGAATAGAAATAGTAATAAAATTTTATAAATATTTTAACATATTTCCATATATTATTGCATACAGTGAATCTATGATCAAACGTGTCGAACTGCTTATTTTTGTTTTGAGCCATTTATTTTCATATTATAAACGTATCATATTATAATCGTATTCGTGCCACAAAATCACAATCTTAACATGCTAAATACGGCTAATTTCGTCTGTGTCAAAAATTGCCTCCCCTACTAAATATACTTCAGCAAACTCATAAATGCCAAATGTTAGAAGTTGCCTGAAGATGATTAGGTCTAGCAAGAAAAAATTTCAAGTAAAATCAAAACGAAGGACGTATGGAAACCTGATTGTTTCTTTCTTCCACGTGCAGTATAAAAATATTAAGAATAAAGGTTGGATTTACGATTTTTGTTTGGAAATTTCTTATAAATCTGTGAAAATAACCATGAACTGAAGCATACATATAAACTTAACACATTGTAAATATTCCTACTACCAACATTGATTACATTTGTTGTTCGTTTTGAAAAAATGAATTGATACTAAATTTTCTCTATTGGATTTAATTTAAAGTGATTCAATTTTAATGTTTCTTGACGTAAAATAATTATTAATATAGACATATCTTTAATGTAGAAAATACACCTATTAGGATGTTACTATTAGAATATGACTATGAATGAATAGTCACATGACTTATAAATGAGTAGATATATCTTTAATACTCGTGTCTATTCATAAATGGAAGAACACATCCATTGAGTGTTTCGTAAAAGTACATGTCTACTAGGAAAAGTGACATTGGTATTGTTTCATTTTCTATAAATATCCAACCCTTAGAGCCTAAGCGAGTTTTGATTCCAATATTCCTACATTCCAATCTTGAAGCTTTTGTTCTTCTCTTGTCTCTAAACTTCTATAATATATTTACTCTAAATTTTTACAAGAGCAATTGAGAGATTTTGAGTGTTTTTGGTCTTTTATTTAAATGCACATTAGAAGATCTCTGTATAGTTCATTGTATTTTGAAAGTAGGACGTCATCATTGTTATTTCTGCCAAGGTAGCGGTGAAAATCTACTTTGAAGAAAGTACCTACCATAGTGTGTCTCGAACTGGTTTTATCACTAACAAACTCTTTTTTTTTTTCTTTTCTTTTATTGATAACTAGTAAGTGCATTTGTGTTGTTGTATGTTATTCGTAGTATTTCCATTTTTTATGTTTTTTCCAACAAGTTCAAAGTAGATTAAAATTATTTTTCAAAAAATAAAAAATAAAGATGGTTTATTTGGAAGAAAAAAAATTCTGCAAAACCAAAAATGTTTTATGGACAAAATTTTCATAGATGGCAAAGTCTAATGTGCCTTACTCGTTGACAACCTTAGGACTTTTTTCTATCATATCAAATCCCGTTAGGCCTTCGAATAAAAATTTCAATTCTAGTGTAACTAACAAAACTAGAATAGAAAATGAAGTAGATAAGGATTATCTTTATTATGGTCGTATTTTATCTACTTTGTCTAGTAATTTTTATGATATTTATTGCACTACAAAAATTTCATGTGAATTGTGGAGTGCACTAAAAAAGAAATATGGTAAAGAAGATGAAAGACTTGATAACTACATCATTGGAAAATATTTAAATTTTAAAATGAATGATAACAAATCTATAGTGGAACAAGCACATCTTTTCTAACATCTCATTCATGAAGTAAATCAGAAAAATAATGAAGTGTGTGAGAAATTTCATGTGGGTGCTTTACTTGAAAAACTTCCTCCAAAATTTCAATTTTTTGCTTTATCCCTAAAACACAAACATGAAACTCCAACCATAGACAATTTGATTGTTTTTCTTCAAATTGATGCATGAAAATAAAAAGATAAAGATAAAATGTCCATCGAATTTGAGGAAAAAGTAAATATTATTGAACGAAAAAGTTCAAATTCTAAAAAGAAAAAGTTTTCAAAAGATAATTCTTCTAAAATCCATCCAATGTTAATAAGAAAAAGAAGAGTTATTGTTTTGTTTATGGAAAACCTGGGCATATGGCTCGAGTTTGTTGACATTGCAAAGGCAAAAAAATCATCCGAGACAGCGGACAATCAAGTCAATATTATAACAAATAAGATTGATGAAAAATCCGTAAACATGAGTGATGCTGTTGTTGCACAAGTGATGGAAGAAGGAAAAATAGATTTATTACGAACCCCGGGAAAAATTTTGTCCCTTCATAGAGTGTAACATGTACCTGATATTAGAAAAAAATTTATTAGTGGCTCTCCTCTTATTAGAGATGGATATAAACTATTATTTTAGTCTAATAAAGTTGTACTTAGTAGTAATGAATCTTTCATTGGTAAAGGTTATATACTCTCTAGATATTCTTGAGGGTCTTTTCAAATTAAATATATCAAATATTATTTGTAACAATAATAAAAGTGATAATAGTTATTCTCTCTATGATATTGTTCGTTCTCCTAATATTTGGCATGGTCGTTTAGGGCATGTTAATAGTATATCTATTAAGAGAATGATGCATTTAGATCTTATTCCTAAATTTGACATAAACATGCATGAAAATTTGAAACTTATGTGCAACATGAATTACCAGGAAAGCCTTTTAAATCTGTGACAAGAGACTCTTTAATTTTAGATCTCATATATAGTGATGTTTGTGAGATACAAGTTTATTCTAGAAATAGTAAGAGATACTTTATTACTTTTACAAATGATTGTTACTAAATATTGCTATATTTTTCCTATTCAAACAAAAGATGAGACTTTGGCTGTTCACTTTCATGCAAAAGTGAAGTAGAAAATCAAAAGGAAAAGAGAATTAAAATCCTGCATTAGATAGGGAAGAAGAGTTTCTACAGAATTCTCAAAATTTCCGTAATGAGAATGCTATTATCCATCGAGTATCTTCCCCTTACGCACCTCAATTAAATGGTGTACAGAAAAGGAAAAATAGAACTTTATTAGATATAATAAACTATATGTTATCGAGCTCTAGGCTTCTTAATAATTTCTGGGATGAAGAACTCTTGTTTGCATGTCACATTCTAAATACAGTTCCTCACAAAAAATTAGACACAACTCCATATGAATTATGGAAAGAGAGGAAACCTAATTAAAATTATTTAAGAATGTGAGAGTGTTTGGCAAAAGTAAAAATTTCAGAAATTAAAAAGAAGAAACTGGGACCTAAAACTATTGTTGGAGTTCTAGTGGGTTATGGGTTATTCTCAAGATAGTGTTACTTATAGAATTTTAGTAATAAAATTTGAAATTCCTGATATAAAATAAATACTATCATAGAATCAAGAGATGTATTTTTTAGGATATTTTACCTTTAGAAAACACAATAAATAAACCCAACTATTGGGATCTCTTGCATGCCAATTTTGGTAAAGCATGATGAAGAAGGAAAAATCAATATGGAAGGTCCTAGACAAAGTAAAAAAGCAAGAGTAAAGAAAAATTTTGGAAATGACTTTTATACATATCTAATAGAAGATGATCCTCAAGCATTTAAAGAAACCATATCATCTATAGATTTGACATTTTTGAAAGAAGCAATAAATTTCAAAATAGAGTCTTTAATTGGTAATAAGACTTGGATCTTAATCGAATTGCCTAAAGGGTGTAAACCTATTGACTACAAGTGGATATTTAAAAAGAAACTTAAGCCAGATGGGATATTTAAAAAGAAACTTAAGCCAAATGGGTCTTTAGAAAAATTTAATGCAAGACTAGTTGCAAAAGGTTATTCCCAAAACGAAGGGTTTGACTATTTTGATACTTATTCTCCTATAGCAAAAATAACGACAATTCAAATCATTTTGGTTTTGGCATCCATATTTAAGTTAGAAGTTCATCAAATGAAGGTTAAAACCCACCTTTTTAAATGGTGAATTAGAAGAAGAAATATATATGGAATAACTGAAATTACTTGTTGTATACAGGAGAATAAGGTTTGTAAACTAGTAAAATTCTTATATGAATTGAAAAAGTTCCAAAGCAATGGCATGAAAAATTTGATCAAGTTATCTTATCAAATAGTTTTATAATTAATGACTCTAAAAATGTGTTCATAGTAAAATCATTAATTTTAGTTGTGTTATATTATACCTCTACGTAGATGATATTCTTATCTTCGGTAGACATATGAGAATTATTAAAAAAACTAAAGATTTGTCAAATAACTTTGACATGAAAGATATAAGAGAGGCCAATGTTATTTTGAAAATTAAGATTTTATGAAATTCAATGGGTATTACCGTTATACAATCACATTATATTGAAAAAATATTAAATATATTTAATAAGTATGATTGTAAACGCATGAGTACTCCTAATGATCCCAATGTGAGACTAAAGAAAAAAGTGGGAGAGTCCTATTTCCCAATTATTATATTTTCAAATTATAGATAGTCTCATGTATCTCACAAATGCTACAAGACTTGATATAGCACAAGCTGTGAGAAGATCAAGTAGATATACAAGTAATCTTGATAAGAGTCATTGAACTGTATTGGAAAGGATATTAAGATATCTAAAATGTACCATATCACTTAGTATACATTATTCAGGTTATCCCACTATTCTCGAAGGTTATAGCGATGCAAATTGGATCTCTAATTCAGATGAGATTTAAGCCACCACTGGATGTATCTTTACACTAGGGGGAGTAATAGTTGTATGAAAATCTTCCAAGCAAACGTGTATTTCTCGATCCTCCATGGATCTGAGATTATAGCACAAGATGCTATGGCACAACAGGCAAAATGGCTTAAGTGTTTATCAATGAATATTCTCATTGTTGAAAAGTTGATTCCTGCAATTTGCTTTCAATGTGATAATCAAGCTGCTATTGTAAAATGTAAGCAAAAGAATTCGGACACAAATGAGCTAAAGAGACACGCTTGAGGTAGAAAACTATTATGAGTTTAATTAAAATAGAGTAATCACATTGGATTATATTCCACCTTCAAGAAATATTACGGATCCGTTAATCAAGGGACTAGCTAAAAAGCAAGTTGTAGAATTTTCAGTAGGAATGGGACTGAAACCCATAAATTAGAAATTACTAAGATTGGCAACCCAAGCTGTCTCACTAGAGATCCCAAGACGAAGGTCCAACGTGGTAAAAACAAGATGTTTAGTAATTGGAGAAGTACCATACTTTTTATTTATAGTCCTACCCATGGTATTTAATGTAGCGGTAAGGAAGAGTTTATGTTTTGAATGAATTCGTAACAAATTATGTAGGATATGATTCCGTTACACATATTCTTGAAGAATTCACCTATTTAAGTGTGGTTGTTGCAACCTCTGAGATTGGACTTTTCTCTAGACCACTCAAGAATTAAGATACTAGCAAAAGGCCGTCAATACACACGACCCCGTTAATAAATTCGATAAAATCTCTTATGAAATGTATGATTAATTAAAATTCGGGCTAAAAGATCATAGTTCAAGATACAAGTTCACTATGGTTCTTCTGAATGGAATTTCTCATACTAAGTGAGGTTCAAGTCCACAATACACCTTCACTGATTGCATTGTAAAATACTGCTTTTGTATCTCTAAATTTTGAATCATGTGGGTTATTATTGGATTTAATTTTAAATGATTCAATATTTAGTGTGATCTTTACGTAAAATAATTATTGATAGACACATCTCTTTGATATAAAAAATACACATATTAGGATGATATCATTGGGATATGACTATGGATAAATAGTCACATGACTTTTGAATGAGTAGACACATCTTTAATTCTCATGTCTATGCATGAATGGAAGAACACTATCATTGGATGTTCTATGAAAGTGCATGTCTACTAGTAAAAGGTATATTGGTATTGTTTCATGCTCTATAAATATCCAACCCTTAAAACCTTGCTAAAGTTTTGATTCCAACATTCTTACATTCCAATCTTGAAGCTTTTGTTCTTCTCTTGTCTCCAAACTTCTTTCATATATTTAGTCTAAATTTCTACAAGAGCAATTGAGAGACTTTGTGTTCTTTTGGTCTTCTATTTGAGTGCATATTAGAAAATCTCTGTGTAGTTTATTGTATCTTGGGAATAGGACGACGCCATTACCATTTCCATCATAGTAGCGGTGGAAATCTACTTTGAAGAAAGCACCTACCATAGTTTGTTTCAAACTAGTTTTACTAATAACGAACTCTTTTTTTTTTTATTGATAACTAGTAAGTGTATTTGTATTATTGTATGTTATTCATAGTATTTCCATCTTTAATGTTTTTTCCAACAATTACCATATACATGCATGGCTGGTTATGTTCCGATGTTTAGATTTTAACAAACAAATGAACAGTTTTTCAATGCACAGTTTTTTTTTTTTTTTTTGTGTTGGAAAGCCTTCATTAATTTCAGATATGTACTGGATATCCACATACTAGCCTTGTGGCGACCAGAAAACAAAGTATACAGCAGTGAATTTCAGAATAGCCAAATTTCTCCTTACACCAATAGTCATGATTTTATTGGGTCTAAATAGATCATTAAAGGTTGAAGATAAAGCATTCATTTTTAGGTGGACGAATCTTGATTCCCATGTGACAAGTTTATCACATTTTCTTACACTCTTTCTACAATTCTTTCTCTTTTTTGTAAATCCCTTGAAATAATTGGTAACTGAAAACACCATGTTCAGTTCTTGTTTGTTTTGGATTATTTTCTGCAATACTAATTATGTTCTTAATTATTTTCTCCGACCGCATGAAATGCAAGTAGTTATGGTGATATATATCAATACATATATATTCAATTACAAGGAAAATTTTGTTCTTCCCTTAGCTTTAATTAGCCCTCATCCTATTTGGTCTTCCATGTTTGAAAAGACTTTTTTAACCCCCTTAATTTTGATATTTGAGTGTAAAAGGTTGCGAAACCAACTTCTATTCGTTTTGGAGTTAATAGACATTAGTCACGTGCATCTCATGTGACTTGGGCAGGGCATGGTTAGAAACGTTTTAGTAAATTACTCATTTCATCCATCAACTTTATGTCTAAATCCTGTTTCATCCCTTATCAAGTTTCGAAAGAACCTGGTAGGTCCCTGAAGTTATAAATTTGGATTTGAAAATTCCAGCAAAGCAAGTTTTATCTAGCTACACATCCCTGAAAAAAGATATACACTAAAGGTCTCTAAATTTCAACATGATCATGGAACAAAAAATTTGGCTATAGACGGGATACTAAGTGATTGGGAGAAGGATGTAGACACAGCGGTAGATAGTGCATTACGCTTGAACAGTTGAGCTGCCATTGGACAGCATCCTAAATGGGCTACTTGGGCTTTCCTGAATTGATTCGATGCCAAAACCAACACGGGGCTAGGCCAGATGATTAGCGTTGGATAGATTTCCTTCTACTTTCACCCTCAATAGGCCTGCCCTCAGGCAATAACAATTGATCCTTTCACTTTAGTGATGCCATAAGTCATTTTGATATACCATTTTCTTGCGCAATTCATGTGTTTCTATACTTTAATAAGTTAAAATCTAGTAATTAGGGTATAACTATTCATGTTTCAAAATTTTGGATATGAAATAATTTTTTCAGAATGTGCTTAAGTTCTCTGGGAACTTAATTGGAAAAGGTTTCAAAATTCCAAAAAAAAAAAAAATAGCACAATATATGAGTTCAGATAAGTGTGATAAAATACTTTACAAATTTATAATTTGGCTCCTAAAATTTTGTTAGTTTTGTATATGAGTCAATATAAATTTATTGAAAAATAAGTACATCTTTTTCAAAAGAAAAAGAAAAAAAAAAACATGGGTATAATAAGATTTTGTGAATTTTGGATTTGACTCATAGATTCTACAAAAAAATTAAATTCTATCTAACATATTAAGTTTTATAACAAATGTTTCTTAGTATATATAAAAAACAATTTGTGGAGACAAAAAATGTCATATCTATTATAAATTATGTATTATAGTGGATGTCTATTTATGTATTTGATAAGTCATAGTGAAATTGTATCTACATTCAAAGGAATCTGATAAGTGTAAAAACATCTTATGTTATTTACATAACGTAACTCATATACCATTGTACTCCTATAAATATATGTAATATATAGGAAATAAAATAACAGACAATTTGCTCTTTCATATTTTGTTCTCTTTATTTTTCTGTATCAACTTCATATATTTTGTTTAAATTTTATAATACATTATTAGTACGATACTTAGACTAACTGAGGTAGATCTTGCACTAAACTCTGACGTACTAAAGTAGACCCTTAAATCAACTTAACGAAGGTATAACTTTATATCATCACAATCAAGGTATGATTTGAAGATATTGAATATTATTTATTACTATGTTTTTGTTGTCATACTTTCGATATGTTATCATAATATCATCAGACTTTATTTTGATTATTGTTTGAATCATATTAAATATTACTAGTATAGAATTTATGGCCTTGACAGAATGGGCAAAACTAGCTATTGTGAATTATACACATGCTAAAATCCATTTGGAGACTAGGGATCCTAAAGACACAAAGAAAAATAATGAATTTAATCAAGACAAGGAAAAATCAATGATTTTCCTTCGTCGTTATATCCAAATGGATTAAAAATGATTATTTCACTGTAAAAGATCTTGCAAAGCTATGAAATAAATGATCATCTTATTTAAAGGATCCAGTAGATCTTTAAAAAATTAAAAGATCATTAATGAGTATATGTGTGAGAAAATATTCTCTACTTTTCTTGTTGAATATGTGCTTCTACAATAGCAATATCTCAAAAGGATTTTAAGAAATTACTGTAAATTGTTTATGTCATATTGTGACTGACTTAAATAATGAATTATCAACGATAAACTATGAAAGTTGTACTACTGAATTTGTTTCATTCTCTGAAGTGAATGTAATCATGCATAGGATCTACTCCATTCCCTAAAGTGAATACTACCATGCCTAGATTTGCCCCATTCCCTAAAGTGAATAGAGTTATGTATAACAATTATAAAAATAATTATGCTTGTGATTGTGGACTTTGACGGTAGCCAAAAACGAGGCAATAATAATTACCTTTGCCACTAGAAATGGATTCATTCTATAGAAGAAAAGTGAAAAAAAAAATAGCAGCCAAAATAATCTTACCAAAACATACTAAAAATGAATATTATCATGGTGGCATGAAAAATGCATTGCTCACGAACCTATCGTACGCCAAAGCATAGACAAAAGTAACTTCACGTACCTATCGTATGCCAAAGTTATATAAATAAATTTTGTCCGTAATGATTTTAGCCTTGGTCTTAGTGTTAACGATTTCTTCCTTAAAGGAAGTATTGGCCATTTGGTTGGTGGTAAAAATATTTAAGAAAGAAAATGTTGTGATATTTTATTTCGCATATCTTTGTTATAGTTTCAAAATGGGAATCTCTATGTCTTATTCGTTTGCATTAATTTGTTATCTTTTATTATTTTGTTATTATATTTTTCTTGTGTAATAAGAAAAATATGAATATACATCTAAATGTATCTGATATATGAGAATTATATCTCGATGACAGTGTAACAACACAGATACTCAAAGAAAAGAAATATTTTTCTCATAGGGTAGTACTAAATTGATTGATGGTTCCAGAAGAGTCACCATATTACTACTCAAGAATTTCAAAGAAAACTATTAATTTTCAAGAGATATTCATCGAAATGAATATATCATATTGAGACAATAAATAAGAAAAAATTAATGAGTATCTTTATATCACAAAGCAAATAAACGTATTTTTGAAAAGTTAATTTTCTTTTGATTTTTACTATACAATTGAAACATATACTATAGTAAACCGGAAGTTTACTAATTCAAAGAATTTTCTTTTTTGGCAAGACCCATCAGATCATCTTGGGTCAATTATGATGTGTAAAATTATTGAAATATTTTATTCACACAGAAATTTATTGAAAATCTTGAAAAATTTTCAATTCAATGAATTCTCTTATGTATGTTTGTTCTTAACGAAAAATATTTTAGATAATCACCAGTTTAATAGGGACTGTATCCCTTGCATTTCTGGAATAAATTAAAGGTGATATATATGTATGCCCAATCACCTGTGTTATGGACCATCTAGATATTTTATGATTTAATAGATGCATATACTAGATGGTTATATGTGTGCTTATTTTTGAATTGCAACTTCGAATTTGTGACATTGCTACTTCAAATAATTCGATCAAAAGCATGATTTTCAGATTATGCAATCAAGAAAATATGTATTAATAATGCTGGTGAATTTATATCTCAGATATCTAATGATATCTATATGTCAAAGAGTATAATTATTGAACATCCTTAAGAACATTTTCATACCCAAAATGGTCTAGCATAATTGTTAATAAAATGACTCCAATTAATATCTAGACCATTACTTTTGAGAACAAAATTAACCTACTTCTATATATGGATATGCTATTTTGCATGCAGCAGCACTGGCATGTATTAGGCTAAAAAGTTATTTAGAATTCTTCCTATTACAATTGGCTTTTGTTCAGGAGTCTAATATATCCCATCGAAGAATTTTTAGTTATGCGGTTTATATATCAATTTCTCCATCACACATAAGGTTCTTGAAAAAAATTGAAAATATATATTGGATATGAGTCGCCTTTTATAGCAAATATCTTTAACAGAAGACTTACTTATGGCAAGATTTGCCAATTTGGAATTTTAATTAAAATATTTTTCCAATATTAAGGAGAGAAGATGAGCAGTTGGAAAGAAAAAATTGAATGAAATGAATTATCAAATTTTGATCCTTATACAAAGTAACATAACTAGAAATTTAAAAGATAATTCATTATAAATCAACCGCCAAATTCATTTGTTGACCTACATAACTAATTATAAAACTCCAAAAGTGGATAAGGTGCCTGAATATAATGAAAATCAAGTGTATATCTCGATAAATTATGTCTTCACTGGAAAAAGATGGAATCGAAGAGATATTAATGTCGACAACATTTTTCTATGTAATATATATCAGTTAATATTTTGAATGAAAAATGAGGATCTTGAATCTAAATTTATCGAAAAGTGTTGACATAAAAATGATTGGAAAAAATAGAAAGACGTAATTTAAGAATTACTAAATTCACGTTTGAAATGTGAAAATTTAGGATTTATAACCCAAACTCCTAAAGCTGTGTAGCTGTTTGTGTACAAATAAATATTTGTATAAAACAAAATAAGAAAAATAAATTGTGCGATATAAAGTACGCTTTGTTGAAACAAGGGTTCTCACAAAGATTTGGCATTGATTATGAAGAAAAATATTCTCCTACAGTGGATGTAATCGCCATTAGATATTTATTAGCTTGACAATTTATGAAAAAGTTAAATTCGTTTATTGAATGTTGTTACAAGCCTACTTACATAATTCATTTGATACCGATATCATTATTTGTTTATAAAAAAATCCTTGAAAAATTTAATATGTCTGAAACATGTAAAGTTTCTTGGGAATATTGTAAAATAATATTATGAAATTCTTTGTATGGATTAAAGCAATCTGGACGTATGTGATTTAATCTCTTAGTGATTATATCTTGAACAAAGGCCACAAAAATGACCCAATTTGCCACTTATTTATAAAAAATGGATCAAACTTTGCGATAATTACTGTATATATTGATAATATAAATATTATTACAACTCTTGAAGAGGTTCAAAAGAAACGAATTCTTTAAAGAAAGAATTTGAGGCGAAAGGCCTATAGGTTTATAGATTCAGTACTTACTGAATGGAATTTTTGTTCATCAATCAACGTATATAGAAAAAGTATTAAATTGATTCTATATGTATATCCATTGATTACCCCAATAGTTGTAAAATAGCTTGATGTGAAACAAGGATTCTTTCCGGTCTCGAAAGAATAATGAAGAACTTCTTAGCCTGGAAGTACCATATTATATTACGTCGTGTATTCTTAGTGTTGTAGGAGCATTACTGTATTTTGCTAATAATACACGACGTAATATAACATTTACTATAAGTTTTCTACCAAGATTTAGTTCTTCTCCAACACGAGACACTAGAATGGTGTTAAACATATATTTAGATACTTTCGAAGAACTATTGATGTGGGTTTACTTCATTCAAGTGAATCTAGATTACAATTAATTGGCTATGTAAATGCTAGATATTTATATGACCTACAAAAATCTCGATCTCAAACAGGTAATTTATCCACATATGGTGATATAGCTATATCATGATGTTCAATAAAATAAACTTTAGCTGCTACTTATTCCAATTATATAGAATTAATTGCAATATATAAGGTAAGTATAAAATGTATTTGCTTAAGGTCATTAAACCAACATATCCAGAAGATATGTGGTTTAGAATTAGAAGATAAGCTGCCAACAATCTTATATAAAGAAAATACAGCATGCATAGCCCAATTGAAGGGGGACTATATTAAAGAGAGATAAAACGAAACATATTTCTCCAAAATATTTCTACACTCATGATCTTCAGAAAAATGATGATTTGATATCCAGCAGATTCGATCATATAATAATTTAGCAGATTTGCTCACAAAGGCATTACCAACAATAACATTTAAGAAGTTAGTTTGCAATATGTGGATGAGGCATCTCAAGGATATCAAGTGATGTTTTCATAAGGTGAGTAATAGTACACAATGTAGTCTTTTTCCCTTGACCATGGTTTTGTTTCAATAGATATTCCAGGTAAAGTTTTTAATGAGATAGCATACAAAAGTGTACTACAAATATTGTGTACTCTTTTCCCTTCATCAAGTTTTTTGCCCCACTCGATTTTTCCTAGTAAGATTTTAATGAGGCACATTGTTTTGTTATAGATATCCAAGGCAGAGTGTTATAAATTATGTATTATAATATATGTCTATTTATGTATTTGATAAGTTCTAGTAGAAATTTATCTACATCCAGAAGAGTCTGGTAAGAAGTAGAGAAATCTTATATTATTTACATAATATAACTCATATGTCATTATACTCCTATATATATATGTACTACATCAAAATAAAATAATAGAAAATTTGGTTTTCCCTATTTTGTTCTCTTTATTTTTCTCTCTTAACTTCATATATTTTGTTAAATTTTATAACAATGTCAAGATACAAATTGTATCATTTAAATATAAAAGGGTTAATACTATTTTTGCCCTCCGATGTGATTAAAAGTTTCAATATGATCCTCTAAATTGACAAAATCTCAATTTAGCCCTCCAAATTAAAAAAAAAAATCCTAATATGACCCTTCAAAATAAAAGAGTATCACTTTAACACTCCAAACTGTAAAAGGTATTCCAATATGGTCATTTAAACAAAAATAGTCTCAATGTGACCCTTCAAATTGAAATTATTTTAGCATCACCCTCCCTTTTAAATAAATAATATATGTGTGCAATAATATTTTTTGAATTATAGATATTATCGTCCTTCTTTTTAATTTATTTTTTTTTTGAAAAAGCTTCATCTTTATCTTTATTTTTGTGCGTAAGCCCTTTTAAAAGTCATATAAAGAAAATAAAGATTTAAGTATTTTTTGAAAACTAAAAATATAGATTTTGATATAGTTATTAAAAATAAATGTTGTTAATTTTTTATCATTTGAGACTATCAAAGTTCTGAAAATATAAAAATGACCCAAAAAAATATTGAAGCACAGGGTCATATTAATACCTATTTTCAGTTTGGAGGGCCTAACTGAGATTTTTAGTTGAGAGGGCCACATTGAATCACTTATTTTAGTTTGGAGGGCCAAACTGAGACCTTTATAGTTTAGGGGGCTAGAATGAAATAATTTTTCTAGTTTGGACGGTCAAATTAAAACTTTTTTACTTTAAAGGCCAAAATAAGATTTTTATTCAGTTTAGAAGGCCAAAACGACATTAACCAATACAAAATAATGTATATAGTTAATGTTGGTGATATATTTTTTTTCTCTACAAGGGCGTGTGTTTTCCATTAATGTATATACACACACACATACAACAATGTGTGTGTGTGTACACACACATACACACACACAATGTCACAAAGTGCAAAAAATTGTCTATAAAGATGATATTTTCCATGTGCATACCGTTTTTCAAGGAAAATATTTTTTTCCATGGAAAATATTGTACATCGAGCCAAACAGATCCTAATTGAAATTCTTAATTAGCCAATTTGTGGAGTTTGATAATTAAGTACACCAAATCAAAAGAAAACATTCAACTTGTGATTTTTGTTTGCGACCTTGTTAGGTAAAAATTTAATATTTTGTTGCGAATTAAATCCTTGCCCAACTTGACCTCACTCGTACGATTTGCTCGCGTGAGTTTTTATTTGTTTGAGTCAGGTCCATTCAAGATATTAAATCTCTTAATTACATTCCCTAATTTAAGAGAAACACCTTTTGATTCTAATTATCAACTAATTAATTTTACTTCCAATTAAATAAATGACAATAAAGGATTGAGTTGCACCTAAATAATATGCACTCAAGCTACTACGAACCCGTTACTAGGATCAAACCTCACATAGTTCGTTGTATTGAAATTCACTTGTATTTGGAGTATTTGTTTTGAGCTTAATGCGAAAATAAATTAAGTTTAAACCATTTCAAACTTTTGATGGGTTCATTGAATTTGAGCTATTTTAATTTAGTGAAATTTTAATTGATGGTT
The DNA here is from genome assembly GCA_025175665.1 of Cinchona pubescens. Taxonomy (NCBI): domain Eukaryota; kingdom Viridiplantae; phylum Streptophyta; class Magnoliopsida; order Gentianales; family Rubiaceae; genus Cinchona; species Cinchona pubescens. The sequence goes on from JANKKI010000276.1 coordinate 1,401,536, forward strand.
AAACTCTATAAAATAATATATTTTGTAGTTTTTATATCTAAACCCTTTGAAGGGTTTCCTACATATCCAGATTGGAATCAAGCCAAATGTAGTTCTAGACGAACTAAAATTTTTAAATATCAATTCTTTTAGGCCATTTGAAGCTATTGACTTTTAAATAGAGTTTTGCCATTAAAGGCTAAAATAGTTTAGATGAGTTTAAAGACTTGTCCAATTATTTAATTTAATCTTTTTGTGATACCTTGAAAAGAAAGATGGACATACAAGTCAACTTTAACTTTGTCTTTATTTTTAATTACCGTAAAAGGAAAAAATAACGAATACAAGAGCCAATTTGATTTGATATAATGCCTAATAAAGACAAAGTTAAAGTTGACCACATATGTCCATCTTTCCTTTCAAGGTATCACAAAAAGATTAAATTAAATAATTGGACAAGTCTTTAAACTCATCTAAAGGAAAAACGAACACAAGAGCCAATTTGATTTGATATAATGCCTAATAAGATAAATTTGGGTACTAAGACAAATCTATGCCTCAAAAAGCAAATTTGACACCAAGGCCAATGATAACTCTAATAAAGTAAAGTTATTTTGTCTCTAAATCATAGTATTATGTTTACTAAAATCCTGAATTTCGATGTTTATATGAGTGTTTTAGTTAATGTTTACATTATGTGTTTGCATTTCTATTTGTAGTAAATATTATGAGTTTTTATTTAATTTTATTTAATTTAGTTACTTATTTAGTTTAACATTATGTAGGTTAATAATTGGAAGTTGGGAGCTAGAATGAGCAAAGTTCGAGTGCTAAAAAAATGTATTAGAGAAGAATTAAAGACCTTTTTTGAATCGGTGTTGATGTCACGATATGAAACTAGATGTCGCGACATCGAGGCGGAATTTGGCTTATGTAATTTTAGTGTTCAATTTTGTGATATCAAGACATATCCAGCAAGTATACGAATGGCATTTTTGTAAATTTTGGTTACCAAATTCTAATTATTAGCTTGTATAATACTCCAACTATGTAAAGGTTTTTAGTTTGTGTTAGTACACACACTAGAGTAGAGTAGTTAGTAGACTTTCACATCGTTAGTAGCTTAGTTAGTTCTCTTTCAATTTTTTTTTATATCTTATCTTTAATTTCTTGCAAGTTTTAATTTTGATTAGATAATTTTAATGGGTTAATCATTAGCTATAGATATGATTTTCACTTGCTTTCTAGTTAATTTTCTTTAAAAATCTAGTTACTTCTATTTCGAGTTTCTTTAGGGTTCTTGATAATTTAGTAATTTCTAGTTAAAAATTTTCATTTCTTTATTTGATAATTCCCAGTAATTTTTATTGGGTTTTCTCATATTAATCAAGAAATCCAAAAATATCTAGTTTTAATCTAATTTCCCTTGCAAATTTTAATAATTCAATTAGTAGAAAAATGGAATTCACTTTGATTTCATGCTTTCGTATTTCTTATTTTGGATCATTTAGGATTAATTGCCTTTCAATTCTAGTCTATCTCTTAAACATACTTTAGCCAAACAGTTCGAACTAACTGAGTCAGAGCTGAACTGAATGCTCCAAAGGCCGCATCTAGGGCTTCTGGTTCGAACTTTCTTTTGGAAGGTGTCAACTAGTTTTGTCTTCCCCTACTTTAAGGAATGATTTATCGACCTTCCATTCTTATGCTAGCCGCCTATAATATAAGGAAGATATCTCATATATACAAAGGGTTTTCTCTGATCTACCTCTATACCTTGAGTTTTTCCCTTGTTTTGACGAAGAGGTTTCATCAAATTTGCTAACTGAGTTGGGGGATAAGTTCCTAGACATTCGAACGGCTAATAACTTCTTTACTGAAGCTTTGCCAAAGCAGAAGAATGCTTGAAATGAGGTTGAGGAGGCAGAAGTTGGGCTAGAACAGGAGCAGGAGTAGACCAATAAGTAATATAATAGGCATCTTTTATATATGTAGTTTTGACAATCTAACTATCATTGTTCCTGTGCATCTCTCTTCTCTTTTAATCTTTTGATGAAAGTACAAAAATTATTCATCCAACATGAACCATTTAATAAAAAATTTACCGTCTAAGATGAACTATCAATTTCTTTAATAATACTTTTTTAAGTTGATGATGTTCCAATTTGAGGAATAATTTTACCATGCTGATCGGCTAACTTGTACAAACCTGTTTGATGAGTTTCAACAACTTAATAGGGTTCTTCCAAATTGGCATCCAGTTTTATTACTATTGGCTCTGATAACTCTTTTTTTTTTTTTCGAACAAGGTCTCCTAGTGGAAAGTACCTTTGCCAAACTATAGCATTATAATAGTCATTTATTCTTTTGCTTGTAATTAGCTTCTTGAACAGTTGCCACTAGACTTCGTTCTACTATAAATCAAGATCGGTTGTTCGTTCTTGACTGCTACTTGCCTTATCATGATCTTGTATTTGGGATTTAAGCATTCCAAACTCGATTGGGTTGATAGCTTCAACCCTATACACCAAACTAAATGGTGTCATTCCATTCACAGTTTGAGATGTAGTTCGGTACGACCATGGCACACTTGGGAGCTATTCAATCCAACTTCCTTTGACACTATCCAATCTTGATTTTATGTCAACTAAGATCATTTTGTTAAAGACTTTAGTTTGACCATTGGCCATAGGACGTCCAACCAAAGTTGTATGTAATTGAATTTGTAATTCCTCACAGAATTATTTAAATGATTCTCCCACAAAATAAGTACCATTATTAAAAACAAGAGTATGAGGTTTTCTATATTTTCAAACGATGTTCTTCCAAAAGAATATCTTAATACTTTTTCCCGAGATGGACTTCAATGACTTGCTCGACTTCAATCCATTTCGAAAAATAATCTATAGCCACAGCCAAATACTTATGACCTCCAGTGCCCTTGGGTAGGGGACCTAATATATCAATGCCCTATTGTTGGAAAGGTCAAGAACTGGTGATTGGAGTGAGATCAAATGCAAGCTTTTGAGGGATTGGAGCATGAATTTGACATTTGTGACAGTTTCTTACTAGATTATTAGCATCATTATGCATGGTCGGCCAATAATAACCTATCAAGATTGCTTTTTTTGCTAGACTCCGAGCTCCTATGTGACTTTCACAAATTCTATCATGTATTTCTCAAAGCACATAAGTGGCTTCATTCGATGTTAAGCATTAGAGTAGAGGACTCAAATAAAATTGACTGTATAACAGTATTTTAATGATTTCTTACTTCATAGCACGAATTTTAAGCCTCCAAGCTTCAGTTTGGTTATCAAGCAGGATCCATGTATTTAGATAATCCAAGATTGACTTCATTCATCCCAGATTATTTAATTTCAATTTCTATGAACTCAATTCCATTAATGGTTCTTTGTGCTTGGACCTCAACCAATACTTCTTTAGTCATATGAGAATATTATGGCTGAGGCTAACTTTTCAAGCACATCGACATTATGAGAAGGTACTTTTGCAAGCTCACCCTTCGAGTCTCAAAATTACAAAGACTTCGGTTGACCAGCAACATGAAAGCTTTTTAGCAATAGAATTTAGCAATGGAAAAAATTCATTACAACTGAAACGGAATTAGCAATAGTTTTTAACAATAATAATAATAATAATAATAATAAATTTCCAAAATCATTGCAACGGATATTCCCATTGGAAAACTAAAAAAAATATACATATTTCTAACGGATTTTTAGGTTGCAACCATTTGGGAAAAATAAAAACCTATTAGATTCTTAATACCCCACAAATCGACTAAAACATCTCTATCTCTCCGCTTATTTTCTTTGCCTTTCACCACAACCTTGTGACACGGTCCACCCATTCAGATGAAGAGGTCTGACCAAAAGAAGCAATCAGACTATTCTCCAGAAGAATATGGAACATTCTAGAGCCTCTGGAATTTCCTAGAATGCCCTTAGATTCCCTAGAATATTCTAGGAGGAATATTCTTTATATAGAATTCTCTAGTGTCATATGGATTTATAATTAATGTAGTAGGTTCTAGAATTCTCTATTGTAAGTATAAAAAGGAACCAACCTCCTCATTTGGAACATACGTCACAAGTTTGAGCAATACATAAAGTTTTCATTCTCTCAATTATCACTTCTCTTGTTGTGAGTGTGAAGAAGGGCTGACTTAGGGTGAAAACCTAAGTGCCACACGGGTTGGGAGCACTAGAAAGAGTGAGCCCGTGACAAGTGGTATCAGAGCGAGTTTTTGTAGCAAGTGCTTGGCAAGAAGACACTATGGCTGGAACTTCATCCGACATGACCCATGATGAGATCCCTCAGACCAAGAAAGAAAGCAGGGGGCGAGAACTGTTGTCTCTATCAAGAGATGTGTTGGTAGCCGCCATTGCTCGTGTAGAGAAACAAGAGTTGGCCATGGCAGAAACCCACGACGCTGTCGAGGATGCAGTCGTACGCATTGACGGGTCGAGTCCAAGGAGAAACTTTCTTTAAGGGAGAAATACAAGGTACCCTGAATGATGTGGTAGATGGTTTGGCCCAGAGGTCCGAGGCTCTGGAGGTAGAATTAGTGTCCATCAAAGATGAGATAGCGGCCATGCATGTGGAGCGAGACCAAGTTGCTATTATGCGAGAGGAGTTTGAGGCACTCAAGGCAGAATTGATTGCCTTGAAAAGAGCTGTTGTCGACGAACGGTGATGCTTTAGCTTACACCCCAATCAGACGTTCCAAAGCCCAAGGATTTCAATGGACATAGGGAGGCCAAGGTAGTGGACAACTTCCTGTGGTCCATCGAGCAATACTTTCGGAATGCAGGAATCCAGATCGATGAACAAAAGGTAAATCTTGCCTCGCCATACTTGACCGATTACGACTTGCTTTATTGTGGTGGTGGCGTAGAAGTGACAACCGTAGTGGCACTACTATCACTACTTGGGATCAATTTGTGGACGAGTTTTGAAACTACTTCTACCCTCAATATGTGGAGAGAGACGCTCATGCAAAACTTCACCGACTAGAGATGAAGGGTGAAGTAAGGGAGTACATGAGAGAGTTCTCCCAATTGATGCTACAAATTCAAAGCATGAGCGAGGAGGATGCCTTATTCCAATTCACGGATGGACTCAAGCCATGGGCATGGTTGGAGCTGGAAAGAAGGAATGTTGACAACCTCTCCAAAGCGATGTCGGTGGCTGAGTCCCTCTTGGAGTTCAAGCCACGAGAAAAGCCAACCCCACCAAAGGAAAAGCCTAGCTTCTCCAAACCAAAGGGCAAAGAGATTGCAAAGGAGAGCAACAAAGAATTTGGTAGGGGAGGAAGAAAGAAGTCTCCTTCCAAGAACGAGGGGAAATAGTTCACAGCAAAGGACAAGGGCAAGCTCAACCGTTGAAGTGTTTTTTCTACAATGGTGCACACATGGCGCGGCAATGTCCTGCGAAAGCAAAGTTGGCAGCCATGGCCATGGAGGAGGAGAAAGCGAAGGAAAAGCAATTGGGTTCACTTCGGATTCTAAATACCATCAAGGTGAAGAAGTCGTAATAGAAGAAGGGCTTGATGTTTGCTTATGTGGAGATAGCGGGCCACAAGCTAAGTGCTCTAGTGGACACTGGAGCTACCGACTTCTTCATCTCGATCTAGGCCGCCAAGAAATTCAACCTTCAACTGGGGAATGGCATTGGCACCTTGAAGATCGTCAACACCAATGAGGTCCCTGTCCATGGGTTGGCGAGCAACGTAGATGTAGCCATTGGGAAATAGAAGGGCAAGACTTCACTTGGGATAATTCCTCTTGATGATTAAGATATATTGATAGGACTTGACTTCTTTGATCGTATTAGTGTCATGCTGCTTTCCTTTGCCGACTGCATATGCATTTTGGATCCTCATCAATGCCAATTCGTGGTACCTTTGAGGAGGGAGTTTGGAAGGGATCACAAGACCTTATCTGCCATCCAACTATGCAGTGGGTTGAAACGAGGAGAGCCAACCTTCCTTGTGACCCTAAAGGTGGACGAGAGAGACAACCAAGGAAAGGTGCCTAAGATGGTTACGGTAGTACTGGAGGAGTTCAAGAGTGTGATGCCTGCAGAACTGCCGAAGGAATTGCCTCCTAAGAGAAAAGTAGACCACGAGATCGAACTGATCCCCGGTACCAAGCTACCTGGTATGGTCCCCATAGCATGTCCCCTTCGAAGTTCTCAGAGTTGAGAAAATAGTTGAAGGATTTTCTGGATGCTGGTTACATCAGACCCTCAAAGCCTCCCTTCGGTGCCCCGGTGCTATTATAGAAGAAAGACAATGGGTCCCTAAGAATGTACGTAGACTACAAGGCCTTGAACAAACTGATAGTGAAGAAGAAGTACCCCATACCACTGATTGCCGACTTGTTTGAGGGATCCCAGCTTGGAGGTGCACGATGGTTTTTCAAGTTGGACCTAAGGTCGGGGTACTAGCAGGTACACATTGAGGACGACGAAGAACACAAGACAGTATGCATGACTCGATACGGCACCTATGAGTTCCTCGTCATGCCTTTCGGCTTGACCAATGCCCCAGCAACCTTCTACACGTTGATGAACAAGATACTTCGAGAGTTTCTTGATAAATTTGTAGTGGTATACCTTGACGATATTATGATCTATAGTTGCACCTTAGAGGAACACATCCAACACTTGAGGGAAGTGTTTAGGGTGCTTAAGGAAAACCAACTCTTCATAAAGAATGAGAAATGTGTGTTCGCATAGCAAGATGTGCCGTTCCTTAGACACATTGTGAAGGGAGGCCAAATTCAGATGGATGAGTCAAATTTTCTGAGTTATTGCAGAATGGGAACCCCCTACCAAGGTGACAGAACTACGATCATTCCTTGGATTGACAAACTATTGCCGAAAGTTTGTGCAATGCTACTACTCCAACATCACCACGCCCTTCACGGAGTTGCTAAAGAAAGGGAAGGCATGGGAATGGGATAAGGAGTGCCAAGGAGCTTTTGAAAAATTGAAAGAAGCCATGATCCAAGAACCGATACTTGCCTTGCCAGACTACTCAAAGGCCTTCGAGGTGGAGACAGATGCATCAGACTTTGCCATTGGTAGGGTATTGAGGCAAGAAGGACATCCAGTGGCCTACGAATCGAGGAAGCTTAGCAAGGCGGAAAAGAGATATACGGTGCAAGAAAAAGAGATGACGGCAATCGTCCATAGCCTAAAACATGAAGGCACTACTTATTGGGGTCTCGTTTCACGGTGCGGACGAAAAATGTCGCCACAAGCTACTTCTAGTCCCAAAAGAAGCTCTCTCCCAAGTAGGTGAGGTGGCAAGACTTTTTGGCTGAATTCGACTATGTACTAGAGTACAAGCCTGGAAGGGTCAACTCCGCTGCTGACGCCTTGAGCTGAAAGGCAATACTTGTTGCAAATGCATTAGCCAACTTGAAAGTCCATTGCTCAACAGGATCAAGGAGGGATTGAAGCATGATGTAACTGCTAGGAGCCTTCTTGAATATGCCAAGGAAAGAAGAACTCGAAGGTTTTGGACCAAGGAAGAGTTGCTCTAGACAAAAGGGCGACGCCTCTACATGCTGCATCATGGGAACTTAAGACGGGAATTAATGAAGGAGTGCCATGACTCGAAGTGGGCTGGTCATCTAGGGATGCACCGTACCTTGGCACTAATGCAAGAAAAATACTATTGGCCTCGGATGAGAGACGACGTGAAAACTTATGTTCGAACATGCTTGGTATGCCAACAAGACAAGATCAAGCAGTCCAAAATGGCGGGTGTACTAGAACCTTTGCCCATTCCAGGGAGACCATTGGAAAGCGTCTCAATGGACTTCATAGTTGGTCTGCCAAAATCTGAGGGATGTCAAACCATCATGGTGGTGGTAGACAGGTTCTTGAATTATGGAACCTTCATAGTTGGCTTCCAAGGAAGAGAGCTGCTGAGGAAGCTGCTTAGCTATTCCTGAAGCATATTGTGAAGTATTGGGGAGTGCCACGAATAATTGTGAGCAATCGAGATGCCCGATTCATTGGGAAGTTCTGGACAGAGTTGTTTGAGTTGCTGGGTTCAGAGCTCAACATGTTGACTAGTTCACATCCTCAAACCAATGGACAGATGGAGTGGGCGAATGCGTTACTGGAGCTATAGTTGAGGCATTATGTGAGCTCAACCCAACAAAATTAGGCAAAATTGCTTGACGTTGCCCAATTCTCGTTTAACTTGTAGGTGAATGAGTCTACAGGGAAGAGTCCTTTCAAAATAGTAATGGGACAACAACCACTCACTCCTAGCACCGTCGTGGCGGGACATAACGGCTGCAGCATACGAACTTTCCAAGACATGGCAAGAGGAGGCAGATTTGGCAAGGGCACCCCTACACAAGGCTGCTAAGAAGATGAAGAAGTGGGCTGATGAGAAGAGATGGTCCATGTCTCTTGTCACTATTCCTTGAGTTTGAGGAAGGCGACCTTGTGCTAATCCAGATACACTCCATACTTAGATATCGGAAGGTGCATAAGGGACTATTTCGAAGGTACGAGGGACCGTTCAAAGTACTAAGACGGGTAGGGAAGGCGGCCTACAAGGTGGAACTTCCTCCGAAGCTAAAACTTCATCCGGTGTTCCATATGAGCTTGTTGAAGCCATACCACCGAAGACCCCAATTGCGGGCTGTCACAGCGAGCACCTATGGGAGCAAAGACCTTGTATGATCATGAGGTGGATTGCATACTAAGGTACGAGAGGAACGCAAATAGTATTGCAAGCCCATGATCGAGTACAAAGTACGATGGAAAGGTTTGCCCAAGAGCAAGGACAGTTGGGAGCTGGCCGAGGCACTTTGGCAGTTCAAGAAGCAAATTGACACATTCAATACCGCCAAAACCAACGAGGACGTTGCCCGAATAAGTGGGGGAGAATGACACGATCTGCCCATTAAAATGAAGAGTCGCCATTGGTTTGACCAAAATAAGAGATCAGACTAATCTCCAGAAGAATATGGAACATTCTAGAGCCTTTGGAATTTCCTAAAATGCCCTTAGATTCCCTAGAATATTCTATGAGGAAAATTCTATGAGGAATATTCTAGGAGGAATATTCTTTGTATAGAATTCTCTAGAATCATATAGATTTGCAATTAATGTAGTAGGTTCTAGAATTCTCTCTTGCAAGTATAAAGAGGGGCCAACCCCCTTATTTGGAACATACCTCACAAGTTTGAGCAATTCAATACATAGAGTTTTCATTCTCTCAATTCTCTCCTTTCTTTTGTGTGTGTGAAGAATGGCTGACTTATGATGAAAACCTAAGTGCCGCACGGGTTGGGAGCACTAGAAAGAGTGAGCCCGTGACACTTGTCTATACGCCTTCTACCATCATCATCGGCATCAAACCCCCTCAACCAACCTTAGTCTCTTTACTTCCCTCTCCCCACCCCCTTCTTTCCCATTTCCTTTTTCCCCCTCAGGTGGGAGTAGCCAGTGGCCAAGGCAAAACACTTCGGAGACGTGAAGGTGAAGAACTTGTTGGAAATTGTGCTGGCTCATCAAGAATTGCAAGCGGAGATCTCGATTAACTGCTAATCTCTCTATGGCTTCGAATTTCGCACCACCAAACCCTCAAATTAGGTTTTTTTTTTCTTTCTATCTCTAACTCTGCTTGCTATTTTTAGTGTACTAGACTTTACTTTCTTTACTTGCGACAGAAGAATGTTTTAGTAAGGATCTTATTATAGAAGTTGAAATTCAACAGATTCTTTTTTATGTTTATTTCTCCAATTTTTTCTATTGATCAAGAAAATAGGTGAAATTATTGTGTGTGCGTGTTGTGTGTGGGTACATTTCTTGACTGAGAATTTAATATTTTGGTACTTTATTTTTCTACTTTCTGTTATTTTTTTCGATTGGATTAGAAATTTATGTTTACTTTGTTATCAGTTTCTTTTGATGGAGAGAAAGATTGACGATTAGCTGTGAAATTGATATCAAAAAAGGCAAAAATTAATGGTGTGTGGTTATTTAATATCCTCGTTATTTGTCTTCATTTTCTGTATAATGACTTATGAGTACATCAATTTGATATGCTAAAAGTGAACTCGAATAGGCTTCTTGCTTTAGATCTCTCTTCCTATCAGTTTTTGTGATGGACTAGAAGTCCCTACTTTCTTTTGCAGGACAGTTGCATTATTTTGGGTTGTTCTTGTTAGTATTTTGTGTTGGGAAATGTTGTGGTTCTTTTTACTATTGAAAATAGCAAAAGTGCAATAATAGTAAAAGGAACCACAACATTGCTTTTATTAGTTCCAACCAAGGTAAGTTAATTTAATCTTCAAGCTATTCAACTAAATCATGGCAATATTGCTTTAATAGGCCTTGTCTTGTGCTCCTTAGCAAATTACCTTGTCCTGCGAGAATAAGATTCAACCTATTTAACAAATTGGTATCAGCTTTTATCAAGAAACTGCTACAAATAAGCTACAGTTGAACATGACGCTGTTCCAACTTGCGCTCTCTAACATGTATAGTAATAATTTTAATCAAAAAAAAGAATCCAAATCTTGTTCAGAGTTCAGACCTGTTCCTGAATTACTTCTACTATATACGGAACTTGATTCGTAAAAGGTAAATAAATAGGTCCCAGAAATCATGATAACTGAAAGAAACCAAGAGAAAAGATAGAACCTAGAGACAAAATAGAGTAAATAACCATTAAATTTCTGAAGTTAGTTGGCCAGTGTGATTTCTCGATAATTTTTATAATAATGTAAGGTTATATAAAAAGACAGACTAGTACCACACCAATGTGGACATTTGGCATTGAAACTCCCATGATAGGTTTGGTCCTTGCCTGCATTAGCCAAAGCAAGCTCGATTTTTTTAGTGTTCTTAATCCTTTCCTCATTAGTGACTTTGATAATAATACTAAATACTTGAATTACAAACATTAAATCTTCTTTGTAAGGAGTAATTTCATTTGCAAAATCCTTGTTTTGATCCTGTCCAGAACTGTCCTTAGTCTGAGAGATTGCAAGTCCGATATACTCAATCCTCGATGGATAAATGAAATTGTATTGATTGAATATGGATTTACTTCTACAACATGCAACAAAAGTCTATACTTTGCTTTCTGGTGTTGAAGTGTGGATCAAGTTCATTTAATCAGATAAATAAAAATCGTTTATCCAAGAAATGTTAAGGATTGCCTTAATTCAATTAAAAGGTTGTTTCTGTATAACTTTATTATTATGTTTGTAAATGGTTTTCTTGGAACGGTATGCAAAATTGATGTAAATCTTTTCTTTCTAAATGATCAACGACACTCCCCACCACTTACCACCCAAAAGTTTTTTGTTCACATGAATGATCAATATAACCTTGTTAACATCTAAATGAATGTATGGATTTTTCGTATTACTAATCAGCAGTTAATGACTTGCTTTGACAACTCACATGTTCTGCTTGATTGTTTAATGTGTAATGCACAATGATTTTTGTTTTGAATGTTTATACCAACAAATTCTGTATCTACAAATACATAATCATTTCCCTTATACTTGCACAGAAATCTTGAAATTTTTGCTCTTTTTTTTATTGGGTTTTGGCGAAGGGGGAGAAGGAAAGATTTGACTGGAGAGTTGTCACTTTGTTGGACGCTTTGATCAGCATTTCCATTTGGAAAAGTTCAAATCGTCTTAAGGTTTTGACTAGTGAGAATAATGGTTCTAGAAATGGTTGAGACACCATGTAGTAAATGCCTAGGTGAGCTACTTGTTCATAAGGTTGAACAATGATGCATAAAATTATGCAATTTCAAAGTTCAGTTACTTTGTCAAATCTGGTGCATAACTCTCTCTATTTTTCAGACACAAACTTATTGAAATGAAATCTTTAGGAGTACTAAATGGAGGCATACTTAAACTAATCACAATTTTGGAGTCTTATTAGTGGAACCCAAATATTTTTTTATTGACAACATGCCTATTATTGTAATTGAAGCCTATATATGCTTTCATCCGCTCTAGTAAAAATGGGTTAAAAATTAAAACAATTGCATCTGTAGAGAGTGATTTGAAAAAAAAAATGCAAATAGCTATCTAAAATTTAAAACAGAAAAGCTAACAAATAGTTGGACAAATGAATAATATGTAGTATTTTATGATATCCTATGCAAATTATTAAGGCTGGTCAATGAATATACTATTAGTACCTTGTTTCATGAACTACAACTACCTAAGGGAATAAATATATCTTGTCATAAAAGAAGACTTGCGACCATCATTCTCTTTTCTGCTTTGACCCAACAACTTGAATTTTATTTCCCTTGTATTAATAATGTGCATATTGTGCATGTCATTATCTTAATACGCATCTACCTAATTGCATGCTTAATAGTACTTCATTATCACATACGCATGAGAAAATATTTGAATGCTATATCTAATTTGGTTGATGCTCTAGGTTTAAATATTTCAATAGTTTGATTTAGGTTTGTTTTTTGCTACTGCTATTGCTAGTTCTAGGAACTATAATACAATATTAAAGTCAAGTTTGTACTTGATATTTCATGGTTTTTTTTAAGCATCACAATTAAATTTATCTATTACAATGAACACTACTAAGTTTAAAGTCACTGAAAGACATGCTATCGTCCTCGTATCTTTCGTTCTTGCTACGCAATTTAAATATAAGTACTAATTTGATTTAATGTACTAAATATGTATTTTATTTTTGCTTCATATTTGGTTATCTTTTCCTCAATTTTCCTCTATTTAATTAAATTTCTTTCAATTTAATTTTTGGTGATAAATTTAACCTTTCACTCTCGTTTAAGGTAGTAAAAAAGTACACATTTTGGGACAACAATCAAATCTAGACCAAAGAGCATTGCAAAGTAGGCTTGTCATCATTCTATTTTAAACATATTTATCATGTGGTTAAAATGTCATTTAGGTTTATTTGTGTATGTGGAATTAGTTGGGATTCAAATTATAAAATTTGCATAAACTTTGTGATATATTAAATTGTTATATCTACATCTTTTGGATGAACCTTATCGATTCATGATTGATTATTTTGTATCAACTCTTGTTGTTTCATATGATTGATTATTTTGTATAACCCTTACCATGTCATGATTGATTATTTTGTATTAACCCTTTCCGGGTCATATGATTGATTATTTTGTATCACCCTTGCTAGGTAATGATTGATTATTTTGTATCAACCCATGTTGGGCATATGATTGATTATTTTGTACAACCTTTGTCGGCTCATTATGATATTTTAAGTTGAACTTTGTTATAACATTCATTGATTCTTTTTTATTTATTATTAGTCAATTTTCGTCCAATTTATTTTAGTCATTTTTAGTGATAATATACCTTATGTGGGATGAACTTTTATTACATTTCTTGGGTTTTTTTTTTTTTAAGCTTTTGGCTTTTCTCACATTTATCCAGCAAACCTAGAAGATTCTTCTAAAGTGTTGCCTGCCACAGAAGAATGTATAGATGACCTTACAGATCTTCTATGGGGCTCGTCAAGGATGACGTTAAGACTGTTGGAAAGTAGCCTAAGGAGTCAACATCAGATGTGAAGAGTCGGAATAATTTCCGAATGATAGAGGTGATGCTTCTGGCAAGGGTTTGATTAAGCTGAGTGATGATGTGCTAAAGAATCAGGCTGAACAAGACATTCAGTAGGCAATAGCAGAATCTGGAAGTGAACGGGAAGAGGAAGAGCTAGTCACTGACACTATTGACATAGAGGTTGCTGGTAGTGTATCCAATACGATAGGAAGCCCTGAAACAACTACTGAAATTCCACCAAAAGTTGATAATCCATTGGATCAGGCAACCATGGAAGTGGGGGAAATAGACACCTACCAAGCTTTGGATAACGACGAAAATGAGGAGTGTATTATGACTGATTTTAGTGAGAGCTCTTCTAAGGTGCATGATAATGTCAAGCTAACTGCAGCTGAAATAGATGAGGTCTCTGAATCTGCCATAACCGATCTTGACAATATATCAGCAAACACTCACATTGTTAAAATTGGTGCTTCTGGACTAAGTGGAACAAGTGTCACAAATGACAAAGAAGAAAGGAAACAAGTATCACCTATTAATAGGATCTCTACAACAACTATTAATTTGCATGAGAGGGACGAGGATAGGGCTTCTATTAGACAAGTTGCTTTGTATTCTTCCTTGAGTAGAGGACGTGGTAAAACACCTTAGTGTAGGGGTGGCTGCAGTGCCTGTGGACAAGCATCTAGTAAGCAAGGCTAGGCTATGGATGTTACGGAGAGCAATTTGTGTTTTTGCTATACTGATGCTTTTTCTTAGTCATATTTGTCGGATATGAATATGATGCTTTGTAATTTCACTCATAAAGAGCCATGATGATTTTGAGAAGCATCTTTGTGATTCTTGAATGGCTTTAAGTTATTACATTTAGAGATTAGCAGAAAAAATTGCTATTATTGAATATTGTGTTCTTGATTGAAATTTGTTCGCTTGAAATGACAATTTGGATTGTTGGAATGGTTTTCGGGTTTTTGAATTGGGTTTTAAATTTTTTAATTTTTTTTTAATTTGCAACAGATTTTTCAGTTGCTAAATTAGAAACAAAAAAAATTCATTACTAAATTGCAATAGGAATTTTTCCATTGCTAAATTGCAATGGATGGTTCTGTTGATAAATCCGTGGCTACCTGTTAGCAACAAGGTATTTAAAAATATATTTTTTGTCATTGCCAAATCTGTTGGTAATCCCATTAGCAACGGATTTTCATGAAACATCTGATGCTATTTCCATTGCTAAAAGGCTTTTTTATAGTAGTGCAGTCAGAATGGTTTCATATTCAACTTTATCAGTAGTAGTTCAGAAATCAAACAAAAGGGCATATGTGAAGTGACTGCCTTCTAGAGATTGGAGAATAATACCCGCGTCTAATCTAGATTCACGAGATGTTCCATTCACACGTAGTTCCCAAAGCTAATAATCTTGTTATTTAGCCTCGGTTTGTCTGTTATCGGAAGCACATTACCAGTAGAAAGTTGAATCAAATGTACTTTCAGTTATAAAATCTACTAATGCATGTGCCTTTATACAAGGTCGGGGTTTAAACTTGATATCATATTCAAGAAACTTGACCTACCACTTAAACATTCTTTCCAAAGTGTCAGGTTTCCCAAAACTAACTTCAAAGGAAAATTTGTGTAGATCATGATTTCATGGCTCTAAAAATATGGTCTTAATTTTTGAGCTGCAATGACTAATGAAAAGGCCATTTTCTCGATCTCTGAATAATTAAGTTCCAGTTCTTGAAGGACTCTGCTATCAAAATAAATCGGCCTCTGCACTTTCTCTATTTCTAAAACTAGAATTGCACTTACCGTTTTGTCCAAAGTAGACAAGTAAAGGAATAACATTTGACCAGGCTTTGGTGCGGTTGACATTGTTTTAGCTTATCGACAGTTTGTTGACATTGTTCACTCCATTCAAAATCTTTTGCTTTCTTAATTATTTGAAAGAAGGATACATCTCATTTGGCTGTGATTATTTTGATAGAAATCTATTCAAAGATGTCATTCTACAAGTAAGACATTGAACTTCTATTATTGAACTGCCAGCTTTATATCCAAAATTGCTTGCACCTTGTTAGGATTTACTTCAATTCCTCCTTACGAGACAATAAAACCCAAAAAAATTTCTAAAAGGACCCCGAAAGTACATTTCAAAGGGTTAATCTCATATCATTACCCTTCCTGATTTCAAGAACTTCATGCAGATCTGAGATGACATCCTTATGAGTTCAGCCTTTTACAACATATCATCTTATCTATATATACTTTCATGTTTCTACTAATTTACTTTTTGAACAGTATATTGACTAACCGCTGATAAGTTGCTCCAGCATCCTTGAGTTTGAACAGTATGATCTAATAGCAGTAAGGACTTTAATCTGTAAAAAAAAAAAAGGAAAGATGTTTTTCCTCATTTTTCTTACTGAGACAGATCTAATGATAACCTTTGTAGGTATCTAAAAGATGTCCTATTGAAAAACATTTTACTAATGAATCTACTATAATATTAGTACGAGACAAAGGGTAACTATCTTTCAGACAAGCTCTATAGAGATCGATGTAATCGACACACATTCACCTGCTCATATCTGACTTTTTTTACAAGTACAGGGTTTGATAACCATATAAGATACAAGCCTTCTTTGATGATTTGAATAGTTAATACTTATCAACTTCACCTTCTATAACCATGATGTGCTCAAGTCCGAAGAGCCTCTTCTTTTGTTTTATTTGTTTGTATACCGGATCAACCCCCAATTTGTATTCAATCACATCACATAAGATACCAGGCATATCTTCTCTTGACCACGCAAAAATGTCTCTATTTTCATGTAGAAGCAGTAGGATATTAGCTTTTAGTCAGTTGGCAATGTAGTACAAATCCATAATTTCCTTTCTGGTAGGTCGGATCAAAAGCGATTTCTTCAATTCGAACTTCTTGACTTGGTTCATCATTCTAAGGCTCATCAATTTTCCTTTTTTCTTTGTCTCTTCTAGGTGCCTTTTCCTTCTTCCTGTTTTTAAATTCATTATGATTTTTTTTCATTAAAATCTTCTTCAATTTGCACAATTGAAGGTTGGCTCTTAGAGATATCACGTAACACTTTGAGGCTTTTTATTGATTACCCCAAACATAGCCTTTTGACCCATCTCTTAATGCAAATTTGATTCCCAAGTGATACACAGAGAGGAAGACAATGAACACGTACTGAAATGGTTGGCCCAAAATCATATTGTAAGATAAAGATTTTTTAATCACCATAAAGTTGATCAGTTTTGTCCTATTTCTTGAAGGCTCACCAAGTGTCAGCGGCAGTGTTATAGTGGCTTCAGGCATGACAAAATCTCCAATGAACTCCACCAAGGGAGTTTGTACAAGTCAGATATGTTCGTTGTTGATCCCCATCATCTCCCAAGCATGTTAATAAATGTATCTATTGAACTGCCTCCATTTGCAAAAGCTTTTCAAACCCTGAAGTCTCCAAATTTGACATGAATGGTTACTGGATTGGCATATGGTATTGATCTGAAAAGGATCATTATCTATTAAAGAAATTCTCAAGTTCATTCTTGGTTTTCTTAGCATAACCTCTCTAGGGAAAATAGGTCAAGCATATCGCTTTCTTGTGTTAACAGAAGCTCTACTGGTACCACCTCCTACAATGGTATTTATCACTTCTAACATGTCATCATCACCTCTCGTGATGGTGTCGTCCTACAATATCTTGTTGTAATTCAGAAATTCTTGTTCATGTTGCTTCAAGTTCTTAGCAGTTCGAAGGATGTATTCTTACAAGAACCCATCTCTTATGGCTCGTTCGAAACCAATTTTGAGATTATTACATTCTTCAGTAACATGGCCATGATCTCTATGATGAGCACAATAACGGAATCTGTCCCCTCTGTGCTATTCAATTCTCATTGGAAGGGGTGGCTCTAAGATTCCATCATTCCTGATGTGAAACGAGATATCTTATCAAGAAGTATTGAGTAAAGTGAAACAATGCTTGTGGCATCAAGGAGTCCTACTAAAACCAAGAAATATAGGCCTACCTGCCATTCACACCAGAATAAATAGAGTTTTCCAAAAAAAAATTGCTAATTGAGGAAGACCTCCTACGGATAAGAGATATAGGGCTAAAGAGAATCTTCATCGAGAAGAACTCTAGTTCTAGTTCGCCTAAAATTGTTAGCTTTAGGGAAAGTAACTCTCCTAGCTAGAGGGCTTTGTTGGTTTTTCTAGCTAGTTTACTGGGAATAGTTAGAACACTCAGCCCGATGATTTTTAAATTTTTTGTCATAACGCTTCTTATAGATTCTTGTTCTGTATGTCACTTTCCCTTATTTTTTGAATCATAATCTCTCTTTTCGTTCGGTTAGATTCTTCTGCTTGGATATGTCTTTCACTCGTTAGAGGAACTCATTAAAAGTTTTTGAAACTTTTGACATTTTTGGAACTTTTGAATGGAAGTTCAACATTGAATGATCCTTCCTTCACACTACTCATGAAGGTAGCTACCATGAGTGTTATGCTCGTAGAAATTTTTTTTAAAAAAATTTCATGAATCATTCATAAAAACCCTTGTGGCCCAAGAAACTCCATAAGTCTTTTACTAAGACTGGTGGGGGTAACTTCTTAATTGTCACAATCTTGGTCTTGTCCACCTTATGACTTTTCCAGACATTCTATGGCCAAGAACAATAGCTTTTGGCACTATCAAGTGACACTTTTCCTAATTGAGCACAAAGTTCATTTCCTCATACTGCGTCAGTAACCTATCTAGATTGAGCAAGCAAAGTTCAAATGAATCACCAAAAATTGAAAAATCATTCATAAATACGTCTATAAAAACCTTCACCATATCTGCAAATGTGGCTATCATACACCTTTAGAAGGTGTTGGAGAATTGTACAGGCCGAACACCATCAGTCGGAAAGCGAATGTTCCCTATGGACATGTGAATATTGTCTTTTCTTGATCCGTTAGCACTATCATAATTTGGTTATACACTGAACAACTATCCAACAAACAATAATAAGCCTTACCTGCAAGTCTATCATCATCTAATTAATGAATAGAAGGCGAAAGTGATTTTTTTGTGTTGCCTTATTAAGCATCCAATAGTCCATATACATTCTCCATCCCGTGACCGTCCTTGTGGGAATTCGTTCATTCTTCTCATGCTCTATTACCATAATACCTCTTTTTTGGGTATGCACTAAATAGGGCTAACCCATTTGCTATCTGAAATTGGGTAAATGATACCTACATCAAGCCATTTAATGATTTTCTTTTTCATCACCTCTTTCATAATCGGATTTAGCCTCCTCTGCTGCTCCACTATGGGATTCATATTGTCTTTCACCAGGATCTTATGCATGTAGTAGGATGAACTAATACCCTTAATATTAGCAATTGTCCATCCAATGTATTTTTTATGCTCCCTAAGAATTCTTAATAGTCTCTCTACCTGCATACTAGTCAACTCTGCTCAGATAATAATAGGAAAAGTAGAAATTTTTCCAAGATAAGCACACCTCAAATTATTGGATCCGGCAATGGTTTAAGTTCTAATTCTGGTGGCTCCTCAATAGATGGTTTCGGTGAATGATTAGCAGCAAGTGTATTAATGGCTCTAAAGGAAGTCTATTCTTTAACCAAGACTGAGCCATCCTCATGTACTATTCATATTCCTTAATGTCAAAGTCTTTTTTCTCTGTCTCGACTATCAATATTGCCTCAATGTATCTTCCAAATATGTTTGATCAAAGATTTCCCTTGTGGCCTCACCTATAGCTTCATTAGCTGCAAAACATTCCTCATCTTGGTTAGACATTTTCATAGCCTTGAAAATATTAAATTTTACCTATTGAACATGGACTCTCATGGTAAGTTCACCTTTTTGCACATCGATGAGGGTTCTGCCTTTAGCTAAGAATGGTCTACCAAGTATTATTGGGATATTTAAATTGTCCTAAAATCAAGTACAATAAAATCAGTATGAAGTATGAACTTATCTACTTTTACCAACACATTCTCTATAATACCCCTCGGCATAGGCCAATGACCGAATAGCAAGCTGGAGTGTCACTGATGTTGGCTTCACTTCCCCCGCATTCAGTTTCCAACAGAAAGAGCATTAGATTTATGCTAGCACCTAAATCGCATAAAGCCTTACCTATGAAATATGTTTTCATTAAGCATGGTATAGTAAAGCATCCTCGATCCTTCATCTTAGGCAGCAACTTCTGTCGTAGCATTGCGCTACACTCTTCTGTTAGAGCAATAGTTTCCAAATCGGCTAACATCCTCTTTGAGACAAAATATCCTTCAAGAACTTCACTTAACTAGGCATTTTTTCCAATGCCTCAACAAATGGTTGTCTATGATAAGTTTCTTGAAGACTTCCAAGAATTTTTTGAACTATCCAACTAACTTTTTCTTCTTCAACTTTTCAAGATACAATACCCGTGAAAATATCAGTTTATTGTGTTGCTTTTCTTCTTCATGAGATAAGATGCTTCTTTTTGAATTATTTGTCTAACCACGAAGTGTCTAAGAAAGATTTTTTGCTATCTTAGGAAAATGTTTTGATCGAGTTAAAAGGTAATTTTTAAACCATTTTTGAGCTAATTCTCTTAAAATGGTGGCCAAGGGTTTGCATGTGATGGCATTAGAATATCCATACAATTTAGTGACGGCAGATGCATGTGCAACGTGATTAGTTGGATTAATGATTCCTTTGTAAGAGTCAAGATCTGGTTCCTTGAATTTTTGTGGAATCAATTCCATCTGGATGGATAGAGTGAAAGAATCTTTATCAACTCAGTCATTTGGGTTGTATTTTTCCTAAGTGTTCATGAATTCTTAGTTCCATTTTAACCATGAGCACCTCTTCGATATCATTTAATGTCTGCTCCGCAATTTGTTCAATTTTCTTTTTAGGATTAGGGCCAATGTGCTCGATGATGTGAACTGCTTGTTGTATCTTCGTATGCAGTTTTTTTATCATGTTAGCTTTTCTCTGTAGCATGTAGTTAATTTTGCAGACTTTTGACAAAGTCTTCACTAAGGCTTGGAAATTATCATAGAGGAATTGCAACATTTCCTCTTTTTGTTGAGAGTCCTCGTTTTGTGAGGCTTCACAATTTTGATGAGTCAACTCTTGGGGTATTGATCCTTGAATCTCTTCCATATTTTTGCTATTATTATTTCTTTTACTGTTGCGATTTCTCCTAATTTTTCTTAGAAATGGGAAGCAAGACTGCACTGGCTTTTTGCTAATATTCTCACAGATAACGTCACTTAATGTAACAAGAATGTTTAAAGAGAGAAAGTTGAGAGAGATGTAATGTAATGAATTAATATTGTATTGTATATGTTTTAAGGCTTCATGTGTGCCTCCTTATTCCATTATGTAGCAAAAATGGTTAAAGAGAGAAAGTTGGGAGAGATGTAATGTAATGAATTGATATCATATTGTATATGGCTTACCGCCTCATATGTGACCCCTGGTCCCCTTGTAAAATCATGGGTAAGCCTCTATTTATAGATATTTTGGCCTGAGTCCGACTCAAGTAGGATTAATCGATCAGTTCCTAAAAGGAAAAGCGGCCTGCCTAAACTGACCTAAATGGTTATTCGTTCAACATGGGTGTCGAACTAGTCTTATGGTCCTATAACAGTCTAAGTAGTTTTACAAGTTGATCCTTATAAGCTTCTAAATGCATGTCATGTGGGTGATTCCTTTTGGAAGATCATTACTTGTATCATCACATTTGGAAGGTAAATTTGTCTAAAAAAGCAAAATTGCTTTGTCTAAAAATTAATTACTCTAGCAATAATGCTTTGCCTTATGTTTTTGTTAATAACAAATTCCAAGAGAATTTACTTGTATGAACACTAACTACTGTGTTTTACAACTCGAACTTCTCATTTTTTTCTTGGTCTCACACACTCACTTATTGCCTTTCTTCATAGTAGACGTTTCTTAGTCTACTTCAACGAATCTATGCTTCATAGACCATAGTCGATTCTATAGTTGTTAGAATCCCAATCTTACCTTGTGCGATCCTATGATTCTACGTCATCCAAATTTACAAATTCAATCCCAATCCTTGAGATGGGATTGCTTTTATACGTAAACACTAGTTGAATTATTAGAATTTTGTAATTCATGCCTATATTTACTAAGTTAAGTTAGTATTTTGATAATTTTTATTCAAATGCTATATTTCACATGGTTTAACTATTCTTATTAATTTTTAATTTTTAATCGTAGAATAATATAAAATTTATGATGACATAGAACTTCTTATATTACAAGTATATAATGTCAAATATTATAAATTTACGTTAAAGAAACTTTTTTTGTGATAAATGTTAAATTTTTATAAGTTTTTATCGAATATTACCTTTAACAATAAATAAAAGTTATATTTTTGTATTTTTAATAGGATCTTAAGATTATACGATCCTACCTACGACCTGATCCTGTAACCTTTAGAACGATTCTAAGTAGAATCTCGATTTTACAAATGCTGGTCGATTCAATGAATCCATTGTTGATTAGTATTCATCGCCTATAAGAGGTGGAGCCCATTTTTTCCAAGTCGGGGTCTAGATGTTATAAGTAGTTATTTATTTCATACATCAATTTTCTTTTTGATAGAAGGAGAGTTTGTAATTGGATAAATAAATAAGAAAGATTATAAGGTTGTACTTGGATGAAGGTATTTGGATTAACTTGGATTTCAAATTTAAATTCAATTTAGGTTATCCAAAAAATTAAGAAATTTTGTTGAATATATGAAATCCATCCACAAATAAGATTGAGATTTTAATAATTAAAACGAGTTTTAAATTCACCAATTTCAATTTTTTTTTTCCAATTGCTTACATAAATTAAATCAGCTCGTCCAAATGCAACCTAAATACTTTTTTTTTTATAACACCACATACTTCTAAACTTAAGATATTCTCACTATTAAATGTTGTGTTGTACAACACGTCTTTTTAAGTGAATAGTAATAGAATAACGATAATTCACCTCCTTAAACATCTTCTTTGTAGGAAAGTACGTAGACCTAGTTTTAAACTGTACTGTCCTATTTATAGATCTTGTGATTAGTATTATATATTATGAAAACTTACTTAGATTCATTAATATCATTTATTTCATATGATTTAAATTCATAGCACAGTGTATACAAGTAAGGCAAAAAAGGAAGTCTACCTAAACATTTTCCCTTCTTCGCCACCAAAACTTCCCAAAATTACACAAAATTCACATGGGCAATGACATTGCCATAGCTTTTATCTTAATGCTACATCTATCTTTTTATGAAATCACAATAGTACCCTCCACAAGTCAAGCATCAGTGTTGCCTCATTTTGATTTCTATCACTAACAGTCTGTTGGGATGAAAAGAAAATGGAAGAAAAGAAGAGATTTGGGGAGAAACTTAAAACTTTTCTTTTATTTAGAAGTTTAATAGGAAAGAAGAGAAAAGAAATGGAGAGATTTCTAAATCTCTCATTAAGCTATTTTGTCTCTCTCTTTTTCTTCCCAAAAGTAAGAAGAAATGGAGAGAAAGTTAGATTGTTTAATCTTATCTGACTTTTACTATAACGACAATGCCTCAGTTTGGATAGTAAATAATTATTTGTTATTTGACAAATATTATTTGGGTTTGAACCTGAGTGATAACTGGAATAATGTTAATTTTTGAAATAATGAGATAATTGTTTGGATAAGAAATAATATTTCAAAATAATCATTTGGATTGCAAATAATGGATGCCTATTATTTGCTTTTCATTTTTTAAGCCAAAATAATTATAAACTATAGTAATTAGACATTATTATCCAATTATTTAACTTTCCAAGAATCAACAAGTTCGGAAGACCAAACGACCAAATTACAGTCCGAATGATACTTATCAAACTGGAAAAAAAAAAAAAGACTATTTTGTTCCCTCATCTTCAAGGCATAAACTAATTTAGTCCAATGTTAGGACACAGATGAAAAATTGGAGATTCTTAACACCAAAAGGCCACGTGACAAGCACATAGCCATTAAAAACAAAAGGAAGAAGCCGTTGTTGCTATTTAAATGAACAGAAGCTTTATATTAGGGAAAACTCTCAATATTCTTCATCTCTAACTCCAAATCTGTCTTATTCAACATTTCTTCCAACCCTAATTTCTCCTCTTCAAAAAATTTCAATGGCAGAAAAAAAAATTACTTTTGCCATTGACACTTACAAGGGCAAAACTTACTTTTGCTACTGAAAAGGTAGATTTGCAATGAAGAATTAAAGGGCAAAATGGGGTTGGAGAGAAAGGAAAAAAGGGAGAACAAGTACCTTTGCAATTTGCCTTCAAAATTCACCAGCACCATATTTTATTGTCTTTCAATCGAGTGGATTTCCGACTGTAAGGAGTTTAAATCGAGTGGATTTCTTTACAAAATAAGACTCTGTTTGAAGGACATTTATAGTTCAACTCATGAAGTTGAAATTCAAATGAGCATTAAGTTTTCTGAAAAATGAAAGACAAGTTTTAATGGAGAGAATCTGTCAGATGTTTGGATAATTATTTTGGAAGTTTAGCATAAGATCAAAGGTCTGAACTTCATAATTTGTATCAAATTAATAGCAGTAGCTACTCCTTCAACAATAACTTTAATTCATTTGTTTTAATAGCATTACTGCTTCAACAATCCGAATCCAACAATAATTGTGAAATTTTTACAATATAAATAATTCATTGAAGTCACATGAGATGAATAGTACAAATAATGGATAAGACAAAACATGAATAGTATGTAATATTATTTGGTGAATAATTTTCATTTGACCAAACAATATTTATTGTTGACCAAATAATATTTGACAAATACTTGCTATTATTTGGTAACCAAACGGAGCCAATTTTACCTACCAAACTCAATTTTAAACATTTAAATATAAGGATAAACATGTAAACAACTTTATTTATAATATTTATTGTTGACCAAATAATATTTGACAAATACTTGCTATTATTTGGTAACCAAACGGAGCCAATTTTACCTACCAAACTCAATTTTAAACATTTAAATATAAGGATAAACATGTAAACAACTTTATTTATAATATTTTCTCTCCCAAAAATTTCAAACATGGAAAAAAAGTATAATCTCTTCTTTTCTTTTCTTTTCCCCCATAACTTAAACTTTTCTCTTTTTTTCTCTTCTCTCCTAAACTCCCAAACTCACCTAATGGAGAATTCTCCCAAAAATTAGCTGCTGTGTCACTTCCAGATTTCTCCTGACAATTTGATGTGGATTCTAGTGTCTTCCTCAGATTTCTACCCCAATTTCCTACAATCTTCTCCGATGGTGCCAGACTGCCACACCCCCATAACTTTTACTGGCAAAAAGAAATCCATCAAAAAACATAAAAATAGTAATGGAATATTGGAATATAGTGATTTTGGATTCATTCACGAGTTTAACAGGGAGTGTATGATGATCTAAGGAAACATCTACCGCCAACCAACAATGGAAACAATTTAAGTCAAATTCATGTTCAGGCTTCACAATCCCTTTTCACGACTTCAGCTCTGATTCTCTTCCTCGAAACAGATTTAAAGATTGTTAGTATTTGTTAGGTGGACTCTGTTTGTGTGTTATCTTTCAATTGATTCAAAGGTTTCTTTGTCTTATAAGACTTTGAAGTATTTGTTAGGTGGACTCTGCTTTTATCTTTCAATTGATTTAAAGGTTTCTCTCTCCTATAAAGCTTTAACCATAAATTGGAGGAGGATGGAGTTAGGCGGAGGCAAATACACAGTAAAGAGAGAAGAAGTTGGTAGTGGGTCAGTAGTTAAATAGTGATGAAATTGTGTGGCATTGGAGTTTGACTCGTCGGGGCTATAATTGTCATTTAAGAGAATATAGCTATGACATTAAGATTTAGGAAAATTTTTCAGTCCCAATGATCCCATTGTGTTTTAAAACCTACTATATTGCAACACAAAAAATTCTTAAAGGAATCCGATTCAAGGCACTAACCTAGGACCTTATGATCCAAATTAATACACATCACTTACATGAATGATGTGTATTAATTTAGATCATCCAGTCCAAGGCATAATGTTTTGGATCGGGTCCAACAAAGAATGACTTGTTCTATTTTATATAACATTATGTGATTTAAAAATTTATATTATACAATCCCTTGAAATCAATGGATTCTTTCAACGAGACTGTATAATTTTCCTAACCCCATATTTTTATACGGGGGAATAGCTTAGAATAGAAAGGTCATTTTAGATGGAATATATTTATATCTAAAATAGGCAAGAATGTTTATTTCCCATCACATGTCGGGTGACTTGGGGTAGAATGAAATGAGTATTGTTTTATAAGTATTTGGTATAATTAGTTTTAAATGTTATAATGGAAAGGATTTTAAACTAACTTAATTTAAATATCCCTAATTCTATTAAGAAGTATAACAAATTTTCATATATATTTGTTTCTGTTTATGTAATTTATATTTTTGGGTATGAGAAACTTTAAATATTTTTCATGAAGGATAAAAAAATTAAAAAGTTGTATATTATTTTTTCATTCAAATACATATTAAATTGCATGGTTTAGCTAATTTCATAACACTATATATTTTTAAAATATATATATTCCCATTTCCTTCATTATGACAATATAGATATGAAAAGAAAAAAACTTTCTGTCTCTTATACACATTAGATGTGTATCTAAATTGTGTTTTAAAAATATATTTATCTATTTTGCATGAAAAAATTATATATTTGGATTTTAAATTTGAACTATGTAGTTACATTTTTACTAAAAAAAGAAATTTTTGCAATCTCTTAGAATATTAAAATTCTTATTCCGTACAATATTTTACATAACTCAAATAATCAAATTATACAATTTAACAAATTATGTGCTACTATAATTTATTTTGAAAAAAAAATATTTATTTTCAAAATAGATTACAACAATTAAAAGAAAAAAAATTAAATAAAATTTGAATAAGTTCGGATAAACTTGTAATCTTATAATCTTCTATTTTCAAAATGAAGTTGGAAAGAGTTTTGCTCAATTTTTTTGAGGAATGAAGATTCTAAGATCTAGTAGGAATAGTTTTTCTTGATTGAATGATTTTTTCAATTTAAAACTCTCATACCAAACATGAGTAGCATTTATACAAGTGACAAATAAAAGTTACAAATGTATCACTAGATCCAGAAAAGAAAAAAAGAAATCCAGCCAATAATTAAAATCAGGGGGTCGTAATTTGATAAGATCTTGCCACGTAGAATGATTTTGACAAGTGACTATAAATTTGTGAATTTATAAATGATTTTCCTACCAAACACATAATATAATGGATAAATTAAAAAAATTTCATTCCAAGCCACTCTTCTTCTTCTTTTTGTAAATAAAGGGCTAGGTCGGGAGAACCCGATGTGGCTACCCCAACTAAGGAAACCTAACTGCCATGGACTGTTCCTTTCGTCATAGCTCGCTAGGACAAGCCCAACTTGGTCACCGCACTCCCACCAACACACCAATGGACCAAGCCCCACTCTCAATGTACCAGGCATTATAGGCCGATCACCACTAGCCTATAATACTCCCAAGTAATTGACAACGCCTACATTCTCAGTGAGATTCGAACCTTGGTATTCAAGTGAAAGTGATGAAAGTTGACAATCCACTGGACCACCATGTTGGTGGTCATTCCAATCCATTCTCGAATACTAAATGTGGGGTAAGATTTAGACTATGGCAATATCATTGCCCAATTCACATGATCATCCCCACGGTCCCACATAACTCTCCATGAAAAGAAATATTTAGATAGATCTGATCTGTGACTCCACTTATAAATCCTCTAGTATAGATTAAATATTATGAAATCTATGACATTAGGTGATGTAAGTAAGATTTTATAAGATTTAATTTTGATTGTAAGGTCTACATGTAGAGCCAAGATGAGATTTATGGTAATATTTTCCCTCCATGAATAATACACCAAATCGGATGCCCGCTCACAAGGACAAAAATATAACTTCAAAATAACTCAAACTATTCTTTGTGATAATATAACTATGAAAAAAATAAATAAATAAATAAATAAAATTAACCATATATGGTATCTAAATTTTGTTTTATTTATATATTTATCTATTTTGTATGGAAAAATTATATATTTGATGATTTTAAATTTCAACTATGTAGTTACATTTTTGCTAAAAAAAGAAGTTTTGCAATCTTTTAGAAATATTAAAATTCTTATTCCATACAAATTTCACATAATTTACATAACTAAATTACACAATTTAACAAATTATGTACTACCATATTTATTTTGAAAAAATGTGTTTATTTTCAAAATAGATTACAATTATGCAAAGAAAAAAATTTGAATAAAATTTGAATACGTATGGATAAACTTGTAATCTTATAATCTTTTATTTCTAAAATGAAGTTGAAAAGAATTTTGTTCTTTTTTTTTTTTTTTTTAGGAATGAGGATTTTGAAACCTGTCTAGTAAGAATCAGATTTGTATAAGAGACATAAATTTTTTCAATTTAAAACCCTCTAACCAAATATATAATAAAATAAATAAGTAAAAAATACTTTTTATTCCAAGCCTTACCAAATGTGGGGTAAGATTTATGTTCCCAGTCCCACACAACTCTCCACGAATATGCCAAATGTGGATCGCCCCGCTCACAAGGACAAAAACGTAACTTCAGAATTCCCACTAACAGTCTAACTCAATCCATCTTCTCCCTACATGTGTCTACCCGAATTATTCACATAATCCAAATGTTTCAGTTACTCTAGTCCACGATCTTGACACGTAATCAATCCAAAAACCATCATCACCATCAAATCCATAATTATGTGAAATAACCATTTTACCCCTGAACTCGCTATATATCTCTAACCTGAGGAATTACTGCAATTAATTTAGTGCTTTTTCCGTTACCCTCAGTTGCGAATGCTGAGAGATGAGAATTTTGGCTCCGCTCTCTAATCTCCTTCCGGGAGGCGGAAGGTCCCAAAAACCACCCACCGGCGGCAGGAATTGTCACCGGAAACACGTCGAAGACGGGTGAACACCCCTCTATCTCTCCCTCTACTAGCCTAGTATTACCTACCATTTTTTCTTCAACAAATCAGCCTAAATCAATCTCTTTAGTTTTCTTGTATTTTTTTTTTTTTTTTGGTTGTCATTTCACAAAAGAAAAGATAGTTGAGAATGGGATCGGAGGAGAAATGCGGCGTGCTCCACGGGAAGTACGAGCTGGGGCGGCTATTAGGCCACGGGACATTCGCCAAAGTGTACATGGCGCGCAACTTGCAAACTGGTAAGAGCGTCGCCATGAAAGTTGTTGGGAAAGAGAAAGTGATGAGATTTGGAATGATGGAGCAAATTAAAAGAGAAATCTCTGTCATGAAGATGGTGAGGCACCCAAATATTGTCGATTTGCGCGAGGTCATGGCCAGTAAAACCAAGATTTACTTCGCCATGGAGCTCATCCGAGGCGGGGAATTGTTCGCCAAGATCGCCAAAGGCAGGGTCCGAGAAGATGTGGCCAGGAATTACTTCCAGCAATTAATCTCGGCTATCGATTTTTGCCATAGTCGCGGGGTTTATCACAGGGATCTTAAGCTGGAAAATCTGTTGCTTGATGAGGATGGGAATTTGAAGGTGACCGATTTTGGTCTCTCCAAGTGCCTTCACCGATCACCTCAGGCAAGATGGACTATTGCACACCACTTGTGGAACCCCGGCTTATGTCGCGCCAGAGGTGATTGGCAAGAAAGGGTATGATGGAGCTAAAGCTGATATATGGTCATGTGGAGTGATTTTGTTTGTTCTTTTAGCCGGCTATTTACCCTTCCAGGATGATAATCTTGTCTCAATGTATCGAAAAATTTACAGGGGAGATTTCAAGTGCCCGCCGGGGTTGTCCTCAGAAGCCCGGAAATTAGTCACAAAAATGTTAGATCCCAACCCGAGCACGAGGATTTCCATAGCCAAGATTATGGACTTGTCTTGGTTCAAAAAATCGGTGTTTAAGAGCTTGAGGACAAAAGAGGAGGAAGAATTCGCGGTGGAAGATGGAAATACTAGTGTTTCAAAAGTGAAGGAGGCGGAGACATTGAATGCATTCCATATAATTTCCTTATCGGAAGGATTTGATTTGTCGCCTCTTTTTGAAGAGAAGAAAACAGGAAGGAGAAAGAAGAGTTGAGATTTGCAACAACAAAGCCAGCCAGCAGTGTCATCTCAAAGCTTGAGGAGGTAGCCAAATCGAAGAACTTTAGCTTCAAGAGGAGTGATTCTTGTGTTAGATTGCAGGGATTGGAGAGTGGAAGGAAAGGCAAGTTGGGAATTGCAGCTGATATTTTTGCTGTGGCACCTTCACTTGTGGTGGTTGAGGTAAAGAAGTCTAGTGGTGATACTTTGGAGTACAACCAATTCTGCAGCAAAGAGCTCAAACCAGCACTCAAGGATATTCTGTGGACTACCCCAGCTGGGAATTCAATGCCTGCCGCTTGATTTTGTAAAGGGAATCTCAAGATTTGTTATATACTACTGTATATGTTTGCATTTTGTCCAATTAATGTTGTAATTGTTTCTAGTTATAATTGTGTTGAGATGAATTCCGAGGCTTTGAACTATGAAGTCTCGGAATTGGATTTGTTCATTTAGATACTACATCTCGAATCATCATTGTCGATGAGTATCAGTTGCGTGGTGTGCTGTGAATGGATCTGTGATTCAGAATTTCATTGTTGAATTCAACTTCGTAAATGGAATTGTTGGCTTTTATCTTATTAGAATATTCATAAAGGTTCAAGTGATGACCTTGTTTTTAGCCGAGGCATATGTGTTGGTAATTCGAGTGCTCGTGTTAAAATCGACGATCCGTACGTGGTCGCGTGGATGCTAGGCATTTGTTTAGGAGTGTACTAATTGAATATCCAGTACCATACATGGACAATTTTATACAATAAATAATATTAATATAATAATAATAATAACAATGCGAACCTTTAATAATTCAATTACAAAGATACAAACAACATTAAATAGTAATGTCTATGAAGTTTACTTCTTATAAAATAAAACTAATAAAATAATTAAAAAATAATCGTTAAGTATGCATTTTTAATATTCACATTCTTATCATATAAAAATGATTGAAACGTAAAGGATGCTTTGTTATAATATTATAGTATAGATTTTTTCAAATTAATGAATACTTGTTAATAATTGATAGTTATATGACGATTTATAACAAACTTTGAGTTTTAAATTATTTTTATATAAATAAAACTACATTAATAAAGTAGATTATATAATTTGATAAACAATAAATTTTTTTTGGGAAAAAAGTCTACAAAAGAAAAACCAATAAAAAACCAGACAAAATAGACTAATTTTCCAAAATAATAAAGAAACTTATGAGTCATTAAATTTTTATAAAATTTCTTAATAGAATAAGAAAATGGTAAATTTTCTGAAAAAATAAAAATAAAAAAGTGGACAAAAAGAAAATAAGTAATCTTCCTAGCACAGCAAAATATGCGAGAACGATATTTTGAATTAGTGATTTTTGTGGATAGACATATGGTTTGTAATTTGTAGAGATGATTTGGGATAAGTCTGATAATATAGAAAGATAAATTGTAGAGAAGAAAGACGTTTAAATAAGAAGATGAAGGGAGTAGGTGAAGATCTTGATAAGTGGTACTAATATATTAATATATTAAGAAAGAGAATAAGTCGAAGGGAAAATTTGATATTATTTTTAGAAAAATTACTCTAACACCAGTTAAAAATAACATACATAGACATTTAAATGTTATTATCAATAAATATAAAATTGGTAGAAGCTACAAAGAATAAATTGATTTAGTAGTTATTATTTTTTGTGATATAGTAGTTGTTAATTTTTGTGATAAAATCTATACCATATCTATAGAAAAATCAATTTTTGTGAGAAATTTTGAATAATCTATACTTTATATAATTAGGTTGCAAAATAAGTGGTACTATATGTAATTAACTGATACTAAAATATTAAGGGTGTGGGTTCATCTAAGGAAGATAAATCGAAGGGAAAAATTGATACTGTTTTTAGTGAACTTACTTTAATACCTTTAAATATAACATCCACAGACATTTAAATGTTAATTATCAATAAACATAAAGTTGAAAGAATATAAAAAGAATCACTGTTCGGGCAGTGAATCATACACATGAGTAAAAAATGAGAGTAGCAGAAATGTGAATGTTAAAATAGATATGTGAATACACTAGAATGGACAAGATACGAAATAAGCATATTCGTGAGAAGATGAGAGAAACACGCTTAAGGTGGTTAGGTCATGTGTTAAAATGACCAGTAGAAGCGCTTGTCAGGCGAGTAGATTTTAGATAGACTAGTCAACATAAGAAGGGTAGAGGAAAACCGAAAAAGATTTGGTGAGTAACTTGTAGGAAAGATATAGCCCGTCTAAGAATTGAGAAGGATATGGTTCATGACAGAACGCAATGGCATAGCAGGATTCATAGAGCCAACTCTACTTAGTGGGATTTAATCTTGGTTTGTTTGTTTGTTTGTTTAGTAATTGTTGAATATTTTGATAAACTCTATACTATATCTATAGAAAAATTATTTTTTTGTGATAAACTTTGAATAATCTATACTATATGAAATTTGGTTACAAAAATAATATTAATCATATATATTTCGGCTAAATATTTTTCTACTTTTGAAAGTTGTTAGGAGTAAACTTTTAATATTATATGTCTAAACTTTTTTTCCCAAATTAATATGTATTTTTTCCCTAACCTATAGTTAGTAGTTGGTAATATGTGATTATTTATATTACATTTTTAATTTTATAATTCTTTTGGAAAAACTCAATCATAAGAAGTATATGCGTATAAAGTGAGAATTTTAACAAATAAAAATAGTTACAATAATATTTAGATAATTAATTTTAATTTTTACAATTAATTATATAATTGATCATTTTTCACTACTGTTATTTACTACATATTTGACATTCTACATGTCAATCATTCAGAATTTCTCATGAAAAGTGGTTAATTTATATATATTTATATATGTGATTGTGGATGTATTCTTTTTTCTTGTATAGATAAGTTGAGATATTTATATATATATATAGAATACATATGCCTATATATATATATTCCTAAAAATTATTCTATTTTGTCTAATTTTTATACAGTTTTCCCCTTTTGAGATTTTGTTCTCATAATCTCCTTTAATTTTTTTCTTAAAATTTTTTTTGAAATCTTGCAGATATAATTCTTTGAAACATGAGTTTTGAAATTTTTTTAATATCCTATGCATAACACGAGTTTTGAATACTAGCAAATATATATCAATAAATATTTAATAAATATATCTATTCTAGTTAAAATAGCATTGTGAAATATTTACCAATAGTCAATTTTTGAAAATTTGTTTAAATGTTGATTATAATTAATTTTTATCATGGTAAAATACAAATAACTTTAATAATATTCTATCCATTTGGAAAGTTATAAATGATTTGATATTAAATAAGTGTTACGAATATTTATCAATAGTCATTTTTCAAAAATGTGTTTAACAGTTGGTTATAACTAACTTTATCATAGTAAATATTACAATAATCTTGAATGAAGTTGCCACTTGTCACATTTATATAAATTCTCACAAACTACCCTTTTACTATACTATATATAAATGATATAGACATAGGTTATATCAATAGAGATAGTCATGATAAATTCCACTTTGCACTCTCAACATACATCAGGTCTCAATTTGCACTTGCAGTTCTAAAATTTAGACACCACCTGTACAGAACTTTTAGATCTTTTCCACTCTCATCCAACTCTTAATTGTGTCAAAATTTTGACGAATATTTTACTTTAGATATGTGATGTGCATAGTTAGAACGTCTATTAATTTTGGTGACACTGTTAAAAATTAGATTCAAATGTGATAAATTTGAGGTTTTGAGGTGCAATATATCCAAAATTAAAATGTAAAATATAAAGTAAAAAATAGATATAAGTTAAGAGATACAAAGTCTATGAATAATGAAGAGGATTGTTTCAATAACTCCAATTTGATTTTTGTTACTCTTTTGGTAGCTAGAAACTCAAACTCGATGTATATGCATTGCTCTCCATTTCCAGATACAACTAACAAGCGACCATGTGCACCTTTTCCTTTCAATAGGATATTCGCCAGTTCTGCAGTTCTAGTCTGAAATGTAACCGATTTGGGTTT
Source organism: Cinchona pubescens (assembly GCA_025175665.1). Classification (NCBI taxonomy): domain Eukaryota; kingdom Viridiplantae; phylum Streptophyta; class Magnoliopsida; order Gentianales; family Rubiaceae; genus Cinchona; species Cinchona pubescens. The sequence continues at coordinate 1,435,490 of JANKKI010000276.1, forward strand.
TTTGAATTGTGCTTGGTTTGGGGAAAGAAAAGTAGTTTCATCACAGGTAGTGTGATTTTAAAGGCACAAACACTACTTATAATTTTTATAAGAAAATTTTTTATTTTAACGGATGAGTATCTACAAATTAAAATGTAATATCAACTTAAAATATAAAAATGAAAGATAAATATTAAAAAACATTCTGTGAGATTATAGACTGTGAATCTCCTATCTGCCTTGCAGAAGATACGTGTGAGTACAACAAATTGCAAGCTAGATAGAACAACTTGGGCAGCAGCCAAAAAATTGTCATACCCTTGTTTCATTTCGAATTTTCTTTAAGTACATTAGGTTATCGATTGCCTTCCATGGGATATTAATTTAGTGCTCATTCAAGAGACTAAGTCATTAATATCTTTCTCGTTGAGTATTCTAAATTTTAATAGGCTTGTCTGTAAACTTCACTTCCAAACACGTTATGTACTTGTTTGATAGTGTTGATGACGTTAATCTAAAATTTTCATTTCTCAGTGAAAATTTTTATCTTTTTGACCAAAACCTTGTGTTAAAGCAGAAAAGAACTTTTTTAGTACAAAGGGAGGAACTGTAACCAAAAGGACCAAAACCTTATTCAATTGTTACAAAGTGAAATGGAAAATCATACCTGTTTCGGGGGTAAAAATCCATATCTTTTCAATTGCGCCATAATTTGGCAGGTGGAGGAAAATGATCAATAGGAAATATTTCTTTTTTCCCCTTCTCCGTTGGTAGATATAACATATTGGAAAATTCTATAGTTAGATTAAGGTATCATACGTTGAATGTTTATACAGTATAAAATTATATATTTTAAATATTTATATAATATAAATTTTAAAATATAAAGTTATAACACTCGGAGAGATAGAATTTCCCTATGATACTAACACACTTCAATAAGAATGGGCAAGGGATATCTTTTTATCCTTACTGAAAATGACAGTTAGATCTTGTGATTCCATGAATTTTGATAATTAGATTTCAATAATTCAATCCGAATTGGGAAAAACAAAAAGCAATTCATGCACTCAAAATGTGTCACACAAAGGTGGCACACACATCACATGGGATGATTTGATGCCAGAAAAATGAAATCTGAGGAGGTTAAGTTACCTAAAACTACTAGACAGAAACAAAAGGCTAAGAATTATTTGATTTTTGAAGTATGCATGCATGAAAGACACAAGTCTCACAGCTATCAAATGATTGATTTTATACGCATCATGCAGTTTTTCCTCATAAGCTCATCAATAAAGTATCAATAAAGCTTGTTGAAGATTGAAGGGATCTTAACTAACAACATTTGAGAATCATTTATAACGTAAAAGAATTTTTTGTATTTTAAATGAGTCTCTATTTTATAAATGATACATCGACTTAGTTATTCTATAATTGACTAATAAAGAATTATTTATCCTTGCAACCATAGCCTCTTCGTACAAGTTAGGTTTTTTTTTTTTTGTCAATTGAGAAGTTTTATAGTCTTATTAGGAAACTATCTTATTATGATTTGAAAATTATATCGTACAAGTTTTTAAAATATAATGGAATAATTCCTAAAAGATAGTAATGTTTTAGACATTTTGTCACCCTTTTCTATTTTTTTTCTTCAATAAGGTCATAAATATGAACAGAAAATAAATAAAAATACTTTAAAACAATTCTTAACTTAAAGATAAGAAGAACCGAAAAGAACAAAGAATATAGTCGATCAGAAATTAATGAAGAGGGCCTGGGCAGTGGAGTTGGCCATTATGGAACCTAAAATGTACATTTTTGTGAGAAATTCTTACATGAATCCGATTCATAATTGGTGGGATTGGATGGATCCCTTAGTTCACATTCATCCATATCACTCTAATCATTAAAAATAAACGTCTTCAGAGTGATGAATAAATAAAAATCAAGAAGTTTATCTCACTTATCGTAGATCGGATCTATATAAGAATTTTTGCTCATTTGTCTGCAGAAACAGATTGTTCAAAAAAATCAACTTCCCTACAACGAACATAATAATAAGCAATTCAGCATTTGCATGGATGCATTCCCGCACTTTGTGCTCATACTTTTCCTTCAGTGTTCCCTCACCCCACATAATTACACTACACTATTCCATTTTTGGTGCGCACACATATTTCCCTGTATAATATATGCATTGTTTGTGGCAACAATTTTCAAGAAATTTGAGGTATTTTAATAGTCAATTTATTTAATTATTCAGAAGGGAAAGCCGGAAAAAAAAGAAAAGAATGGAGAAAGTGATACTGAAAACTAGAATGCAACTGGTTTATTACACGGACTTGAAAGATAGATGAAAACATAAAATTTTTAGTGCAATCGAGTGTGAAAATACGTTATATATATATAAATACTATTTAAAATTTGAACAATATATATTTAACATGTATTTATACTTGATAATATAAGAATTTTTCTATAAAAATAGTGTATGAAATATTAATTCAAAGAATTATTTAAAGGCAGACATCCTAAAAATTGCTCCTATGGTAGTGGTGCGTTTGTCACGTGCGACGAGTTGAATTAGACATAACAGAGACAAAGTAAGAGCATGACAAAAAAAAAAATTCCAAATTAAGAATTTAATGGATGAATTTACAAAAAGTAAAATAAAAAAGTTTAGTACGCAAAATAGATTTTAAATGGTGACCACAAGTACGCATTACTCTTAAAATTAGGTTAAATCCATTTTGCCCCTTAAATTTGTCATTGTTTATTACATTGCACTATGAACTAATTTTTAAATTATTTTGTCTCTGAACTTTTTATTTCTTGATACTTCACTCTAAATTTTGACAGAATTTATAAAAGTAATGAGTTAATGTTCGTGAGTTACACACGCATTGTTAGTGGAATGTCAAGAGCCATAATAAACAAAATGTTATGTTAAACACCATAACATACACTAAAGATATGTGTATAGAATTGGCGAATATTTTGTTACTTTTAAACCGTCCGTAATAATTTGGATTGAAGTGTCAAGAAACAAAAATTTAGGAGGCAAAGTGATTAAAACATTAATTTGGAGTGCAATGTGATAAATACTAACAAGTTTAGAGGATCAAAATAAATTTAACCCTTGAAATTAATATCTGAAATTAACAATTTATAAGAACTATTTCTTTTAACTTATGCTTTGGTAAAGTAACTTAATTGTGCATTACATATCATATGTACCTTAATTATGATATTTATGCCATTCGAAACATCGCAACAATTAATTGTGCTAATAAATGACACTTAGATAGCTTAGGTAATTGAAATTCCTTGCTCGAGGGTTTCACATGTAACGATCTTCTACAGCGAAAATTGGTCACCATACGATCATCTCAAAGGAGGACGTTAGACATTTGTTCGTATTACTTTGCAAGTGATCGTCTTTTTATAGTATTTAGTCCAATTTGTTAGAACTTCCAACCTACTCCCACTGAGAAATATGGTGGGCAATTCTTTATTAGTCATCCTGATATAATCGTTAAATTATTTATAAAATAATAATTTATTTTAAATAAAGAATTTTTTTATTTTATAAATAATTTAACAACTATTCTTATTCAATAGTCACTAAAAAAAATTTGTTGCTACTGTTTCCTAAATAGTCGCACTCCCCTCGCGAATCAGTTAAAAGGTAGCTTCGTCTAAATGTCACCTAGTGAGAACCATTCCACAAAACTCAAATCCACATAACATACTGAATGATTATTGATAAAAATCACTCTTAACTTTTACTTTACCTAAAATAGAACTAAATGATTTTTAGCTAAAATAGTCCTTTAACTTTTATTTTTTAGCCAAAAAAGTCCTTTTATGGTTTAGTCACCATAAATCTTTTTTTTTATCTGTTATGTGTATAAGAGACAGGTAGTACTATTTATATTTATATAGTTGGAGGACCATTTAACACCATTTTGGCATTTTCATTGATAACACGAACTAAGATCAAATTAAAAAAAACACCAATACAACAACGGAATGATTTAACACATCATCATGCAGCATCAGATGTGTAAAGAAAATTGCACTATTCTCTTTTCCTTTTATTTGAGATATTCCTTTCATTTTAAAATAATTATCACCTTTGATTAATATATAGGAATTAAAAAAATTATTTCCTTTCTTATAAAATATCTGTCATCTTTAGTTGATACACATAGATTAAAGAAATTACTAAATTATATAAATTTTACAAAAAATAGTTCAAAGTGACTAAGTTACATGTTTTTTTATTTTAATATTCCAATTACAAAATCTTCTTTTCATTAATGTAGTACTAAAAATAAAAAGTAAAAAATATTATGTAATATTTTTAAATTTTTTTTAAAATAATAAATAATATAATACAAGATAAATTATTTAAAATATGAATAATTATTTTAAAAGGAAAAAAATAATTTAAAAAGTCAAACAAATTGTGCCCTTCTTTGTTATTAAATGTACAACTCAACGTATTTCAGTTGTCCACTTTCATGATAGACACGCAAGCCCACCTGCTTAAATTGCTGTATAAGATTCTCGCAATTGGGTGAATGACACAAATTGATTGATTTACTTTGCTTAGTAAGTGCCATGTTGTCATGCCTGAAATGAATTTTTCATGCAGTTTTGTGCCCTTGTCCTTTAAAATATTCGCTGTGTTTCAAAATATTTATTACATTTAATTAGTACATATGAATTATATAAATTATTAAATTATATTAATTTTATAAAAAATTATTAAAAATGAGTAAATTATTTTTAAAATTTATAATATAACAAATAAAATAACATAAAATAAATTATTTAAAATAATAATTATTTTATAACGAATCCAGAATTTTTTTTTTTTTTCCCTTCCTAGGATAGAGATGTTGCGTACACCTTCAAATGATATTATCCAAAGTGTTAACTTCTCCCTTTGCTTTTTTCAGTGTGCCGCCCCGCCTATGATCTTAGAAAGCCGTGTCTTTGTTTTCCAAAATGTGGTTGTACGTACCCACATTTATTTTTCATGTAGAAGTGGCTCTTCGTAAGTCTCTGAAATGTCTTTATGGCTAGACAAAAGGCCGAGGAATACGGAGGAGTAATCGTATCGTATTCAGCAACATTTTAATTAATCAATTAGGGTTTTTTTTGTGGTATTAAAAGTGATTGAAAATTTTTTATTTTGGTCGGGGGTAATTATTAGATATGTCTAATAGTTACTCCTTAATCAATAAGAGCCTCCTATTTAAAATGTAAGATTTATTTTTAGGTTGTTCTTAAAAAATATAGATCCCTTATTCTAAACGAAAGATTTTTATTGGTTAAAGAATAACTATTAACTATGTTTAGTAATTATTTTTAACCGACATAAAATTTCTTGATTGATTGCAGTAAGTTTCCCTAGCTTTAGTGGTATGTTTTCCTGGGATTATGGTAAAAAATTCGAGAATCTTACCAATTTTGCATGTATATTGGCATTTACCCCAATCAGTGGTTGGTCTAGGAGGACGTTCAAACACAAGTTGAGAGTTCAAGTCTTCTTATCGCATTTTTTGGATGTAAATTAATATTTAATACTATTTTATTATTTTAATAATCTTATAATTCTGTTTAAGTTTGATTTTTTATTTTTCAACCTGAACATAAATGACTTTTTATTGAATCGAACTCAAAACGAGCTCGAATAAGTTGAATTATTTATATATAAATACAAAATTTTAACTTATCGAGTCAAATTCGATTTAAATACAAAAACTAAAGAATGCTAAAATCTTATTCAAGCTTGACTTGATTATTGACAAATCAAATTCAAACAATTTTTTACCGAATCGAGTAACTTTGTTTGCCTTTCAAATTTACTTGTACATATTCATATCGGTGTACATATACGTATCGGTGTATCAAGTAACTTTGTTCGCCTTTTCAATTTTACTTGTTCATATACGTATCAGTATAAACGAGCCAGACAAAGGACAATTATTACTCTACTCAAGTTTGAACTCGAAATTCTTTATGAAATTCGAGTTTGAGCTCTAGTTTGAATGATAATATTCGAACGAGCTTTCAAAGTAGAGCTCGACCTTGGATTTGAAAATTTTGCTAAAAACTCGAGTTTGATTCAAACTCACTTAAAAACAAGTTAAATGTGACTAACTCAAATTTGAATTTGAGTAGTTTAACTCTTTTGTAAGCTAAAAATTGTAATTTGTCTAAAGTGTATAGTTATTTTAGTAATCTTACATATAATAATTTATTTAAAAAATATATATATATATGTTCAAAAAATTCAATGAGCAATTAAGTAGTATATATATATACATACACACACTTTATCGTGATCAAGCAATTTGAACTCGAGTTCAGTCAATAAGAGATCGAGTCGAGCTTCTGACCAATGAATTTTTGAACTCTAAGATAATAGAGAGAGATTAGATTATCAGGTAAATATATAATGTTGAAAATATATTTTATCATTCTTGAAATCAAAAGAATTTTGACTTCAAAGTTATGTTTTACTCATATTGATGTAAGAAAGATAATTTATATTTCTTTACTTTTTTTATTACATTTTTTTGTTTATAATATATTTTATATGTGTCATCTATGTCGCAATTATGTAACAAGACTTGCATTAAAAAAATATAACCAAATGTCTAATGTAACTTTGTAAAAATTTTCAAATAATTATATACAACAAAACTAAGCTGATTTATGTAAAAAAAATTGCACACTAACAGTGAAAATAAATTCAAAAACCAATTAATTTTGAGTCAATTTTTATGTTGAATTTTATATAAATATAAATAGTACTACTTAATAAATGACACAGGTACGAACAATCTTACCAAATGCAGTCAGTAGTTTAAGTTAAAGAGATGAGATATTATATAATAAATTTATTATCAATTCATCTGCATCCCTCGTACAATATTGATAGTTCCCCATAATATAAAAGTACAAATAATACAAACCACCCACTTAGGATTAGGATCGCCTTAGAATTGGACTATTTTGACACCAAAATATATATATATATATATATATTACCTCAACCTTCTCATCTTCCAGCTTAACCCTCAACCCATCTCTTTCAACCACATGTATGCTTTAGTATTCACATCCACAAAGAAACAAAGCAACACGTATAAACTAAAGCAACTAGAAATTACATTGGTTTGATGTTTATGGTCATAGACAGATGAGTTCAGTCATACATATGTCCACAAATACTAGAAGATACACTCACAAAATTTGATGGAAATTTAGGCCGTACTCTGTTGCCTCCATGTGCAAGCAACCACCAGCATGACGGTAGGGAGAAGAACATGATCATGCAGCATAAACCATCCTACAAAAATAATAAAAAATAAATAAAAAAAATTTGTAAGCTATAAATTAGAAACTTTAAATAACAAAAAGTAGATAGATTATCTGCAAAACGGTAAAGATGAGACACCAAGAGACCTCGTACCCAACACGTTAAAAGCTCACACGTTAATGTATATAAAGGTAGATTAGGAATAGAATTGAATATCTAAAATGTTTAGACAGAATTACATATGTAATGTACGAAATGATAGAGATGCGCAAAGGTGCAACTGCAGAGGCAATTTTCAAAAGTTTAAGATTACCCTAAAGATTTGATTATCTAGTTTCCCTAGTAACTCAAGGAAATTAGTTTATAATCATCTATGATTTTGTGTATATTTTATTTTTTATATGTTAATATGATAATATTGTGTACAATTTGATGAAACTTTATAAATAATTGAAAAAAAATCCATCAAACCAATATTAAGTCAATAAATAAGTTGTCTCCCACTATTATTGCAAGAAACGAGAGTTCTTCTTAGATATAATTTGTTGAGATAATTTAATATTACTCTACATTGAATATATTTAAATTATGAGATGAGATCTCCAAATAATGGGTAAGACTTAATAGAGGCATCTATAATTTATTGGGCATACTTAAGATTGTATACCTTTGAAGCAAAAGGTAAGAGTCATATAAGATGTGTTATCAAGAATTGGTACCTAACTATCTATGAATTATAAAGTATTGCAATTGGTAAGAGTTACCTATCTTTCGAAATTGTTTTAATTTATTGGATACAACCAAAATCAAAATAATTAGACAAAAATCCTAGCCCACTAGGAGTTCTATGAGAGCTCTCGCGTCAATATATAAGGGTTATTGATTTGAATTAAAATAATAGGAGTAAAATCAAATTAAATGAAGTCCATATTATATATTTTAGTTTGGTTTATATATAAATAGCAATTTCTTATTCTATATATATTTATATATTGTAGAATATGAGCAGCAATGTCAATATGTGTCCCATTTTAAATGATTACAAACTCACTAGGCCAAATTTTTTGGACTAGCAATGTAACTTGAGAATTGTTCTTAAGCTTACAATAAGAACATAGAGGACAACGATACTGCTACGTTTCTTGTATCATGTTGGCCGTAACAAATTCTGAATTGCACAAACAGCATTAAAATATGGATACTCCTTCTATGATTCTTCATCTCAAAAAGTTATTTGATGAAAAGTCAAGGAATAAGAGGTATGAAAAGTCTAAAGAGTTCTTTTGTTGCAAAAATGGTAGAGTACTTCAGTAGATGTTCATGTACTGAAGATGATCGGACTAATTAAAAAATTGAAACAATTGGGATTTGTACAAAATCGCGAATTAAATGCCGACTTATCTTGCAATCTTTGCTGGAAACCTTTTCATAGTTCATGATGAGCTATAACATGAATAAGCTGAAAACAATTCTTTTTGAAATGTTGAATATGCTTAAGACTGTTGAGACAACCATAAAAAAGGAAAAGAAACAAATGTTGGTTATTGATTCTTCTAATAGGAAGATAAAGAAATTCAAGGTTGGCTTTAAGAAAGCCAAGTTTAGAATGAAACCAATACCTGTGATAAAAAATAATAAACCTAAGAGAAGAGGATTGCTTCCATTGTGGACAAGATGGACACTGGAAGAGGAATTGCAAAGATTAACTTGGTGCCCTTGAAGTAAAAGAAGCTTGGTGAAACTTCTACTTCAGGTATGTTTATGATTGAGATCAATGTTTTTACGTCTAAATTAGATTCTCAGGTATTAGATACAGGATCTGCATCTCACATTTGTAAAAATATGAAGCGACTAAAAAGAAGTAGAATGTTGGCTAAGGAAAAATTAGATCTATATGCAGGAAATGGAGTAAGTGTTGCTATTTCAGTCATAGGGACTTATTATCTTCTTTTTCTAGTGGTCTTATTTTGGAACTTAAAGGCTATTATTATGTTCCATCTCTTATTAGAAACATTATTTCTATTTCGTCTTTAGACATTGATGGTTTTTGCCATTATGCAAAAAATTAAGTGTTCTTTTTCTCGTAATGGCATTCTATATAGAACTGCTGCTATGATTAATGGTCTTTATATTCTTGACAAAGAATATCCAATTCGCTCAACATAAATCTTAAAAGACCTAAAATTGATAATATGAAACAACTTTTCCTTTGGCATTGTAGATTGATCATATAAATGAGAAATGCATTACCAAATTACATAATAATGGTTTTTGAGTTTATTTGATTATGAATCATATGATAAATGTGAGTCTTGTATACTTGGTAAAATGATTAAATCACTTTTTATAGGAAAGGGTGATAAATCTAGCGAATTGCTAGGGCTAACACATATGGATATTTGTGGTCCTATGTCTGTACATGTTAGAGGAGATTTTTCATACTTCATTATTTTTATAGATGACCATTCTAGATATAATTATGTATACTTGATGAAGTATAAGTCTGAAACCTTTGAAAAGTTCAAAAAAATTCAAGAATGAAGTTGAAAAATAATTTGGTAAAAGTATTAAAATAGTTCAATTTGATCGAGGTAGGATTACTTAAACTAAGAATTTTAAGATTATCTTATGGAGAAAGGGATTCTACTTTAATGGACTAACCTCTATATGCACCACAACTAAATCGTATATCTGAGAAATGTAATCGAAATCTATTAGATTTTATTCGATTGATGATGAGTCTTGCAGATCTCCCCAAATCGTTTTGAGGCTATGCTTTTAATACCGCATCCTATTTACTAAACCATATTCCATCAAAAGTTGTTGATTCCACTCCATATGAGATAAGGTTTGGAAAGAAACCTAATCTTTCATATTTGAAAGTTTGGGCTGCCCTATTTATGTGAAGAGAGTAGAATCTGAAAAATTGAGGCCAAGCCAGATAAATGCCTATTTCTGGGGTATCCAAAAGAGACATATGGATACTATTTCTATAATCCCATGAGCAAAAAAACTTTGTCTCAAAATATGCCATTTTTCTAGAAAAGAAGTTTATTTTTGAAAAGGCAAGTGAGAGCAAAATAGATCTTGAAGAAATTCATGAAACACAATTTGGCATTGATCAAAAAGTGGAACAAGAACCTCAATTATATGATGTTGTGATAAGAAGAAATGAAGTTAATGATACAATGCTCTTTGTAAGACTACTAGAATACATTATGCCCCAAAGAGATATGAGTTTCTTATAAGTGAGAAATAACGTATCAATTATTACGAATGATGAATCTACATCTTACAAAAAAATACTATCTAATAAAGACTGTCAGAAGTGGATACAAACCGTGAGATTTGAGATGGATTCCATGTATGACAATGAGGTGTAGACCTTAGTCGATCTACTTGAAGGGATTAAACCCATATGGTACAAATGGATCTTTAAGAGAAAGATTGACATGGATGCTAATGTAATTACCTATAAGACGCGATTGGCGACAAAGGGTTACAAACAAAGACAAGGAGTTGACTTTGATGAAACTTTCTCACCAGTTGTAATGCTGAAATTCATTCGGATTTTAATGGCTATAACTGCATATTATGACTATAAGATTTGGCAAATGGATGTAAAAACTGCATTTCTTAATAAAAATTTATAGAAAGAGATGTATATCCAAATTGATGCAACCCGAAGGGTTTATATTTACAGATCTCAATAAAATATACAAGCTACAAAGGTTTATTTATGAACTAAAGCAAATTTCTAGGAATTGAAACATCTATTTTGATGAGACAATCAAAAAGTTCAATTTTATCAAAAATGAGGATAACCTTGTATATACAAGAAAGTTAGCGGGAGTGCTATAGTTTTCTTGATACTTTATGTGGATAACATATTGTTGATAGGAAACGATGTACCTATGCTTCAAAATGTAAAGGTATGGTTGTCTAGAAATTTTTTTCATAAAAGATTTAGAAAAGGCAACCTACATCTTGGGAATAAGGATCTATAGAGATAGATAATAGGTTGCTTGGTTTTACTCAATCAATGTACATAGACAAGATGCTAAAGAGGTTTAGCATGGATCAATCAAAGAAGGATTACTTAACAATGTCTCGTGGTGTGTACTTTTCTAAATACACGTGTCCTAAGATAGATTGCAAAAGAGATAGCATGAAAATGATATCTCATATTCTTGGGATATAGATTCTATAATGTATGATATGTTATGTACTAGACCCGATGTCTACTATATTCTAAGTGTTACGAACAGGTTTCAATCTAACCCAAGGAGTAGCCATTAGCAGTCAAGAATATTCTTAAATACTTAAGAAGGACAAAGGATTTATTCTTGATTCATGGTGGGTAAGAGTTGACAGCTCACGGATACATAGATGCTAACTTTTAATCTGATAAGGATGATAGTAATCACAATTTGGATATGTATTTATACTTAATGGTGGTGCAGTCAGTTGGAAGAGTTCCAAGTAAGATACCACGGTTGATTCTACGATAGAAACCAAATACATTGCAGCAAAAGAAGCAATTTGAATCAAGATGTTTGTGACCAAACTTGGAGTGGTTTCCTTCATTAGTGATTCTATACTCTTGTATTGTGATAACAATGGAGCTATTGCACAAGCAAAGGAACTCAGGTCTCATTAGCGATCCAAACATGTTTTACAGGTGCTATCATTTAATCAAAAAAAATCGTTGATAGAAATAAAATAAAGATAGAAAAATCCCCACAGATGATAGCATTGCTAATATATGCTCAGAAATATGAAAGTCATGTTAACTCATTCAGTCTTAAGCATATGAATGATTGACTTTAGTGCAAGGGGGAATTTGTTAGTGTATGCTCTAAAACCAATTTGTTTTAGAGACAAATTATACTTTTATATTTATACATATTTTATAATCTGATATTCTTTATCTATTTGATATGATAAAAATTTTCGAGTAAAATATATGAAAGAGAAATCATAAATAGTTGTGGTGTTTAGATTCTCTGCATAATTATATTTATTCATAAATATCCCAAATCTTAGTGTTTTACACGGACATATTAGCACATAGTTGTATGTAGATGTTTATTAAGAAAAAGTGTATAGGATTGACCCTGTAAGAGTATTCCATAGGGATTATTATGCAAATGCCAGCAGATTAATCTCTTTGTAATAGTAGTATATATATAATCCTTAGATTTGATCTTCTGAATTTATCTTGACTGTAAATTACTATACTTTGGCTCTATTAGTTATTGCTCTTAAGAAGTCATACATATTGTAGAATTCGGGTATAGTGTGAATCATGAAAGATAAGATATGACCAATATAGGATTCACCATTCCTTATAGTGAGAGAGTATATCATAGTATAGCCACTTCTTGAAATACAACTCAGAAATTTTTGCGTAAAGTGAAAATAGAATTAAGAGTGTCTTAGTTCTATTTCAAGTGAGTTGTATTTCAGAAAGAAATAAATTGATTAGATCAATAAGAGTTGGCATTATATATGTACTTTTGAACTAATCCAGATATAGTGTGGTGAAAGGATAATAATTACACAGTAACTAAAATCATTGATAGGTGAAGTCAAACCACTTGACATATCTCAACACTTGGGTGGTCATGATGCTTTGCTGGAAGCTAATTAATCTTGTTCTATAAGTATAAATTAATTAATTTGTGAATATTGATGATAAATTAAAGTTGATTAATATATCTAATCCAAATTAATTTAAGATTATATTTTATCTAATCCTAAATAATTTAGGATTATAATTTATACTTATTACCAATGTGAATGGGAAGCTAAAGGGTCACACACTTTAAGATGGTTAACTTGGGATTAAATTGATTATTTGATAAGTATGAGATACTTATAGGTTAATTTATAAGATAAGTTAACTTTTGAGACTTAATTATAATAAGTCAATCTTAGGGGCTTATATGCAATATCAATAAAGTCTTAGGGTTAAACTGATATATATAGGCCATAACCTAAGCATACTGATATAAGGAAAAGACAATTCACGTTTTTAAAGCCAAGAGCAATGAATTGATCATGGGAAAAAGAAATAAAAAAATCTCATGTTTGAAAATCAAGAAAAACGTGAGTAAAAATATTGAGAAATTAGCACTCTGTGGCTTGGGCAATCAATCCTGAGAGGATCCCAAATTAATTGTTTACATGGATCCCGGTACAATTAGAGGCCAAACATCTATGCAGTTGTGGATCGACATCCCTAACAAATTGAACATTTTACAGCGATTTTGAGGTATAATCTCTATACTACTCTTTTACTAAGCATAAATTAACCAATGCGATCCCCGTAGGAAGTAAAAATTTTAAATCCCGCTACGTGTTGCATGATTTACTTTCTTACTAGTATATAGTTTCCAACACCTCTCACCAATCTTTTGAACCCATTGTGAACCCAATTACTGTATATGGTAAGTCTGTACCTAGGATCATGCAAGTGGATCAGACTTTTAGCTCTATCACTGAAAACTGTAAATGGGATGTCTAAATGAATTTAGAGAAAGTTTAAGCAATTATCAACAATGGCAAGGAAACCTTTAAATGACATATCAAATGTTGTGGCAATGGATATTCAACTAATGAAAAGAAAGTTCTATCCATTAGATGAAAACTTTGAACAGATGTTGGGTGATGGTAAGAAAGGAAAGATTTCCCAAAGTTCTGTCTTATATCAAGTTTATATTGAATCGAGGAAGGAGGGGACTAGTCCTTTATGATCCCCACCATCCAAATGAGGATCTTGGTGTGGAATTGACAAGGGGCTGAGAGCCTTTTGGCAATTTTCCAGCTGAAGGAGATTACTCATCTCCACTCTCGTGACTTGGTTTTTTTTGAGTAAAAGCAAACCAAACAAACAAACCAAGGCCTATTCCCACTAAGTGGCTCAGTATAATAGCCTGTCTCTTATACACATCTAGATGTGTCTTAAAATGACTCCAAGCATTATAAAGTCAAAAAGATCCAATCATTTGAAAACCAATTTTATAACAAAATTACCTATATGAAGTCATTGAATTGACTTCGAAAGGACGACATCTTCAGCCGGACTATCTCCAACCTGTCTCTTATACACATCTAGATGTGCAGCCTTATAAGTTATGATTTATGTATGTTATGGGTTGTTTTTAGTGTTTTGGAGGTTGGGAAGTGATTGGGGTTGATTTTTAACAACTTTCCATGGTTAGATTACAAATTTTAAGATTATGAGACTTCCATATGTGCCCTAGAATGTTATTATATGAATGCTTATGTCTATAACATCATGATGTTTTAAGAGTTGAATTAAAGTTAGTTTGTGATATGAAACTGATAGTTGAGCTCCATGTTTAGATGTGTATAAGAGACATTTTGTCTAGGATAATTTGGATAATTGGTTATGTTTGAAGGGTCTTTAGTGATCTTTTGATGGTTTTAAGTGTTTCCTTGGTACATGTTTGAATCATGGCTATTGCTCCGGTGAATCTTTCCGTTTATGGATTTTGTTGGTCCATTGAATATGTTGTTTTGAGACAATTAACCAAGGTCCCTTGAATACCTGTGGTATTGGATTTTGTTGGTTGGTTGAATATGTTGTTTCTTATTGGGTTGTAACCAAGGTGTATTCTTAATTTGAGAATTAGGATTTTGTTGGCTAGCCTAATTATAGCCTACGAAGTTTAAGTAGGGGTTTTAGCTTGTCGAAGTTCATTTTGACCAAAGAGTATCGTTTCGTTCGCTTCCGCCTCAGTAACCAAGAAAGGAATAGCCAAAGATGTCCGTGACGCCATAGATTCTCTTCCACTTGTATTTTGTTTAACGACTTTCAAATATGTTTGAATGGATTTTAGAATGCTCACTTGTTTTGGAATTATTATATATGAAATCTATTTTATGTTAATCAATTAATATGTTTGCAAACTCTTTTGATATGAAAGCACCGAGGTATATAATTTTGGATGTAATTAGATACTTGATGGGATAACCTAGATCGGCTAGAAAGTCATACTGAGCCTAGACAGAGGCTCATCCTATGCCAATAAAAATCCAATTCCAAGGTATTCAAGGGACCTTGGTTACAACCCAACTCAAAACAAAATATTCAACGGAGCAATAGCCGGGACTATTTCAATAGCATTCCACAACAATCCATACTCCATAACCACAATTCTTACTATGTCATTGTGCTCTATCATGAGCCATATTCTTATTAATTCCTAGATGGGCTATATCTTTCTTACAAGTTACCTACCAAGTCTTTTTTGGTATTCCTTTACCCATCTTACGTTATTAGCGCCTAACAATGTTAAGGTGGTTAATATTCTTTCTACTAATTTTACTATTGTAGTTAATATTCAATTCTTCCCTAGGGTTGATAATTATTAGTGGCTCATTGGGCTCTATGCCAACACTGATGATAAGATTAAAAGGAAACAATGAGAAGTCATTAGCAGAAGAAAGGCTCTTTGGGGGAATTGTTGGATCATTATAGGGATTTTAATTATATTAACTCTAATGATAAAAAGTAGAGAGGTAGAATTAGAGACAATGGACATTTTTAGACTTCAAGGACTTTATTTCAACGAATGACCTTCTTGACGTAGAATTTAAGGGACATCCTTGGACTTGGAACAATGGATAGGGTGGAAATAAATAAATTAAAAAAAGATTGGATTGGGCTCTTTGTATTGAGGATTGTCAGAAGAAGTTTGAATTGGCTACTTATACTCATACTGACATAGAAGCATATGATCATTGCATGTTGCACCTAGACACCAACCCCACAATGACCAAAAGAAGAACCAAATTCCACTTTGATAAGAGATGGCTACAATATGCTGAAATTGATGAGATATCAGCTTACAAAGATGAGATACATGAAGGTATCTAGAATGTTTAGGTTAACAAACAAGATTAAAGCTTGCAGGGTTGCTCTATTAAGCTAGAATAAATCAGTTCACAAAAGGATAGATAAGATATTGCTGAGATCAAGGAAGAGTTAAGGAACTTAGACTCTACTGACATCACATCGATGAGGGGTTTGAGAGCCTTTGAGTAAAGCCTAAAAAAAAAGAAAGAAGGGATTTACCTATGTCAAAAGGCTAGAAATACTTGGTTAAAGGAGGGAGATAGAAATACTACTTTTTTTTCCATGCTAGTCTGGTTAAAAGAAGGAAGAGGAACAATAAAAATTTTCTTCAAAGGGAGAATGGAGAATGTTTCTGAAATGATAAAGAGATTGAAGTTGAGATTATTAGCTATTATGAGAAATTATTCACTTCTTCAATTCGTAATCAGTTTGAAGATATTCATGTTGGTGTCCAACCTAAAATTAATGTTGCTGTCCAAGCTAAAATTACTGATCAAATCAATGACAGTATCACAAAGTCCTATTGAACTTGAGGAAAAGGAGATAAGAGTAGTTGTATTCTTCATGCATCCTTCCAAGGATCCAGGCCCTTATGGTATGCTTCTATTCTTCTTCCAAAAATTCTAGCATATTATAGGTAAGGATGTTGTAGAGGCAATTCAAAATTTCTTTCGTTCTAGCTTTCTTTGTTAATAAAACCATTATTAGTCTCATTCCTGAGGTGGATAACACCATTAATCTTACACAGTTCAGACCTATAGCCCTTTCCTATGCATTCTATAAAATCATCTCCAAGCTACTAGTTAACAAGTTAAATTCTTTTTTGCATCTCTATATTAGTGAGAATGAATGTGTTTTTTTGGCTAGCAGACATGTTATTGATAATGTCATTATTGCCATGAATACATGCATTTAAAAAAAAAAAAAAAAAGAAAGAAAACAAAAGGAAGAATTAGTTTCTTGTCCTTAAAGCTTGATATGACAAAAGCCTATGATAGGATAGAGTGGTCTTATTTATCTACTTTTATGAGGAAAAATGGGCTTTTGTAATACTTGGATTAACTGGATTCTGACTTGTGTTTGTTCTGTAACTTACTCTTTTAGTATTAGATAGGGGATCCCTTATCCCCCTATCTTTTTATCATCTGTGCTAAAAGTTTTTCTAGTCTTATTAATTAAGCTTGTAGGAATAAACAGTTAACAAACATGAAAATCAACAAGGATGGCCTTGGCATTTTTGATCTCTTCTATGCTGATGATCCCATCATTTTCTGTAAAGCTGACACTCAAGAAACTACTAATATCATGGAAGTGATACACATGTATGAAGCAGCATTTAATCAACTTATGAATCTCGACAAATCATCAAACATAAATATAAGACCTAAGAGAAAAGAAGATATATCTACAGCTTTGGGATTTATGAATTGTGTAACTCAAGAAAAGTATCTTAGTCTCCCAATGGTAATCTCAAAATTCAAAAGTAACAACTGTAAAGTTGTTAAGGAGAGAATGAAAAGTAGGATCTCTAGTTGGAAAGACGTGGATTTCTCAGCCTAGTAGGGAAAGAAACTCTCCTAAAATCTATTGCATTAGTTAGGCCTATTTACGTTAGGTCTAGTTTCAAATTACCTAAAGGGTTGTGCAAAGAGATCAACAGCTGTATGGCAAACTTTTGGTAAGGTTCAAATGAGGAGGATCACAAGATGCATTGGATGAGTCGGGGGAAAATAACTAAGAAGAAGTGTCAAGGAGGCATTGGATGTAGAGATATCCAACTATTTAATAAGGCCTTACTTTGCCAAACAATTATGGAAATTCCTTATTCATCCAAACCTTTTGGTTAGCAAGGTTTTGAAGGCCAAATATTATGCTAGATCTTCAATCTTGAATGTCGCTATTCCCAAATGAGCCTCTCGATTTTGGCAAATTGTTTGTAGTGCTAGGAAATTGCTAGAATATGGTCTGAGGAAGAAGGTAGGGATGAAAATCAATGGACATATGGTCTGAAAGATGGATTTGGACAATGAGGATGGAAAGGTTTTAAAGTTTATCATGAATTCTATTCAAGGGGATCTACACAAAGTGTATCAACTCATTCAAGGGGCTAACTGGAACAAAGAGCTCATCTGGTCTACATTTTGCCAAACAGATGTTGCAAATATTCTGAGAACTCCAATTGGGATTACAAGAAGAGCTGATAAATGGTATTTGAAGCATTCTCTATCTGGAATATACACTATGAAGTCAAGCTACAGGTTAGTAAAACAACTGGGAACCTACCACAAGACATCAATTTGGTTAGAGGGGAATCTAGTAACCATCAATTAAAACCTACTCTGTGAAATTTCATTTGGGGTCTACAACTGAAACACAAGATCAAACATTTTTGTGCAAAGGTCTTAATAGAATTCTACCAGTAAATGATCTTATTTTCAGAAGAACTAAGACAGAAAGTCCTGAATGTCCTCGTTGTAGGGAGGCTCCAGAAACCATAGAACATCTACTCTTTTACTGCAAGAATGCCAAAGGAATCTAGGACCTTGCACCAGTTAATAATGGGATGGATTAAGAGAAACTGAAAGAGATTTTTTGTGTTGGTGGCAAAATATGAAGGAGGCATATGATTTTGGATGGGAAAAAGAGTGTGGTACCTTTTCAGCCAACATTCTTTGGCAAATTAAGAAGAACAGAAACAGATACTTATTCAATCAACAAAAGGGTAAAGCTGGAAAGGCTATAAGAAGTTTTTTTATGGAGGAATGGAATGAATTTCATGCTATATCTCAAAAGCTTCAACCTGACAGGAACATTAAACAAACATCATCACTCAATCACTCAGAAACTAACTTGTTCAATGGTTTGAGCTATAACAAGATCGTAATTACTTTAGCTTAAGCAAGCAACACTAGAAGAAAAGGATCAAGCATTGTGGCCAGAGATGATTTTGGAAACCTAATCACTATGTGGGCAGTGAAGCAAGAGGAATATCAAAATGTAAAGTGTTTGGAAGCTGAAAATATCAGGAATGCCCTGATTAAGGCAAAAGTTGAATGTTGGAATCATATCGGAAGCAATTTGCTCCACCAACAAGACTATCATTGGCAAGTTGAAGGACAAAGTTATTGATGATGCCAGATTATCCACTTTGTTAGAAGATATTATCACTATGAGTGAAATGTTTTTGGAGTGTTCCTTTAATTTTGTGTCTAAATCTTATAATAGGGCAGCCTACCTATTGGCCAACTTTGCTACTTCTTTAAAATCTTCAATTTGTTGGAAGAGAACCTTTCCCTTGTAGCTGGTTCTAGAGCTCATGTTCAAATGTTAGTAATTGCTCATCTGTACAATTTGCGCTTTATACTTGTGATTAATACAAATACTCTTTTGTCGCTTAAAAAAAATTCTTGGGACCTACGTTATTTTTCTTTCTCTAAGTGTCTGTCAAGTGTCAAAAAATGTTGGAGAGTTATTTAGGAGTAGTGACCAGGAATGTCAACAAGTCAAGTCAAGCACGAATAGTGCTCTGCTCAAGCTCAAACTTGAAATTATTTTTGAGACTCGAGCTCAAATTAGCTCACATAGCCATTTAAAATAGAGTTAAAGTTCTAACTCGACCTTGAAAAATTTGCTAAAACTCGAGTGTCAAGATATGTATATATCAATATATGGTATATAAATATGTGATTGATACAGTTACCCTAATCGCTCCCCTAAATTAGGTGATTACCTTATTAATCTGATTGTCTTGATTAGCAATACTTACCATGAGTCTTATTATCTTGATTAGCAAGACTTGCCAAGTTTATATATTTTAGAATATTCTCTTGTAAGCCTATATAAAGGTACCCTATATAACAATTGTATTGAGGCTTGATTTAAACATATTCCAATATACTCTATCATTTTTAACATGGTATCAGAGCCTCCTCCTGTAAATATATTTTAAGATTCCACCAATGCGAGAGTTTATAAATATATTTTGCTCAGATTCTTAGTTTTCAACTTTCGGGTTCTCTTGGATTTAACCTTCGGGTCTCCTAATTTCACTCTTTGGTTTTCCTGATTTCAACATTCGGGTTCTCCTGATTTCAGCCATCGGGTTCTCCTAGTTTCAACCTTCAAGTCTCTTTCTTTTCAATCTTCGGTTCTACTGATTTCAACTTTCAGGTTCTCTCAGTTTTGAGTTTTCAAAATTTTTTGATTTTAACTTTCGGGTTCTCTCAATTTTTGGCCTTTGGGTTATTTTGATTTTCTTATTTTTTAATTTTCATTTTAAACTCAATTTGACTTGCACAACCATATTGAGTTTGAGGGAGGATGTCAAAATATGTATATATCAATATATGGTATGTAAATATGTGATCGATGTAATTATCCTAATTGCTCTCCTAAATTAGGTGATTACCTTATTAATCTGATTGTCTTGATTAGAAGGACTTACCATGTGTCTAATTGTTTTGATTAGCAAAACTTACAATGTTTATATGATTTAGAATATTCTCTTGTAAGTCTATATAAAAGTATCCTATGTGACAATTGTATTGAACCCTGATTTATACATATTGTATCTAATCTCTCCTTCTTAACATTGAGGTCGATTCAAACTCGCTTAAAATAAAAACAAGCTCAAGTTCGAGTTCAAACTCAAGTTCTAGTAGTTCGAATTTTTTATAGATAAAAGATATAATTTTTTTAAAGAGTATATACATTTATTAATTTTACATATAATTAAAAGAGTTATATATATGTTCAAAAATCTCGACTAACGTTTGAGCAAAATATACATATGTTTGAGATCGGTTTGTCAAGAGATTCGAGTGCAAGCAAGCTCAATTTGATTTCGAGTCGAGTTTTTTAACTGAACTACTCATAAGTAATTCGATTCGTTTACACCCCTACACTTATGCACTGAAAAATTATAGTTATAACTAGTTTTGAAGGAATCCTATTCCTCTTGACATACAAGTAGTGGGATAACTTTAGATACAAAATGTTGTGACGTGAGCACCACGTTATTTAAAGAAAATGTGAAATGACTTGCCAAACCTCACCAATTTTGGCCACCAAAAAAATTATTACTTGATAACACAATTCACAAAGAAATCCCTAATTCGTGCTAAGTTGTGTAATTGATTGTATATATTGTTAGAATGGTAAAAGAGAAATAGATAAATTGTGTATTTTGGTAAAACGTTGTTGAAGACACAAGAATAAGAAACTTATAATTACAGGCATATACTACACTAAATTTAAACTATACATTGAACCTAGATAATTATTAATAAATAACAATATGAATAAAATAAATTCAGATAATAAACGCTAATGAATATAGATATCAACACCTCTTCTCAAATTCAAGGTGGTTACAAAAAAACCATTCTGATCTTGCAAATGATATTCTTGAAACCGCTTCGAAAATAGCCTTTTGTAAGGAGCAATAGTGGATGTAAAAGATGCTGCTACCCCATATTTTAAATTTTGTGTTTTTCACCCTAAAAAATTTCAAAAATGCTATTAACATGTAATTTTCTAAAATTTACATTTCGCCCTCTGAAATTTTGAATAAAAATGTAAGTTAGTCTTGTAAATATATGTCTATTAAGTTCCATCACCCGCTGAAGTTACAATTTTTGCTTCCACCCCTAGTAAGGATGGTTTACTCTTATGGAGGAATCACCAGAAAAAGACCAACATATTTGATTAGATTTTATAATTACCTTGATTAGGAAGACATAATTTATTTATATATATATATATATTTGAATAACCACTTGTTCATTGGTAGGGAATTTCATTCCCAATTTTATTAATAAATAAAGAATAATTACACAGAAGGGGACATCGGGCCATAACCTCCAACAACAAGAAAAAATTCCAAAGACATTGACCCCTTTGAAATTAAGGAGCACTTAAGACTTAACTTTAATATACTTGCAACCTATTTTATCTAACTGCATGAGGGAAAGAGATATTCTAAGAATAGAAGCAGAATCAAAGATCAAATTACATTGTGAATTACATCCTAGATTAGCAAGAAGTTTAGCCACTGCATTTCCTTCCCTGAAGGTATGTTGTGCTAAATAACTCCACAAGGTGATGAGATGAGAACATTGATACGCAAGATATGAAAGATATGCCATGGAGTCTTTATAGTCTCGTTTAAGATGTTCACCAACAACAAAGAATCCAATTCAATCACAACATTAGTGAATCCTCCTTGAGAGCAAAGTAATAAACCATCCCTTAATGCATTCACTTCAGTCTCCAAGCTTGTCTTAGCTTTAGAATAATATGAAGAGAATCCAAGTATAAGATTCCCTGAGAATAAATAAAGAAATAAATAAATAAATATATATATATATATATATATATATATAGGTTTTGGATCATCTGTTACACTTTTTGATATATATTAAAAGACAAATGTCATCTCATCACATAATATAATACGAGTATAACTCCAAAAGTGTGTATATATATATATATATATATATGGACTTTTATTCTATTCAGGCTAAATAATATAGGCTCGTGAAATATACATAGATTTGCAGCAAAAAAGAAGCAATATACACAGATTTATTCAAAGATATCGTATTTAATCAATTATATATAGCATGTTAGGTGATATATATAAAGATCAACAGTTCATCAATTCATTTTCGGCTTTCTAGTTATGCCTGAAGACCAGTCCAGAATCCACAACATATAACTGACTCGACTTCGTTCACAGAAAAAGAACATAGCAGGTAACAGATCACAAGTTCAATCACCTAATTTGTTAGAATTTGGCCTGTCAAATAGACAACCAATCTAGTATATACAGTTATATTTGATTTCTATTTGTAACTGACTGCAATATTATACACTCATTTCTATCTTTGTATTTGAGAGGGATGGAGGGAGAGAAAGAGAGGGAGTGATCAAAAAAAGGATTTTCTTTAGTTGCTCCTTAATAACATGTTAAGTTTGAAGAGTTCAAGATTTTCTCAACAATTTCAAATTTGAAGAGTTCAAGATTTTCTCAACAATATGAGATATTTTTGGAGATTTTGTAACTTATCCCATATTTCTTGTAGCAAACCATGTGATTTTTTTTTTTATCTGTAAAATATTTTTCCTTTTTAAATTCCTGTAAACTACTATAAAAGAGATTTTGCTCTTTCAAGTTAATTCACAAGATACATAGTTAAATCAAATATTCTTCTTTCAAGTTTTTTTCATGGTATTAGAGCAGGAGTTCTAATATCAATACTACAATATGCCAGACAACTCAAATGATGCATCTATTGCATCTACTATTGATAGAGGTGCTGCCGCTTCATATCCCTATTTGCTACAGTCCAGTGACAATCCAAGAGTCTCCTTGGTCACATGTCTGCTGAAAGAAGATAACTACTCTACATGGCATAGAGGTATAACGAATGCTCTATTGGCAAAGACTAAGTTCGGTTTCGTCGACGGAAGTCTACCTCATCTGCGGCCCAATACACCAAATGAAACCGCATGGATCAAAAATAATTCAATGGTGATTTCTTGGCTTTCTAATTCCTTACATCCTTCACTTCACGATAGTGTAGCTTACTTTGATACAGCAAAGGAGCTATGGGTTGATTTGGAGGAGCTTGAGTCTTTCACAAGGCAATGCACCTCACATTCATCAGTTAAAGATGGACATCATCAATACCCAACAATGGGATCTCTCTGTAGCCGCCTACTATACCAGATGGAAGGGACTTTGGGAAAAGCAAAGCTCGTATTTGCAAATACCCGCTTGTACCTGTGGAGCTGCAAAATCATTGGCTGTCAAAAGAGAAACGGAGATAGTCCATCAATTCTTAATGGGACTCCATGACAGGTTTAATATGGTGAGATCTCATATTTTAAATACTGATCCCTTACCTACTTTGGCTCGTACATATGGATTGGTTTCACATAAAGAAAGACAACAACAAGTCTCAGTAGTAAAGGGAAATAATTTGCCTGAGGGGGTGGCATTAATCACTTCAAAAACTGTCAACAAGTCTTCTAGTTCTCGGAACATGACAGGAGCCGTGATGTTTCCAAGTTGTTCTGCGAATATTGCAAATGTGCAAGGCACACAAAGGAAACTTGTTCGAACTATATGGGTATCCAAAGTCTTGGTGGGACAATAATAGAAAAGAAAAAGAGAAGTTGCCAACAATATCAAGGTTGCAGAAGAAAATGTTCCTAATCCAGTTGGTGGCCTAACCAAGGAGCAGTATGAGCAGCTTCTATCCTTGTTGCATGTCAAAAGTTCCAAAGAAATGGGACCAATAGCAAACTTTGGATTCTGGGGCTTCTGATCATATGACTTATCAAAGAAATCTTTTATATAATGAGAAGAATTTTCAGTATGATTCTAGTGTTTGCATACCAGATGGTTCTTTTGTCACTGCTAACACTTATGGAAATGTGACTCTAAATTCATCAGTAACCTTAAATAATGTCCTACATATTCCCCTTTTTCTTGTAACCTTGTCTCTATTAGTAAAATAACCCAAGCATTAAATTACGTTGCTCATTTCTTCCTTTCTTTTTGTGTTCTACAGGACCTAGTAACGAGGAAGCTGATTGGCACGGGTGAGCAAAAGAATGGACTTTACTATTTCCATACCAAACCTGTGTATATTGGTTCGGCCTTATCTTTTCAAAAGGATCAAGCTATTTTGTGGCATCAACATTAGGGCCACTTGTCTTTTAGCCGTTTAAATTCTATTTTAGAACTTTTATTTTCTTGTTTAAATAAAGTTGATGAATGTTGTGATGCTTGTCATCGTGCCAAGCAAGTTCGTCAACCGTTTCCTCTTAGCTATATTAAATCTAGTGAACCATTTGCTTTAATACATGGTGATATATGAGGGCCCTACCATACTCCCTCCAAGTCTAAATGTCATTTTTTTCTTACCATCGTCGATGATTTCACAAAAAGCACATGGGTTTATTTGATGAAATAAAAAACATAAGTTTATCATTTGTTAATATCTTTTCTTGCTATGGTCCACAGACAGTTTGGTTCCCTTGTTAAAATTATTCGTAGTGATAATGGCACCGAATTCACAAACATATCTTTACAACAAACATGCTAACAAGAAGGTATCATTAACCAATTTTCTTGTGTGTCAACAACCCATGACAAAATGGTGTAGTCGAACGAAAACATAGACATTATACTTGAAGTTGCAAGGGCTACACATTAAGATTTCATATAGGTCTTCTAATTAAATTTTGGGATGAATGTGTACTAACCACAACTTATTTGATAAATTATACACTTACCCCACTTCTCTCTGGAAAAAGTCCATATGAGCTTTTATTTTCTACAAAACCTTCTTATTCTCATTTATGTGTGTTTGGGTGCCTTTGTTATGCTTCTGTCATTCCTCGTTCACGTGATAAATTTCACAATAGAGCCATACCTTGTGTGTTTTTAGTGTATCCATATGGGCAAAAAGGTTACAAAGTTTATGATTTAAATACACATCGTATTTTTATTTCTCATTATGTGATTTTTGATGAACAAATTATTTCATATAAAACAATGTTGTCTTCTTCCCTTAAACAAACTGTACCTTTGCCAATTCTCATTAATGATAAAGACCACATAACCACCTTACCTGAGTTTTCATGTCATCCTAAAACCCCATGTTATACACAAACCAAATTTACTTGTGCCACAAGAAATCCCTCCTTCATCAAATATGTAAGAAGTTGTTGAACCTTTTATTTCATAACCACTTTTTATTGAGGTGTATGGCGTATCGCAAATTAACCCACCAGTCAGACCCAAACGCACTAAAGTTAGACCAGTCAAATTCATAGATTTTCAAGTAACTTTACCTGGTTATAGAAAAGGTTCTTCTGTCGCCTCCAATTCAGCTACCTCAAGTATACTTTATCCTATTTCTGACCATGTTTCTTATTCTAAATTTTCTAATACCCATGTCAGTTTCCTTTAGGCCATCACCAATCATGATCAGCCCACCTCTTACAGGCAAGCAGTGCAAGTATATCATGGGAGGAAAGCAATGAAACAAGAATTAGACGCCTTAGAATAGAATCAAACTTGGTGTTTGGAAAAATTACCAGTTGGAAAGAAAGTTATTAGAAGCAAGTGGGTTTACAAGATTAAATTCAATTCTGATGGCACAATTGAACGATATATAATAAGCTCGTCTGGTAGCTAAAGGATACACTCAAATTGAAGGTTTGGATTCTAATGAAACTTTTGCTCCTGTTGCTAAACTTACTACTGTTAGTACTCTTTTAGTTGTTGCTGCAGTGTACAAATGGGAGTTGTATCAACTAGATGATCATAATGCATTTATCCATGGGGATTTGCACGAGGAAGTATACATGCATCCTCCACCAAGTTATTTGTTTGATGGTGATAATCGCGTTTGTCGTCTTCAACGTTCATTATATGGACTAAAGCAAGCTTCACAACAATGGTTTGCTAAATTTTTGGCAGCTATTCTACAGTTTGGATTTACACAATTTAAAGCTGATACTTCACCATTTGCTTATCATCATGGTTCCATTTTTGCAACAATACGTATATGTAGATGATGTCATCTTAGCTACTAATAAATCTTCTCAGTTGGCAGAGTTGAAGAAATACTTGTCCACTATATTTCCTGTTAAAGTTCTTGGACCATTAAAGTATTTTCTTGGTCCTTGAAGTTTCCCGTCATTCTGGAGGCATAGTTCTCTCACAACGAAAGTACACCTTAGACATCTTACAAGAGACAAGGAT
The DNA here is from genome assembly GCA_025175665.1 of Cinchona pubescens. Classification (NCBI taxonomy): domain Eukaryota; kingdom Viridiplantae; phylum Streptophyta; class Magnoliopsida; order Gentianales; family Rubiaceae; genus Cinchona; species Cinchona pubescens. Next base: position 1,462,478 of record JANKKI010000276.1, read on the forward strand.
GTTAGGTGCTAAACCTGTGCAATTTCCAATGGAACAACATCAACGATTGGCCTTGGATGATAGTCTCTTCTCAACAATCTTAATTCTTATCGACGATTGGTAGGGCGGTTGATATATCTTACCATAACTCAGCCAAATATTTGTTACTCGGTTCATATTCTTTCTCAATTTATGCACCAACCTCGAGAGAACCACTGGGCTGCTGCACTTCGAATCTTGCACTACTTGAAACTTGCTCCTGGACAAGGGTTATTTTTATCTGCGTCAAGTTCACTTCATTTGAACTTGACGGCTTATTGTGACTCTGATTGGACTGGTTGTCCTTTGACTTGTCGGTCTACTACTGGTTATTTTATTTTTTTTGGACGGTCTCCTATCTCATGGAAGAGCAAGAAACAAGTTACCGTTTCTCGTTCTTCGGTGGAAGTAGAATACTGATCCATGGCTGCTACGTCTTGTGAACTTATTTGGTTGAAACACTTGCTCACGGATTTGCATGTCTTGCACCACACTCCTGTCGAACTTTATTGTGATAATCAGGTTACAAGACACATTGCTAATAATCCTGTTATCACGAACGCACCAAACACATCGAAGTAGATTGTCATTTTGTGCGAGATTGTATTCAGAAAGGTCTTATCATTTGTCATCATATTCCTTCTCAACATCAACTAGCTGATGTATTTACCAAATCTTTGGGAGCTCATCAATTTCAGATTTTGATTGCCAAGTTAGGCGTCCGAGACCTTCATGCTCCAACTTGAGGAAGGCGTAATAACGTGCTAAGTTTGAAGAGTTCAAGATTTTCTCAACAAACTCAACAATATGAGATATTTTTGGAGATTTTGTAACTTATCCTATATTTTTTGGAGCAAACCATGTGATTTGTTTTTTATCTGTAAAATATTTTTCTTTTTTTTAACTCCTGTAACGACTACTATAAAAGTGCTTTTGCTCTTCAAATTAATTCACAAGATACATAACTTAAATCAAATATTCTTCTTTCAAATTTTTTTCACTCCTCTAATTCTGTCGAATTCATTTATGTTAGACTGCAGTTTGTGAATTATTCTTAACCGATAAATGGAAGTATCGGCCAACTAATCTTAAAGACAAAGAAGTAGATGAGCAAGGTAGGCAATAGCTCACTTCAAACTTAAAGTTGAACCCATCGTGGCATTACAAGCAAATATAGAGTATGTCCAAGAGTTGGTTCCCACTACTGGTCTAGGGTGATCCATAATCGCGGATCATTTACTCTCTTTCTGCCAAATAAATCAATCAAGCTCTAGTATCTGCGAGATTTTATACCAACGAATTCAATAGCAGCATTCCATGCCCACCTCATCTACTCGTTCCCTTGATCCAGTGATGAACAAATTCTTTTTCCAATTTTAGATTTGATTTTAGATCTCACTTGAAAATTTTGTAATTATTAATTATATTTAATGAAATCTTGTTTACATCAGTTCATGTCAGGTGTGTTCGTTTGAATTGAAAATATTTTTTTCCTTAGAAAATATTTTACATGAAAAAAATCTATTTTTCATACAATTTTTCAGTGTTCGGTTGACCAAATGAAAATATTTTGAAATAAAAATTTTTAACGGTTTCATCTTTAATTTTAAGAGTACAAGTTAAAAAAACTTATAACAATGGTGATAAATACCTTACAAGTAATTGTGGTTAATAAATATTGATTTTGTTCAAAATTAAATGATAGTACAATGTAGTAGTAAAATATGCATAATAATAGTTATATTAGTGTGCAACCCATGATTAAGAGAAAAACGAATGGAAGAGAATTAAAAACGAAAATAAGTTTAGTAAATGAAATTATAAAAGTAAGTATTTGAAATTTAATATCACTCGTGAATTATTTGAAAAATAACTTACGCTTAAAAATTTCGTAAGTTATTTTTAGCCAAAGGAATGCAAATTGGACGAAAATATTTTCCGGTGTTTGGTACCAAAAAATTTCTAAAAAATATTTTTCTGAAAATATTTTCAATCCAAACAAACACACGTATTCTATCAAATTTGAGATGCGTTTTGTTTATGAATATAAGATGTAAGAATGATAATCAAAATTAATGATACCTATAGATATTGTCTGATTTAATACTATGAGAATCAAAGTATCAGAAAACAACACTTTCATTCCATATTTATGACTTAAATTTCAAATTGAATAACTTACTAACCTTAACGAAATTCATTCTGATTCAAACAAAACAAAATAAGGGAGAAGAACATAAATCCATATCTAATAATAACACTGAAGTTTATAATTCCCACTCTGATTCTTATTCATGAATATGAATCAAAGAACTCCTTAAACATGTCACAAGGTAGACAAATAGAAATAATGATAAATGCTATCTAAGTATTTCTCAGTCCAAGAAATACACATATAAGCTTGCACATGCACTGTACAATTACCCAGGTGTTGTAATTGTATATACCTATAGCTCGTAATAATTTTTCCGAAGAAATTTTGTAGATACGTTATGGTCGGTAGACTCAGTATCTTCTTTTAAATTAATTCTGTAATTCGCATTAAGGTTGAATGAATAGGATCTACCAGTACTTGGAAACATTTATTTTCTTTACTTTTTTTTGTTTGTTAAAGTTTAAAAAAAAAAAAAAAGTATTTAGGATAATGTAGTGTTGCAGAATTTTTAAAATATGAAATGGTATAATAATGAGTAATAGCCAGGAGCGTAGCTAAAAAATTTGGGCACTGGAGACAAAATTTATAATACAATTTGAGAATAATTTTTTATTGTTTTAATATTTCATTCTCCTAATTTAATTATAATGCAATTTGAGAATAATTTTTTGTTGTTATAATATTTCATTCTCCTAATGTAATTTTTCATTTCCTAATCATCGAAATTCTTTTAATAGGTTTGCTTAAAATAATAAGAGTTATTTACAAGAAAACTAATATTAATAATAATTTAAATAAAAATACCAAACAATTTTTTTCCCTCTATTTTAAAGTTGATCTATCATGCATCTCCACATCCAACCCCTTGGTGTCTCGAAGTTATGAGTTACAACTTATACATAACTTATACACAACTTTTGATTTAAAAGAATTACACTGAAATTTAACATATAATATTTGTCATGCATGTTTTTCTTACTCTAAATGTATTCTTTTGAATAAGATAATTAGCAAATTAGATAAAATCTTAAAACTTATGAAAAATTCTATGGTCACATTAAGGGAACTATTTCTTTGTGCTTTAAGAGTTTGAACAATATAATATCATATATTTTAAAAAACTTATATTGTACAATCGCTTATGGCCAATGGGATAGTTCTCTTAACAGAACTATAGAATTTCCCAAAACTTATATCTTATTGACATTGTTTATTAATTATTAGAAAGATTGGAAAAACAAAAATCAATTGTAAATTTTATCAATTAATACTTAATTAATTAATTATTAATGCAATAGAGACTGTAACTAGCTTATTAATTCGTACCTAAATTATTTTTCTATTAATCAAACACAATTACCCAATAGTATAGAAGAAACATGATTCTTTCGATTAATTCATATCATATTTTACTTGTTAGAGGAGGCAAAAATATTAAAATTACTACACATTTTTTAATTTGCAAAAACTTATACTCCTTAATACAATATGTAAGGGGAGACCACTGGGGGCAGCTGCCCCTAGTGTGTCTCCACCACTGGTAGTATTTATTGATGTCAATAGATATATCTATTCACAAAAGTCATGGATTAATGAATAGGTAAGTTTCATAATGAAGAAACATTTAAATATCTATGAATAGATTGACATGTAAGTTGTAGAAGACATGAGATAATTCTCTTATTCTTCTAGTTTTTTCTACAAAATATTCAAAATTTGTCAAAGATTTAAGCATTTAGTGGATTGATTTTATTAGTGCGAAATGCAGTCAATTATTAGATTTCATTGTATTTTAGAGATTAATTTGCAACACATCTTTTGCATACAAATTATGGTAGAGACAAAGAATACATTAAGAAAGTTGATGGTAACTATTATTATGTAATATTACTGTACGCTTCTATGTTTTTGTTATTTGATGTTCTAAGATGCAGGTAAAAAGAATCACTTCCTCGTATATGAAAAGTGAAAACTAAATATTATCATGGATTACGTGCAATTATAAAATAAAATATATAGTTCTTTATTGAAATCTTTTTTTCTTAATGAGACAATTCCGACAATTGATAAATAAGAATGGTCCAGATAATAATAAGTATTGCTATATATTGACCATCAAGATAAACAGCCAGTCAAATTAATAATAGGTGCTCTTAACATGATCAAATACTCACTTATTTGACGTAATTCCCAAAACCGGAAAAAAGAAGGCAACATCGATGATCAATGTCCCCATTTTGTAGCTACTACAGTGACATCTCCATCACATGTAGTCCTCCAATGTTATTCCATAAGTTCAATCAATTTCACAGAACATGGTCCATGTTCAATTTTACCAGAAAATAGACCAGGTTGAATGCCATCAAATTACCTGTTGGACCACCGTTCTTAACTTTTGCATTCTGAATTGACCTTGCCGGAACCAATTGAAAAAGTTAATTAAGATACAAGAGAAACAGACAGCAGAGCTCAGGACCTTGGCCAAAATTTAATTAATTTAGGTTAACAAAAAAATTTGGGTTCCCTTCACCAGCTTATTTCTCATAATAAAAAACGAAGTTCAAGTTGCACATAATTTTGTGCTAACAATTCTTAGCAAGAAACATGAGAGAATAATATTTTTCTGTCACCAAATTTGATGTTGAAAATCAAAATCATTTTCCTGGTAAGAAATACTTTGTTCGGTGGCATTTTGCAATCTGTAACACTACAGCCCCAAGAACTGGTCATATGATTTCCGTCTTTCGTCGACAACACCCTGTGGGGCCATTTGCCGCAACAGCATACCTACAGGATGAACGTGACACTTGTTTCTCCTAATAATTTGAGAAGGTGAAATTCAATGAACCATATAACTGATTAAAAATAATTTAGATTGTATATGCATTGTTTACTGATGAGAGCTAAAAGTAGAGAGAATGAATTTTTATTAATGAAGATTGAATGAATACACGGAAAGAATGAACTCGTATATGTAGGTATTGGTCAGCCATGGGTCGGGACCGATCAAGCTCCACATGTTGGCCGGACGACATTGTTGCCGAACTGACCCTAATCTAGTCTTGAGAGGAATATATACAATATTATCCCTAATGAGCTACCTATGTACGTGGACACATTCTATTGAAGGATCATTTCCCGGATCATCATCTGCCTAATCCAACTCCTAATTCCAATTTTGGATATTTCACACCTCTAAATCCGTCCAACTTCAATCCTACTTTTAATATTGGAACCTAAATTAACGGAATATTTGTATGTACATCTAAAATATTGTGACATATTGTTGTATATTGTGTCTGTTGATATTTTTATACATGCGTAAAAATTTCATTAAATTTGATAGTAGTAATTAAAAATTAGATTAAAATGAGACGGATTTAAGAGTTAAGGTGCAAGTGTTCAAAACTAAAATTAGAGTATAAAGTAAAAATTAAGTATAAATTACGGGTTGCAAAGAGAAAAAGTCCCCAATTAAATGTTTGACAAAGGTTAATGATAATTAGTAACTCAGCACAAATAAGCCGAAGGTCCAATAATACATGTTATGATTAATATAGGGAATAATTTTACAAGTCTCCCCTGAGGTATGTTGTAATTATAATTACCTTCTATCAAGTTTCAATAATTATACTTATACCCCCAATTTTATGTTATCAGGTAAAAAAAAACTCTAAAAGCAAAAAAATAAAATAAAATAAAATAAACCAATTAAATATCCAAAAATACCCCTACTATTTTTTTTGAAACATAAAAATATTTAAAATAAATATTAAATCATTTAATCATCTATTACATCCAAATCCTATCTTTTTCTCTCTCTCCGTAACCAGCCTCTAACAAAATTCTCAACCACTAATGGCTGCAGCCGCTACCACCAATGTCGCTAAACCCTTTTCAAGAACTAATTACTTTACCAAGAGGTTCACTCTCCTTTTTGTCTAGATCATAATACATCACCAATTCACAACAGTCAAAAATAAATACTTTTTATGCATCTTCAAAAATAACAAAATTAAATTGACCAAACTGAATATCTCCTTCACTTGCTCCCACAAAATTGCTCATTGATTTGTCATCAGTACCAGCAAAGTCATGCAAATCATCAGTCTCATTTACATTATAACTGTAAAAATCACTAGCCAAATGGTCTAAAATCCCCTTGGCAAAAACCCAATAAAAGTTTAAGTGGAGTCAAGGTTGCTATTGTGGATCCTCGAATAATTTGGCATTCTTTAACTCCTTGAAGCCTCCAATCGATGCTGCCTGTGCGGCTCTTCCCATGATTGAGAAGGATGTTGAATAAGAGTTGAGGCGGTTTGAATAGATCTGGAAATGGGGGCAAGGTGGTGGTGATGGTCAATGGTTGGAAACAAGAAGAGAGAAACATAGGTACTGGAGAGGCGAGAATTGGTTGTTGAGAATGAAATTGGTTGGCTGTGGAAAGAGAGATGGTGTTGGAGAAAACGAAATAAAACTAGCAAGTCAGTAGGCAGGGAAAAGGTGCGACAGAGGGAATGGAGAAGAAGTTAGAGAATGAGTAGGAGAGGTGGCTGATGAAGAGAATTGGAAAGGAAGAGTAGGATTTACGTTCAAGGCTTTATTTTGGGAAAAATACTTAGATAGATTTGGTCTTTGATCTCATCTGTAAATTTTGTAATTAAGATTAAACTTTAAATAATCTTGTTTACATCTGCTAATATCATAGATTATCTAAAATTTAATTCACACCACGGGAGTCTACAAGTGAAGTAAAAAATCAGTTTACCTAAATATTTGCCATGGATAGTGATTAGGTTTAATTTTTCTTTTTTGTTTTTTCCCGCCTGTTTATTTTTTCAGAAGTGTGGTTTCATTATAATGCGGAAAGGTTACTAAAGTCTTTTCACACACTCAAGAAATGTAAGTGTAATTATTGAAATTTAAAAAAGGCAGCTATAATTACGATATATTTCAAGGAATGTATGTGAAATTATCCCTTAATACAGAATTATGAAAGTGGACACTTCAAATTAAACAATGATTAATGAATGGGACCTACATCTTGAGAATGTTTCCACAGCCACAACTATATCAGAGGAAGGCCATTTGGATTTGATTTTGTGACATTATAGCCTTAGATAATGAGTTCCAAATAGTATTTTTATTCCTTGAAAGATTGATAAATGTTTATTCTACTAGGACTGATATTTATACAAAGACAATTTAATTGTAGTGGGAATAAAATTCAAATTTACAATTAAGATGACAATCTCTTTCAACTAACATCTGAATTATGGACCCTTCATAATGTATTTGATGCTTTAATTATGTAATTTGAAATCCATACAATCTAATCAAGGAATCTTACCTTGGATTATCATTGTCGTAATCATGACGAAAATATTCCATGGAAAAGGAAATTGAATCATTGTCCCAATGACTAAGTTGAATTATTGAAATCATTGATTCACATTTTGATGTAACCATACGAAATGTGTTATTAAGTTACAGGTGTCAAAATTTGTCTTGTATCTTCTGTACTTGGTCACTTATAATAGATGAAAGAAAATATTTAGGAAAACTCAATTTTTGATCTCATTTATAAATTCTGTGGTCAGAATTAAATTTTAAAAAAAAAATTTAAATCATCGGATGTCATAAATTCTCTAAAGTTTAATTCACACCACAAAATTTATAAGTGAAATCAAAGATTGGATCTAATTAAATATTTGCTATAGATGAGTACCCGTGGTTGGTAAACTTTGATTAATTTTCATACGTATGTCTTTGCTTTTTAAATATTTTGCAGAATTTTGCACAAATGGGTTCACATGAACTTGCATCCACTTCACTGCTTTTCATTTTGTATAGGTGGAGTAATTAAATTGCTTTTCTTAATTGATTCAAATTGTGATAAATCCAGTGCAGATTTCCTTAATAATTTTCTAGGTAAAATATGATTTTCCCAACAATTTCAAGATGACTTTTAGATGTATAAAGTTAAGCACATTTCAGTGCATGCTTAATTTTATTTTATTTCTACAAGAACTTTGTAAGACAATTATATAGTTTAATCAAATAAAGCTAGTGCATTTGGTAGTTTGTAAAAATCGCGATCCTGGTCGTAAGAGAACAAATAAAGCTAGTGCATTTAGTAGTTTGTTAAAATCGTGATTTTGGGTCATAGGATCGAACGATCCTACGATCTTAAAATGACTAAAATTGTTATTAGAATCGAAAATTTTAGAATCAGATAGGATCATAGGACCGTATGATAGGATCGTACGATCCTACCCGATCCTTCGATTCTACGAAAATAAACTTTTTGGGCATTCTAATCTTTTGGGCTTTATTTGTCTCACGTTGGATTGGATTAAAAGGGATAAATTTATTTTGTGACCCATTTACATTAGTCCAACCACCAAATTCCTTTTCCAAAGTCCAAACTCCAAACACTATACTTATCAAGATTGCGAAATTTTCTTAGCCTAATTACCCAATTATAGCTTCATAAAATTTAGTAAATATTTTATCCTTTCAAATGGATGGATATAATATGATACAAACAAACAAACAAATCAAATCTTAATCCCACTAAGTAGGGTCGGCTGCATGAATTATACTACGCCATTGCACTCTGTCATGGACCATATCCTCCTCAATTCCTAGATGGGCTATATCTTTCCTACAAGTTACTCACCAAATCTTTTTCGGTCTTCCTCTACCCCTTTTATGTTGATTACTCTCTCTAAAATCTATTCGTCTGACAGGCGCTTCTACCGGTCGTCTTAACACAAGACCTAACCACCTTAAGCATGTTTCTCTCATCTTCTCATCAATAGATGCTACTCCAATCTTCTCACGAATATGCTCATTCCGTATCCACTGTCTCATACTTATCCATCCTAGTGTACCCACACATCCATCTTAACATTCACATTTCTGCTACTCTCATCTTTTGCTCATGTGTGTGATTCACTACTCAACACTCAGACCCATAGAGCATGGCTAGCCTAATTGCCGTTCTATAGAATTACCCTTAAAACGTAAAGGAATTTTGTGGTCACATAATATTCCCAATGCCATTCTCCATTTAGTCCATCCTAATTGGATCGATGTGTAACATCTCGATTTATACCACCATTACTCTGAAAAATTGATCCTAAATACTTAAAATTTTCACTTATGGGTATCTCTTGATCTCCGATACTAACCCCTATTCTATTCCTACATGCACCCTTGCTAAATTAAATTTCATATATTCTATTTTTGATCTACTAATTATAAACTCTTTTGCCTCAAGTGTCTCTCACCAAATCTCGCGTTTAGCATTAACCCTATATTTTGTTTCATCTACTAACACAATGTCATCTGCAAATAACATACACCATGGTATTTCCTCTTGTATGTGCCTTGTAAGTTCATCTATGACGAATACAAATAGATCAGGATTTAGAGTTGCCCAATCCACGATCGATTTTATCCAATTCGCTGCTATTTTCTTTGAATTCCTTAGCTTAACTTCTCTTCTTGTTCTATTGTTCAGAAGCACCCTGCAGTTCTGGGGAACCTTGGTCTAAACCTATGTTTATAGTGAACTCTCGTTTCAACCCTCTTGGTGTTCTCACACTTGTAACCACATCCTTATACATCTCCTTTATTAATTCTATATATGCTACTCTAACTCCTCTTTTTTCTAAAACTCTCCACATAACTTCTCTAGGAACTCTATTGTATGCCTTTTCAAAATTAATAAAAATCATATATAAATTCTTTCTTTATCCCGACATCTCTCGGTAAGTCTCCTTAAGAGATGTTTGGCTTCAGTAGTCGATCTCCCTAACATAAAACAAAACTGATTATTTGACACCTTAGTCTCATTTCTTAACCTTCTTTCTATCACCCTAGCTCCCAAAGTTTCATCATATGGTTCATTAACTTAATACCTCTGTAATTCACACATTTTTGTATATCCCCTTTATTTCTGAATATGGGTATGAGAATATTCTTCTTCTATTGTTCATGCATCTTTCTACTCTTAAATATTTTATTGAAAAGATTGGTAAGCCAACTTATGCCCTTCTTTCCTAAGCATATCCATACCTCGATTGGGATATCATCCGGGCCAACTACTTTTTCTTTTTTCATCTTCTTCAAAACCTTCTCCACCTCTGATTGCTGAATCTTTCGATAATACATTACGTTTCTATACTCCTCAAACATAGATAACTCTCCTAAAATGATATCGTCTCCATTGCCTTCATTGAACAGTTGATAGAAGTATCTCTCCCATCTTTCCTTAATTTCCTCATCTCTTACTAGCACCTTATTATTTTTATCATTGATGCACTTGATTTGGGTTAAATCCTTCGGCTTATGGGCTCTTGTTTTAGTAATTTTATAAATATCTCGTTTACACTCCCTCTCCTTAGATTCTAATTTTTAGTAAAAATTTTCAAAGTCCTATCCCTCGCTTCACTTATAGCCTTTTTTGCGTCCTTTGTAGCAAGCGTATATTTTTCAATATTTTTGTTACTTGTACAACTATATAGAACCTTATAGTTAGCCCTTTTAACTTTGATTTTATCTTGTACACCTTCATCCCACCACCAAGATTCCTTGTTCATGGGGGCATAACCTCTTAACTTTCCAAGTATATTCTTAACCAATGTTCTCACTCTAGTTGCCATGTCATTCCATAAAGTATCAGATGCTCCTTATAAGCCCCAAATACTTTACCCTAACAAATCTTTCTTAAAAAATTCTTCTTTTTCCTTCTTTAAATTCCTTCACTTAATTATAGGTGATCTAAGTATGTTCCTTCGCCTAATGTGATGTTTAAACCTCAAGTCTACCACCAAAAGCCTATGTTATAAGGTTAAAACTTTCTCTAGGTAAAATTTTACAATCTCAACAAACCCTTGGATTCTATCTCTCTTATATTGTGAGGAGAAAGTCAATTGATGACTTTGTTGAACCACTTTTAAAGGTAACTAAATGTTCCTCTCTCTTCTTGAAAAAAGTATTGATAATACAAAGGTCGAATGCCATTCCAAACTCTAAGATTGATTTTCCTTCTTCGTTTCTTCCCCCATAATGCACTTCTTCATAATCCTCATTATCTCTTCCCACATGTCCATTTAGATATCTCCTCTAAAAAATTGTTCTCCTTAGGGGACACTACCTATCAACTCATCTAAATCCTCCCAAAATTTAGCCTTAATGGACTCATCTAGACCTACTTGAGGTGCATAGGTTCTAAAGATATTAATAGTTTCACATTCTAAAATTAATTTAAATGACATAATCCTATCTCCTTTCCTAGTCACCTGTACTACATCATCCTTTATCGACCCATCTACAATAATACCTACCCCATTTCTAGTCCTGTTTACTCTTGAATACCAAAGTTTAAATCTTAAATTATCTAATAATGTAGTTTAGACTTTTCTCCTACCCATTTTGTCTCTTGTAAATATAAAATATTAATTCTTCTCCTAATCATTGTATCTACCACCTCTATTGATTTACCAGAAGAGTTTCAATTTTTCAAGTTTCTATTCTAATACTATTCTCCAGAACATTTTTTCTCCCCATATTATGTGAAGACACTTGCATATTTTTCACTATACCCGGACCCTTGTGGAGATGTAGCAGCCCTTGCCCACTATTCGTCACACTCAGGCAATGCGACACGTCGCTTACGGGAAACTCCCTAGCATTAGCGTAATATCGTAGTGGATTTAGCTCATAAGATTGACTCTTATTTACGCTGGCTGTCGACCTAACACAACTCTCCTCCTTTACTTGGGCTTGGGACTGGCTATACTAAGATAAACTTGACACAAGTGGAGTTATATAATATGATATTGCATAAAATTAACAAAACTATGACTCAATTAAACTCAACATATATTTAAAAAAAATCTTTTGAAAAGTTAATAGTTTGGAATATTTTTTAAGATATGACGCATATAAAATATAAAAAATTTAAAATTTAAACATAATTAGAGAACGTAATTAAGAAATCTACCATTTAAATTTTGTTATAAAAATTATGTATTAGTATATTGGTTAGTGCTACTGGTTATTTTAATTTATTTCTTAGACTTTTATCTTGTTATGCTTAATATTGTTTTTTTTTAAAGGAAAAAAAAAGGTAAATTCTTATTGATTTTGCAAAATTTTTGCATTTGACCATTTAGAGGCATTACCCCTATGAGAAGATCTAATTCTCATACAAGCAATCTGAGGATAGTCTAGCTAATCTTTTAATCTTTTGAGACAAATTCAAAGTTGTGATGCTCCTTGAGATCTTCTCCGAGTTTCATGTTGTTGACAAATATGTTCTTTAATTTGATTTGCATTTCTAGCTTACTCATTCTAAAATATCCCCTGTTTTTGTTTGGATAGTCATTTTTTAATTAGGATATTATTCTAAATATTATTTATAAAAAAGTACTATAGCATCTCTTTTTATGTGATGTATGTAAGATAAAAAATTGGTCAAAATGTATTTAGAAATGATTGCAAAATTTTATTTTGAAAATATTACAAAACAAATGGGGATTTTGTTATTCAATTCATTTTTTCAACTTCATTACTTCCATTTTCTTATACGTATGTTTCATAAAATAGGTCAAAATGATATATTTTCATACTTAATTTACAATTATATAATTTTTATCATGATTTTTGTTATTTATTAGCTTAAAAATAATTTATTTTGTTATTTTAGATATTTTTGTTAGGATCTTACAATTTTACGATCCAATTCTGATGGAAACAAATCGATCGGACCTAAAATCTCGATTATACAAACTATGCCTAGGAGAGAAAAATGAGAGAATGGACAATTTGCATTCACCCATAATTTTTTAATTGTTTTGAATATTAAAGATATATATTGGGTCCAAGTATGAAAATTGAAAAAGGATGGATCATCTCAAATTCCCTGGTAGGTTTCTCCCGTCGAAAATTTTCTCACTGACCATGTTTGGGCCCAATAAATCAAGTCGAATACAAATCCTTTCTCTATTCGGTCCAAAAGCCTGTCTAGCTAATTGATTTGTTTAAAAGAGTACAATTCTTTTACGAGTGGAAGATGGTGGGGGACGGACTGCAGGCAGCAATTTGCGGCCCAGTTAGGGTCGCAGTTGATATGGCCCGATATGAGTCACTAAATTCAAATTTTAATTTTTTTTTTCCCAAAATTAGATTTGGAAGGCCTAGATCAGGCCACATCATCGCTAATTTACCTCTTTGCATCCTACCTCGTTAAATAATTAGTATGCCTAGTAGTTGTTTAATACCAATGAGAGGAACACATTTAAATTTGGTTGTCTACTTTATTAAAAATATGGAGGTCATATTCCTCTAAACAATATACCTATACAAAACAATAAAGTGACAAAGTCACTGTGGTATCACTAGATTCGAAAAAAAAAAAATTTGACTGAATATTTAAAATTCTAAAAGATCAATGATTTAATATAATTTTACTACGTATAATCATTTTGAAAAATGATTTTCAATTTATGATTTTGTAAATCATTTTCTTTCTTCAAACCAGAGTATCTATCGGTTTTTGAGCAAAATAACTTTTACCATGAGAGACCCCAAATGAAGAGAAACTAGTGATTTGGGGGATAAAATATAAAAGTTACTACATTAAACAGTTAGGGTTCTCTAAAAATTGTACTTTCAAGTTAATTTATCTGCTGGAAATAAAATCTCGAAAAATAGGAGGGCTTTTTGGATTCGTTTCTCAAAATTTTAAAATCATGGTTTGTTATTCTTTGTATTTTCCTTCTTTTAATATTAGCGATGGGATATTTTATATCGAAACATGCACTTGCAATCGAGTCAAGGTGTTTCTTGGGCCTAATATAATGTTAAAGCTATTAAGTAAATTGCAAACGAGAAGCATTGCAGAACTAAGGGTATGTTGTCAATGGATTATTAAAAATTATCTATCTAACTTAAAAGATTGAAAATAAGAAGAATTTATTGATAAAAAATTTAAAAAAAAATTATTTTCCTGATTAGAAAAATTAAAAATTATTTTTGGAAGCAACTTTGCATTTACTTTTTCAAATATACTTTTTTTTTTTTTAAATTCACCTCGTAGATTTTCACAAACAATTAAGAACAAGGCTTAGACGGTGATGGTGTTTATCCTTTTTAATTTTTGGATGGAACAACTGCATTATATTTATTCATAATATCACTGTAGCTTATAAGAACCTTCTTGTTGTTCAAGACGCAAAACACACATAAAAAACTCACAGTGAAAATGGCGTTGGATGCCTACACCTCGCAAAACCCCGGTAAAATCCCAACTGACGTTCTCTCCTCTGCTAGACAATCTTGTCACAAGGTAATTTCTCTTTTTTTTTTTCCCGTTTACACTGAAATTTTCTGAAATACCTGAAATTATCTTACTCGCTACTGATTTTCTAACAATTTCATCCAAATAAAAAATGCTAATTAATTTAAAGTTTGAATTTCTGGTGTTCCAAAAGGCGCGTGATGCATTCTATGCCTGTTTGGAGAAAGAATCAAGTAAGAAACCCGCTGAAATTGCCTGCGTGGGGCTGCTCTACGCTGTGGAATGCAAGAAATCAAGGGAGACCTACTTGGGTTGGTTTTCCTTTTCTTTTCTTTTTTTCTAATTTCAATAAATTTATGGATTTTTTTTAGTTGATTTTGGTTGTGTAATTTATGGGTTTTATTTATTTATTTGTTTTTGGGAGTGGTGTTTACTATACCCGTTGACACGACTGAAAAGTAACTAAGTTCTGCTATTTTTTCATCAACTAATAATCTGAATAGAGTAAGTAGCAAAGAATTTTTCTTGTTTTTGGTGGGATTTAGGTGGAGCATTTTGATAGGCAATATTGTGGTAAGAAGAGGGTCCAGAGGCTTTTGGATGATAATGAGTCAAGGAGAGGTCCGTTGTCCCTCCCACAGCCTTATACTTTCAAACCCGGTTGTTAAGTTTTAGATGTCTATTATGGATAATACATATATGGAAGAAATTAGATGTCTGGATTTTGTTCTTAGAATTTCCCTTTTGTTCGGAAACTATGTAAATTCTCGAGATTTTAGTCATGTTGATCTTGCAAAAATCTACTCAAACTTAACCAAGATAAGTATGTAAACTATTAGTAATTGTCAACGTGGAATCATTGACAGTTGATACCCAATGAAGGTTGCTTTAGTATTATCTTGCTATTACTATTTCAATTTTCAGATTTAATACTTGGTTGAGAAGGTGCCCTCTGAAGTTCTGTAGTTGCTTACTTTTTGGGGAAATTGTATTACTTGGTTTTGTTTGGAATTAGTCGAATTAGTTACCGCTTCATTGGCTTGAATCAAACTATTTTGGCAGGGGTGTAGAGGTTGGCCCCTGAGAAGAGGCAAATGCGTTTATTCAGGTATCCTGGTTACTTAATGGGTAATTTTGCTTTCAACTTTGCAAAAGTTTCAAGTAAGAACTGGGAAACATAAAATGTTCTGAATCAATGAGCATTCACTTGTAGGATGGTTTGTTACTTTTGGAATTTTATTGGCTGGATTTGGTTAAACTTTACTCAGATGTGATTTAATTATTTTTAATGTGGAGGATGAGTCCAAACAGTTTAGTTTCGTGGGATTGCATGTTTCTGGATACTTTGATAGGTTGCAATTTCCCCAGACCAGTAAGATCTTTAGGTGCTTGTTTATGGTTTTGTTTTATTTTTCCTTTTGTTTTCCCCAAATGCTACTTCCCTTCTTTCAGTTGATGAATGCAATGTATTTAACCTGTTATGCAGTGGTGAGTATTGGCTACTTCTTAAGAAAGTATGTATAGTTTTTGAGACAAATAAAATATGTGTAGATACATACATGTACTTATACTATTCCCACAATCATGACATGTTACTGTCCATGATTTTAGATCCCGTTGACATTTGCGGAATGAGGTTGGCCTTAGGTAATACACATAACTTACTTGTAGCATTCTTCTAAGGCTAGAAACCTTATTTGAGGTGTCAAATCCATTTCCTATTTCAAGACACATTGCTGAAATGATGGCCTTTCCTTCTACAACAGCCAAACCTCCTATTTCTCCATTTCAATCCAATCCTTTATCGTAGTAAGTAGGGTCCACTATAGTAGAAATAGATACTAATGAATCTATGGGTTAACAAATGAAAGATGTCAAGTACAGTCTGGGGATTTGAACTTTTATATCCAAGCTAAAGTCGGTTGATCTTGGCATATCAAGATCACAAATTTGACCCAATCAAGAATATATGCTCACAGTTAATTTGCACATCACTTGTAAGGTGGAACTCTAGCTGAAGAGAAGTTTGATAAGAGAAACATGGGATGGAGCTGATTAGCATAAGGTTTTGACTTATTCAAACTTTAATCTTGGGAAGAAGTGCTGTTATTACATGTATATGGTCTTTGGTTTGCATGAAACAGAGCAATTTTGGCTGTATGGGAATTTAAAGTGTAGATGTCCTGGTTTGATTATGTGAATCATATGAATGAGAGTGGATGGATATATGAGCTTGGAAATTCGTATTGAATCCACCCTTCTGTTTTGCGTGCGGTTGAGTATAAGATGTGTTCGTATAGATAATATTCTTGAAGAATTTGGATTCAACCCCCCCCCCCCCCCAAAAAAAAAAAACTACAAATTAAAATTTTTAAAAAGAGAAACAGGAAAGTCAACAATCCAGAAAATTTCAACTCCTAGTAGATTTGACTCATTGACTGTGAGCTGATACATGAGACTAGAATCTTCATTATTTTCCTTTGGGAGGAATGCAGCTATTAGCAGATCATATGTGCACAATCTTTTGTGGAACCACTTCAACCATGTTAAGGGAATTCATTTTTTTCTTTTTAGCTTCAGAAAGTCCTTTAGTTTGTGTTCTTTGGAAACATTGGTGTTGCTTCTAGCAATATCTTATACATTTTATCCCTGCATGACTTATCGGGTGTATTATTTGAGCATTTCCTAGACCACATGACATTGCTGCAAATTGTCATCATTAGGATTAGGTTGTGAAAGAAAAGTTTTGAACCTGTTGCAATAACCTTTGAAGTGCTTTCAAGGTAATCAGATGTGTGAAATTCTTAGAAAGTTAATCTTGATGGTTTATCTTTAGAAAATCCAAATTTCCACTATCAAACAAAAAAGAAAGGGGGCAAAGAGTCTGACGTGTGCAGGGGTAGTACGGTAATGTGAAAGCCTTTGAATAATTATTGTAAAGTATCATTTAGTTACAAGATGGACTCAATCTTGAAATACTCTTCTGAAGTAGGAAGCAAATGAAATTGTTCAGTTAGTATAGTTGAATGTGGAATTTGAACTGTTGTCATTTACTTAAGGTATAATCTAAGTGTGCCTTCTGCATTTCTATCGCAGCTTTTTTGGCTTTTGGCAGATGAGGGCTCATTTGCTTAATGGGATGATACAGAATAGGATTACTAATCTTGTATCATACAATGTTTTGTTTGTTGTTGAACCATGGGATCCATAATCCCATTTTAAAAATTTGTCCCTGGTACAATTTATATCGGGTAACATTTTTTACCCTTCCTAAACTAATTTGGCAACTGCAAAGTACTCCAGTACCTACATAACATAAGATTGACTAGGATATCCCTCATTAATCCAGTACTAAGCAAATGCCACGGTCCGAGATGGTTCATTCTCCCTAATGCAGTCCATGGCCAAATCATCCCTGAGAATTGTTGTACTCGTTCTTGTTACTAGTAACATCATTGTTAGGTGGTGTTATGTTTAAACTATTCAACTGTAAGGCTTCTAATCATCTAATGTTTCAGGATTGTCAAGAATCTCTTTGACATATAAACTTGCAAACTTCCATTTCTTGATGTGCAAAATCTTGATATGCAATTTCATGTATCGTAATCGTAGTTTATTTCTCTCTATTCTTGATTTCCCCATCATATTAGTATTACTTTAGCTACTGCGATTGTGTTGTGCGCTCTTTGTGATATGTAAGTCTCTGGAATGTGGTTGATTTGGTTTGTTTGAAAAGTCTTTGATTCTAACATATCGGACAAGACCAAATAGAAGCACACAGCACATGAGATGCACACACACACACAGAGATAGAGAGAGTATACTGCTTAGGAGAATGAAATGATTTTGGGGCTTCGAACATCTTCCCTGTGTCAATCCCCATATCTTTGTGAATGAGGACTCCTGAAGTCATCTTATGATTTTCGTACACACGTCTGACTTAGTTTGACCTTCAGTATGCGGAGATCAAAGAAAAAAGTGAAAGAGAAAAACAGAACATGATGTGGAAATTAACAGATGAATAAGAAATGGCACATTGTAGAAAATCCTCAAAAAAGAAAATGGCATATGAGACGATTGAAGTCGATATCCGGGAAAAAGCATATTTGTTCTGAGCAACTGTACTTATTAGACTGTTTATGATTAGATCTTCGTTTTTGTTTTGTCTTTTTATTTGTAAAATAATCTATAAACAGCTGGAGATGCAGCAGGAAAATGGGGGTTGTGGAAAAAGGAGAAGTGCGTCGTAATATCCAGTTAGCAGAGATAGGAAAATTGGGGCCTTTTAAGTTGTACTAAATGTACTCTAATAATTGTCCATTGTAAAGCTTTTCTTTTCAATTAATGTCCACTAAGGTCTATGGAACTCGTCATTCCCTTCTTTATGGTCATATTTGCAATTTGTTCTTAAGCTTATTGAATTGAGATACTTAGTTAGAAAATAGCATTTGGGTTGAGGAAATTGGTTGAATAACGATGCATGATTGAATTTGACAGTAACACCTCTGACGAATTGTATGTTTGCTGTCCATTATTAATCACATCAATGGATGGTTCAACTTCCATCTACAATGTAAGATATTTATATTCTGTGCTCATTGTTCTTAGAATGTTTTCAGCTGTTATCCTTTTTCGCTCGTTCTCTTGTGTGCCCATAGACATTGTGGACTGGTATCGAAAAACAGGCCTCTAACAATGCTAGTCACCGATGTGTAGGAACACAATCTAGCTCAATTTGCAGCTTAAACATCAAAGTTTGTTTGTTTTGGTTGGCGAAAAGATGTGTTCTCTTTGAATTTATTGTTTGGAATTCAGTAGAGACATAATGAAGATCTTTTTAACTTAATTGGAACATCACTGCTTTTGTGTACAATTTTACTTGTGCAATGCCGTGTTCCTTTTGTCAAAGATTAACAACCCCCGAGACATCAATACATTTTTGAACTTCCATCTTAATATTGTACTTTAATTACTAGGTGGGGTGCTTCTATACATTCATTTCCGTGTTGACTCCAAGAGTATAAAACAGACGTGTTACTTTACCTGACTAGAAGCTTTTTCTTCACTTTTTTTTTTTGGTGTGAACATGACAATTAGAAATGCCAATTTTCTACTAGTTTCTTAAACGCATATAACAATATTGAAAATTTTACAATCTCGTGAAGAAATTATTTTCTTGTGTTTTAAATTTTCGTATAGTATAATATCATGTACTTATCATAAAATATGTATTGTACGAATTTTTAATAACGTGATTCTATCAATGGGATTGTCAAATTCCCCAAGAATATTAGAAATTAATGGACTCAACTTATGCAATCCACTACCCAAGAAAACATATTCTATTTCCTACCAAAAAAAGACAAACATATTCTATTGTTAAAAAAATAATAATAAAAAATAAAAAAGTTGTCCTTTTGTGCTTTCCTATTCTGTCCAAGAATATGATGATACTAAAATACTATGGAGTACCATTTTAAGTGGATGAACTACTTTCAACTTCGAAGCTATGGATTACGATGGTTTTCTTAAATAAATTACTAATATTCGGTATGAAAGTTTTATACAATTTACTCTTGCTAAAGGTAGCACTAAAGTCTATCATGATGTTGAAGTTTCTATTTGATAGATCGGAAATTTTTAAATGAATCTATCTAATATTTTGGATCTTATGATGTAAATCAAAATAAATCACTCATATAATATTATATTTTAAATCTCATTAATTTAAATCAATACATATCAGTGATATATATTAATTTTAATACATATCAGTGATATATATTAATTTTAATCATGAAATTCAAGGTAGGGGCCAACCAAATGTGGCCCTGATAAATCAAATCTATCTTCAAATATTGAACCATTTCAGTCAAAACCGTGTGTTTTTTTCCTTGCCCATTACAACAAATTGACGTCAACACTGCTGACTCAGCGTCTTAGACCAAGCTCCAAGCTCCCTGTATTGATAATTGATGTTGATGCATAGGATTGATAAAAGAGTATAGTACAGTTATTTCACTTGGTGAAGCGGGCTTGATTTTGAGTTTCAAATGATCGTATTTGATAGCATATTTAGACCCAACAATCTTCTGTATCATATTTTGTGTTATTTATTGTTATACTATTAAATAAATAATTAAAATTACTCCACCTGATATAATAGAGAGTAATACAAGATATGGAATAAAAGATTTTGTGTCATATTTAGATCTGTACATGTCAAATGTCATCACAAAGATTTAACCATTGTCATTTCTTAAATTATAGTCCTAATTTGGAAAAGGGAAAAAAAAAAAAGCTTTTAGTTGGACTTCTATTGTTTTAATTGATTTTTTGTAATATACTTTCCTATCCTAGTTACTTTTATCATATTTTTAGGTACCAAAATATATATATTTATCTATCAAATTTGCTCTAAGATAAGAGATGAAACAACATGTGTACACAAATAGTGCACTAATTAAAAATGTCTCCACTTTGGTTGAAGAGGATGTCAGAAAATTCCAAATAATTATTTTATGAATTAGGTTGGAAAGCATAATTCAACTGTTTTTTTTTTTTTTTTTCTTTTTATTTTAACAACCAAGTTGCAAACTTTTACCGACACTTAAGTTCGGGAAAATATTAAAAATTTTATTGGTGATTTTAAACTTGTATCCGGAAATCATGTTGGACATATGAATTATATGGACAAAGATTCTTTTTATTTAAGAGATAAATGAATCATTTACCACTATAGATGACATCTCGATCTAAATACATAATCAAGGGGAGATGTTTGCTAAAGAATCAATTCTATAAATTTTGATGACAAAATTATGTAGTTTTGATTATCATGGTTACTTAAAAAAAAAAAAAACTAATCAAACTATTTTATTAACATTCTTACTATTTAACAAAAAAATATACTAATTTACTTCATGCCACAAATAAGAATTTATAATAAAAATTTTGTAGATCATTAAATTTGGAGCAACATAATATTATAATTTTATTACTTCTTTTAAGCATTTAATTTGTTTTCTTCTACTTAAAGCTTAAAGCTTAAAATTTACTATATAATTAAAGAGGAATTGAAACTTGTAGTTTTATGTGTTATATTATGTACAGTGATCATATTGATAAAATCTGACTCTTTATTTGATTAAATAGTGATAGAAGAGAATCCTTGTACAAACTATATATACTTAAAAAAATGTAGTAAATATTTTAGATATCCTACATCATCTCCTTTCAGAGGGAGGGGAAGGAAAAAATTGACTATCCTAAAAATTGTGCCTTTCTTTTTTTTTTTTTTTGACAAAGGACATAGAGTAATCTAGTGTGTCACATTAAGAAATTCTTAAATGGATCGTGTTCATGATGTGTAAGATAGACCATTGATCCATATTCATCAACATCACCTTAAATAATTATATTTTAGTGAGTTAAAGTGATATGGATGAATGTGAATCAAGAAATCCATCTCACCTATCATAAATCATATTTATATAAGAATTTCCGTGTCACACCTACCATATGTTGAATTATTTTGAGAACGTGCAGTCCTGTAACAAGTACTCAGTGAAAGGAATCAAATAAGTGTTCGTATGATTTGTATCTATGTCACCTCTTTTTTCCCCACATTCATTTTGATTGAACATACTGATCAATAATGTGTTTTAATAATTAAATTTCATTAATCGAAGAAACAATCATTGTAATTGATTAAAATACAATTTGATAAATGAATTTATCAGATTCATGTATTATGAATAGAATATAAAAAAGATATCCCAACAAATCTAGAAATTTAAATTTACACAAATTTAAAAAATCTAGATTTAATTTCAAAAAGTTAGACAAGTCTTGTACAAAAATAAATTTGGTCAGCCAAATCTGTTTTGAGTGAATCTTCCATTTGCATCAACCACAAAAGATGAAAAGAAAAAACTCTCATTTATTCAATAGGAAACTGAAACTCTCACATATTTAGAGGAGACAAAAATTCTAATGAATAAATCTCATGGGAAAAGGGGAAAAAAATATTGCAATTCATGGTTTACATTGAAAAAATTAATGAAACTACATGTGTTGTTTGAATAATATTAGAGTATTTTTAGAGAGAAGGAAGAAAAAAAAACTGTCTCTTATACACATCTAGATGTGTATAAGAGACCTTAAATACCTAATCTTCCTAACATCATCAAAGTGGGTTTTATCAAATCCAGTTAATTGATTGTTATGGTGACAACTATCATCAATTAATCAAAGAAGCTTATTAGAATAGTTTGACGATAGCTGTCAATGAGCTATTAGCTTATCACACAATAATAAATTATTTAATTTATAAGATTGATCAAAAGTAAACCAGCTAATCAATCATTGGAAAAAATATATAACTAGTTTCCTGAAGTTAATTAATTTTGCAAAATATTTACAGAACACGTATTAGTAAAGATCATGTATCAGAATGAAAAACAAAAGGTCTTGTTCTACATATGTCGAAAGATATCATTATAACACAAACTTCAATGATGACAAATATGATTCTTGTATTTTCATTTTTGGTGCTGAAATAATTGGTCTAAGTGGTTAGAGTCTCGTTGACAAACTAATAATTTCACTCAACCCTAATTAATTTCTTAAGTTTCGTTCATCTTATTATATTTCCAAACTATTTTCCAAAGTCCTAATTCACATTCTAGTATATTTGTATAAAATGACAAAGTGATAAAAATCATTAATATATCACTAAATTTAAAAAATAAAATAAAATAAAATTCAGTCGAATATAAATAAAATCAGGAATTATTGACTCACCATAATTTTATCACGTAAAATGACTTTGACAATTGATCTAAATTTATAAATTTGTAAATCATTTTTTTTTTTCCTTTAACATCGATACTAAAGCATAGCATTTTTCAAAATCTAAATTACCCGTAATGCACCTTTACCTAAAGTACACTTTTAGATTTTCTCTTTTAAAATCATTATCAACACTTGGACGTTCCTCTACGACATTGATAAACAAATGTTATGGTACGAAGATTGACCTTAGTCATTCAACTTTAAGTTAAATTCATTTTTTATTAAAATGTTACCTTTGTTTAACAACATTGTCCTTTTTTCCTTCCCTTTATCTTTTTTACTTTTCTTTTTTCTTCTTCATTCTTCACTCTATCACTTTTTCCCTATTTTTCTTGCAATTTGCGTATTATTATGATTTTTGTATTGATTTAATTGTTTTTCTAGGGTATTCATAGATCGGATACCTAGTTTATTTAGTCAATGCCTGATCTAAAAAGTTACCTAATCACACTAAGTTGCGAAAAAAACCGACCCACTACCTAGTCTATATACATAGGATAAATACTAAAAGCAAGTCAAATAACATTTTTTTAACTTTAAAAAAATAAATAAATAAAAGACTAACTACTAATTACTCAAATAGCCTTATAAATGGGATGGGGAGAAAAAATCCATTATTATTAGTTATAATATATAAAATTATACCATTAGTCTTATTTACTAATCGAATCGCAAATTTTTGATTTATTACCTGACTCACCAATCTTAATATTCAACCTTATAATACATTAATATTTTGGTATTCTATTTTTATGTTTCACAATAAACTAGGTCAACGATTTTTTTTCGACCAGTGGGTAAAATGAACACCCCAGTCTCCTCACCTTTTGGAATTCACTCCGTTTTACTTTGAGTTTCAGGTCTAATCCTTTTTTTTTTTTTTTTTAATCTATTCTCTTAATAATTGATCGATCATAAACTCTTGATTGCATACACTTGAACAACTGCAACTGCGTAACTTAAATGCTTAATTTGAAATTGGCCACAAAAGTACGAGTAAACAAATATATTTAATTTGTAGTATAAAATAATGTTAATGAAATCATGATGATAGCATGTAATTTTTAATAATTAAATCAAATAAAATAAACAAAATTAAGTAACAATATTTATAATAATTATGTATATTATGAATTTTTTACACTATTTAATTTTTATTTATATAGATAATATAAGTAAAGCTGGTTTTCATGATATCTATAATTGCTGATATTATCAATTTTTTTTACACTGGTTTACTTTTGTATATAAATAATATAACTAAAAGCTACGTATTATTTCTCATTCACTTATTGATTTGTGTTAAGTATAAACGAGTTTTTCTTATCATATTATTGAATTCCGATCAAAATGCTTGAGTTGAATGATTAACTAAAAAATTGGTAAGTTATTTAGTTAATTAATAAGTTCGTTAGGTCTAATAATTAGTATAATCATCTAATCGTACTAAACCTTGATTTGGACCAAAATTTAAGTTTTGTAATTATTTTTATAAAATGTATACAATTTTTTTTATCTATTTTAATGAATTGTGGAGGTCTATAAATTAAAATGAAAAGCATATTGGTATTTTTATAAGTTAAGTTGACAATATCATACTTTTTTTATTTTTATTTTTTGCACAACTTTGGCATAAATCAATTAATATTCCACATCTTTAAAAAATAGTATTAGGATTTGTTAGAAACTAATAGTTAGAAGGTTTGCTCGTGGTGTTGCTTCTAAAAATAATAATATAGTTATTTTTTATTGATATTTTTCACTTTACATAGAAATTTTTTTCGTCAATTAAAAAATAGTATCGAATCAAAATTTCAAAAACTTGGTATACTAAAAAATATAAACAAATAATTTTAAATATAAGAATAGGAAACATATATGAATAAAGTTTACATGAAAATAATAGAAATAATTAATAGTTTACAATATAGATGTAAATGATGCACACAAAAGAAAAACTTGTAATTTGTAGTAATATTTTGTTAGAAGAATTTCATACTTATCTATAAAGTGATGCACATAGAAGAAAAAATTCTTGCAGTAATTATACAAAAGTTAACATCTTGTAGTAAATTTCAAAGAATAAAAATTAGTGGCAATTATATCCTAAGCATACTTAATCTAATTCTTTTCAAATTATAATTTAAAACTCATGCTATGCATCGGATAATCTCAAATTTATCAATTTTTTTTTAAAATTTATGTTCTTTAATAAAATTATTTTTAAAATATTACATAGTAAATTTCAAGGAAAAAAAATTCTAAAGGAGAATATGAAACCAAATCTGAATAACTATTTGATTTATTAAAATTACATAAATAAAAATTCATACTTCTATGAAATATATTTAAAAAGTGAGGATTATTTTATATATGTAAAAGTAAAAAGAAAAAGAATGTCTCTAATAATGAAAATATGATGATGCCAAAAAGTTGATAAGACATAATAAGAGATAATATTAAAATTATTAGATTTTAACATATTCCGATTACATAATCACTTAAAAATAATATTGTTTGAAATTGAATAGTTAATAATCTATATATAGAGAGTTTCAAGAAAATGATGTTAAAACTTTGTTATCTTTTTATGATATAATAATTTTTATAAATATTAACTCGATGTAATTAGGTTACAAAATGACATTATTTAGACATAGTAGGATAAATATCTTCCTCCTTTGGTGCAAGTTATTAGTTGTAACCATTTAAATATATATCTAAAACTTATTTATTAAAAATTTTATTTATTAACAATGATATATAGATAATTTTTTTTGTATATTTAATGGATATTTGTTTTCTTAACTTATTGTTAAGAACTTATAATTATATGATGATTTATAATACAATTCCAGTTTTTTTAACTCTTTTGGGGTAAAAAATTAACTATAAGAGGTGTGCATAAAGTAAGTGTGAAACCCAGTATTTTACTAGCCTTGTTCTTTGATTTTTTTTTTAACTGGTTTAAAATGTTTTTCACTTCTATACATATTATTTTTAGTCATTAAGTACTTCAACTTATTCGTTTTTCAATTCGGCAAATTTTTCGATTTACGCGATTTCGGTACCGGCGGGTAAACGGGTCAAAAGTTGGACTAAGTGTAATTAGTGCATTGTGGTGTGTGAGTGTTGTTTGATGGCTGATTTATAATGTTAATTTAGTAGCAAAAATTAGTTTTTGGGTTAAATAGTCAACTTGGAGACTATTTGGTCAACTTGGGTACTATTTGGGTCAACTTTGGAACCTTGTTAAGTCTTCTTCTTGCTTGTTTCTTCCTCATTTTCTCCAGCTGCTGGCCGAACTCTCTTCCTCCATTTTCCCCAAAATTTTTCTTGGATTTCAAGTAGAAATCACTTGGAAGGTAAGATTTTTGTATTTTAGCACTTTATGGCTTATAGGCTTTATGATTCAAGCTTTAATTTCAAGTTTTGTAGGATTCTTTATGGCTGAAAATAAACCCTCTTTGCAGCCTTATAAGTTATGATTTATGTATGTTATGGGTTGTTTTTAGTGTTTTGGAGGTTGGGAAGTGATTGGGGTTGATTTTTAACAACTTTCCATGGTTAGATTACAAATTTTAAGATTATGAGTTAGGGTTTTGTCTTCCATATGTGGCCTAGAGTGTTATGCTATGAATGCTTATGTCTATGCACATAATGATATTTTAGGAGTGTTTTAAGGTTAGTTTGGATAGGAATTGAGACTTGAAACTAGGTGGAATTGATTTCCCTTCATTTTGTAAGTAAGCGGAAGTTTGGCGCAACTAGGATAATTTGGATAATTGGTTATGTTTAAAGGGTCTTTAATGATCTTTTGATGGTTTTAGGTGTTTTCCATTGTGGTGGAATGCTATTGATATAGTCCCGGCTATTGCTCCGGTGAATCTTTCCGTTTATGGATTTTGTTGGTTGGTTGAATATGTTGTTTTGAGTTGGGTTGTAACCAAGGTCCCTTGAATACCTTGGAATTGGATTTTGTTGGTTGGTTAGCAAGCTATAGGCCTAAAAATGTTTTTGATTTTTGCATGTTATCCTTAAATAGCATGATATTTTTACAAGGACCTCTTGATCTGTTTTAGGCTAATTGAAAAAGAATGATTAGATGGCGATCACGTATCAGTGATCATTTATACCTTTTTGCTTTGATAGGTGGGTAACATAGACCCTCTTCCACTTGTATTTTATTTAACGACTTTCGAAATATATTTGGATGGATTTTAAAATGTGTATGATGTTTGGAACTCGTATGCACTTTTACCAAGTTTTGGAATTATTACATATGAAATCGGGACCAAGCTATTTTATGTTAATCAATTGATATGTTTGCAAACTCTTCTGGTATGAAAGCATTTTATAACTGTTTTGGCTCATAGGTGACCTAGGTATATAATTTTGGATGTGTTTAGTAAATGTTTGATTCCAAAACCGGTTCTATAGTCATCCATATGTGTGTATGTGATTCTGTGGATCTATGAACTATTTGATGCGGGGTCTTGTGATGGGATAACTTGACCTCCCGGTCGGACTAGTAGGTGTGGTAGATTACTAGATCGACTAGTCTTGTAGGTCATACCTTCGAGCCTAAAAGATACTCATGCTATTTTATTAAATTCGGATTGAAAGCGTACTTGGATTTGTTCGCTATGCTTTAGCATACTATGTTTTGAAATGATTGGATCTTTTTGGCTACGCTATGCTTTAGCATACTATGTTTTGAAATGATTTGATCTTTTTGGCTATGTTTTGGTACATGCCTGACGTTTAAATGGCATGAGACATTTTCAAACCTGTTATGATTATGGTTTATTGACGTTTAAATGGCATGAGACATTTTAGAAACTGCTTCATGACTATGGTATAAGAGACAGCCAGGTGGTTAAGCTAATGGAAGAGGAATGCTTGGCCCCATTTGAAGAGCTTTTATGATATCCACTGAGCTAGTTATGCTCACCCCACGTGATTTATAATTTTTCAGATTAGGTGCTCGTTTTTTACTCTCTTAGATTTTCTCCAGATTCCACATTACTGGTAGGACTCTGCGGATAATCTGCCAAGCTTCTCTTTTGTTTGGAGAGGGGTAGTGTATTAGATAGGTTTTGTATTGATGAACTTTGTTTTTGTTGTAGCATCTTTTGTACTAAGAAGAAATTTTGTAATTCGTATTTTTTTGTGTAAAATGAAATATTCGGTTTTATAGTTAAGAAATGGTTTGATGGTTCTATTACATTGAGGTTAAGTTTGTTTCTTTGTTCGTTTGTGCCTTGCGCTTTGGTCCGGTGTACCATTAGCGCGGCGTGTTACGGTCCCGTTTTTGGGGCGTGACAGTAAGGATTTAAAAAAATAAGAGTAGTTAAAGATAATATTTTAATAAGTAATTTGCTTTCATTGTTAATTAAATAGTTGATTTTTTTACCTTAATTTTTTATTAAGTAATTTTTTTTTTATCTAATATGCCACATGTTAACTCCTTATAGTTTTCTCCAAAAGGAGTTTTGCTATAATATAGATATAGATATAAATACATGGCACATATGATTTATACAAATTTTAATAGATGAATTAATTCTCAAGTATTGCAATAGGTTGTGGATAAGTTTATTGACATACGTCAACAATTTATTGTTATTGTATGGATAACGATTTATTCTATTTGATTAGTTTTTTATTAAATGGAAGGGAAAAAAAAAAATACTTCAGTGCCCTTGTTTGTCTATCAAATCCAAAATGGGAGCTAAATATTAGTTGGAAACCAAAAAATTGAATTTAAAGCGTCTTGAAACTAACCTATGAATATGCAGGAGTTAAATGTATTTTACCCTTTTGAAGAGAAAATGGATGCTGAAAATATAGATTAGGAATTTGTTTCTCATGATGTTCAGTTCATGTATCGAATGAAAAGAAAAGAGAGATGTCTTGTAGTCTCTTCTCAACTCCAAAAGTACATTATCAATTTCTTTTTTCTCTTTATGTATTTCGTATAGTTAGGCAGGTTAGAAATTTTTTTACTCCAGATGGATATATATAAGCCATTTCTATTTCTAATGTGTAACATTTTTATGAGATATTACTGTATAGGTTACACAAGTCTACTTGCAATCGTAATAACAAAACCATTAAACTCTGGTTTATAAATTAAATTAATCACTTCTGTCTATTATTATATTCCCCTAAAAAGTGAAGAATATTTCTTTTTTTGTCATTTCTACCGCTTTGAATCAGAACAAGTGAAGAAAAGCTGAGTAGGCATTGACTTGAAGCTCTAACACATGCATTTTAGTTCGCAAGTTGCAACACTTTCTTTTCCTCCAAAAGTCAAAGTCCCACTTACCAAAAAAAAAGAAGAAATTATGTAGAGAATCGATCGCTAACTCTATTAGACAAAAGCAATGAACCATAAAAACAGATCATCATACTATTACACTATTGATTAAGCCAGAATAATTAATTTAAACTTCAAAAGAAAGGCAAAGATTTAGATAGATCTGATTTTTAATCCTATTTATAGATCTTGTGATATGAATTAAATTTTAAAAAATTTATGACATTAGCTGATATAAACAAAAATTTTTAATATTTAATTTTAACTATAGAATTTATAAATAAAATTAAAGATCGGACCTATCTAAATATTTTTCCATAAGAAAGAGATAAAAGTGAACCAATGCTGTCAAAGACATTTCACAGCACAGCACAGCACAAGACCCTATTTTGATTCTTAATTTTCGTAGTTATTATTATCTTGATTTAATTAATTCATTAATTAATTAATCCTGTTTCGATCATATGGTCAGGTCAATATCATCACAGCTCAAATCATTACACAATATCCTTCACATCATTAGTAAAAGCCCAGCACATGATCATACTATTATTTAAAGTTTAAAAAAAAAAAAAATTCTCATACAAGTTTTAATTAAAAAGGATTAACAAGAAAATTAAAAAGAAAAAGGAATCCATTTGGTGGATCTATTTTGTTAGCTTTCTTATGCCAAGTCTACACGCAAATACGATGTCGTGCCATTTCTTCCCAAGGAACCCACCGCTCAATTATCAGGTAAGACTTGACTGACGTCGGTCAACAGTTAACGCCGTTATTATTTTAACTTTCAAGGCTTGGAAACGGAAGTCGCGTCTTTAACGGAAGTGGGTTCAGCACCGCCTCCGCCGTTACCCATCGTGGCTGACTGAACGGTCAAAACCGAAATACTAGGAGAAGAGGGCCCACCGGCTTCACCAACCACCCCGTTACCGTTAGATCCACCTCCAAGTCCGAGTAGTGGGTTGCTACCGCCGTAAGCAGTCAGAACCGTTAAGGCCGGGATTCATGGGATTCCTGGAGCGACACGTGGCAGTAGAAATTGCCGTAGCCAATGAAATAGGCATGAGGCAAAGTCCTTTCCCCTGAAGATACTGCATAGCTGATCCCATATCCTCTTCCATTAGCTTAACCACCTGGTGCTCCGTTACCGTCATGCTATCGGTGTTGTTAGATGATGACGCCGTTTGTGTTCTGTTACTGCTCCTTCCGTTCACACCGTCACCAATACCCTTTCAGCCAAAATGTGTATAAAACACCCCCCAAATATTTAGTCAAGGAAACGTATTACTTTTTTAGTATGGCAAATATTTACATGGATCCATTTTATGAAATAAATTTTATTGAATAAATGACATAAATCATTACCTTGTTGTATAAATTAAATTTTATCAAATAAATTATATCAAGAAAATGTTTCATAAAGTTTAGAAAAATTTTATGTCCTATTATATTTTAATAGGCTTGTACAGTAAAATATTATGTGTTTTAAAATTCCTTATATTATACAAGCTTTTAAAAAAAATTCTACAATCTCTCTTAGAGAATCATTCTCTTGTGCTTTAAATATTCATACAAGACAATATCATGTGTTTTAAAAAATTTATACTATACAAGTTTTTAAAACAATAATTCCCCAAAAGAGAATGTAAAATTCACCAATTTTTAAAATCAATGAGATAATTTCCTTAACGACACTATAAAATTCTACTAAAGTTTAACCTAATTACTTATCCGGTCGGTAGAGGCTCAAAGTGAGTTTATGGAAGGAATCGGAAAGTTTTACAATTGACATTAGCGAACCTTTCTTTAAAGCTTTTTATAGTATAAAATATGACTCTGTTCTTTAAAGGATCACAAAATTTTTAATAATTTTTTTAAATATTTTCCTTTAAAACCTAAAAAAATAAAAAAAGAAGACAGAAAAAAGAGTGATTGGGTTAGGAGTATTAGGAATTATGACTTGAGATTAGGCGCATGGGTGGGGGGCAGTGGAATCTGGAAAGTGATGTGCACGCGTGATACTTTTGTTATTTGTCGCTTCTAGTATAAAGAGAATATAAGACAGACTGAGAGAGGTATGTGGGGCTGGGACTTGGGAGTGGTTTCTTGGTTGGTTAGAGAATCCATGCTGCTGTTATAGCTCTACTCGTATGATCTTTTCTGCTTTTGTTTGTTTTATTTCTATTTATGTAAAAGATTTAAAAGCTGAAGAGTTCTAGCTAGACAGCTCCCCCTAGAGAAAAGAAAATGGTATTAGATGTAATGCTACTATTATTGGTTAAGTTGATTTTTTGAATTTGGTGTTTGCTATTATAGTTTGGGTAACATTAGGTTGGTTAATGCAAGAATGGAAGTAATTTATGCTTCCAAAAATTTTAGAAAATTTAACTGTATTTTTGGATACCATGTTGTTATTTTAAAAACTTATACAATATATAACGTTATGCTTCAAAGACTTAAAAGTATAGGAGGACGAACTTTCCCAAATTTTGCTAGGTATCACTGATTATAGGGAGATTAGATTAGAATGGATTAAGTGGTGGAATGTACCTCAGAGGACATATCAGCAACGAGGGGGGCAACAGCAGCAGCACCACCTAATCTGCTCATGCTCAGAACCTGCTCATGTAAAATTATCAATTTAGTTGGCTATCAAGAGTTTCTGTTCCTCATTTGTTTTCTTTTATATTTTTATTCATCAGCTTAAAACGAACAGTAAATTTTATTATTTTCCTTCCCATTTCCCACCCTTCTGAATATTATATAACTCATCAACCATTACTATTGGTCTTGGAATTTTAGAAACTCGCAATAAAGAATAACGGAAAACAGTTTTCTCTTTCAACAATAAAAAAAGCCCATGTTCCCCATTTGTAATATTGACATTTTTTTAAATGAATTAGATATATAATAAAATATCATGAATCTTTTAATACATAAAATTTTAAATTACTTCATAGTACTCTCAACGGCACTTTAAAAGTGAAGTAACGTAAAATTTTATAAACTAAAAAATTTCCCTGTATGACACCTATATTATAAATCTATCTATATAAGAATTTTTTAGTTTATACGAATTGCAATAAGTCAGCTAAAAGAATCCCTTTCAATATCTTAATAGAGATCTAATACTCTAATAAATTATAGAGTGAAGAGATGGAGATTAGAAGTAAATTTACTTTGACTTGGAGCTGGAGGAATTTGACATAGTCGATGATCTCATCCAGCATTGAAGCCTTGTCTGTCTGTCATTCCGGAAGGACCACCAAGCACCACCACCAACAACAACACGTTATCACCCATTAAAATACATATTTATCTCTAACACTAAAGTAACCAAGAAAATTTTTAGTAGAGTAAGTTATTGTTCCCTCTTAAAAAAACATGATACAAGTAATACAAAAATATACCGGCAATACATAAATATTATATTTATTTAACAAACTAACGTGCCATATACAACTAATTTTATGTTTTAATGTAATACTTTATTACATTCCATTATAGTAAATTTTTAGAAAATAAAATTACATGGACCAATCTTTAACCACACAAATATAAATAAGGCCGCATAAAATTTTATTTACACCACAAGTTTTATATATTTGATTTAAAATCGAATCTACCAACTTTTTTTCCAATCTTTTCTCCTAATCTTTTTCATCTCTAAAAAAAAAACCATAAAAATATGTTTGTACTGGAGAATTAGTCCTAAAATAAAAGGGTCTAAATCAGGTTTCTTTTTTAATTTTTCCTATGACGAGTAGCTATCATCTGATTACGCTCCCGCTATAACTTTCTACTTTCCAGCTTTACGTTCAAAGTACGCACAGAAAGATATACAAACCTACCCACCGAATTCACTCGCCTAGTTTAGCAGAAAATCTACTCGCTCTCTTCACCCCATAACACAGTACAAAACGACGTATTTTGCTCATGAATTTCAGAAATTCACATGGAAATTGAAATCACACATTTTTCTTTGAACCACCCGCGTAAGTTTATTCCAAAACATTCAACTATCAAGTCTAATGACCTATTGGTAATATGGTACAATGTGGACAAATTTTTCTTCCACTCATTGTATTCAGCACGTGAGAAAGTTACCAAAGACAAAATAATCAATTGCTATTAAAATGTATTGCAATAAATTACAAAAAAAATAAATGTTAATTATGTATATGTGTCGTGTATTTAAAACTAACAATATAATAAAATTTCTATACCAATATGTATAAAATAAAAAATAAAGTAAAAAGCAAAATGATGGTAGCAATAATGGTAAAAAATTAATAGTAATAAGTTTTTTACAGCTATATCATTGGATTGGGCAGTTACAAAAATTCTTAGGAGAAAGAGAAGCTGCTGATGTTAAATTAAACACTTCATTTAAGTTCGCCAATTTAAACTGACAAACTTTAGAATACATCCTAAATAAATTTGTTCGACAATTGTGAGTTTCATTCAATGAAAAATTAAGAATGAAATTTTTGCCAAATGTTTAAATAAAAAATAATGAAATGACCAAAATACTCCTACCCGGAGAAAAAATGAGAGTCGGGAACAAAGTTTTTAATCAGTGAATTTCATTGATGACAAATTAGGAATGAAATTTATTAATTTTCCTTAATCAGTAAGTAATCATACAGAGGGAGAAAGTGTGTGGAAATGTGAGATTACTACCTTGTTAGCATTGGGTACAAGCTCCTGCAATGCCTTCATTCTCTCCGCGATTCTCTCCCTACGTAACTGTGCCGTCACCAAAACAAAAATCCAAAAATAAATAAATAACCAAAAAACAAAAAACCTAACGTCGTACTACTGGCGGATATACATACTCTTTCAGCAATGCTATGTGGGTCCGTGGCTTGTCCTCTTCGAGCCCTCACCCTCTGCTGCCGCGGCTGCGCCGCCGTCCCTCCTCCACCTCCACCGGCAGTTCCCGTTGAACCACTCGCTGCAGATTGGTTCATTGCCGGAGCCGCTTGAGCTCCAAAACTTTGTGCTTGCATCGCTCCACCCTATATCAATTACATCCCAAAAACCCCATTTTTATTTTGAAAAAAAAAAATGGGATGAATAAATTTATATAGACTAGTAATTAGAGAGACCTGCAGGTGGTGGAAATGTGGAGGTTGACCGAGAGATCCAGTAAATCCATTAAACAGAGTTGATCCATCATTTCCCTGTCATTAAATCATCAATTAAAATTTTAAACGAATAAATATTAATTATACAGAATAAAAGAAAAAAAAATATAAAATGAACTCACAGGATTGGCAGATTTAAAAGGGGAACCATCGCTGATGACGTCGGCGTTCCCGGCCAAACTCAACGGCATGGGTAAGAGGCCGCTATTAGCGCCGGAATTGGAGCCTCCGGGAGGGGATCTGAGGCCGTTAGCTGAAGAGTGTGAAGGGAGACCACCCCTAGAGAGCATTAAGTGTTGCTGAAGCATTAAAGCCTTGGCGCTGCCGATCTGGTGTTGCCGGAGCTTGGAAACCAGCAAATCCGACTGTTCCTCGAGAGCGGCGGCGGCAAAGGAGGATAGAGGGTCCCACGGGGACTGGGCTTTAAGGTCAGGAGGAAGCCAGGTGGAGTTGGGAATGGAGGAGAGCATTTGTTCGAGGAATTCGTCGTGAGAGGACGACGTCGTAGTGGAGTCGAAGTGGTGTTGTTGGGTGTTTTGGGGGTCGTGGAGTTGTTGGTTAATGAGGGAATTCATGGCTTGCATTTCTCTATTACAAGGTTGCATTTTTGTTAGTAGTAATAATTCCTTAAAACTTTAAATTCACAAAATAAATAAGCAGAGTATTAAGGGATAGGAGGAAGAGGGGGAGGCGCCGGTCGTTTTCTTTTCTGTAATATAGACTTGGTTTGTGAAGATGAAGGAGAGGAGAGAGAGGTGCGGTGAGTGGAGATGTTTTGTTTTGTGTTTGGGATTGGAATGTTTTCGGAAGCCGTTTTGCTGTTCTGCAGTTATTCAGACTGAATAAATAGTGGTGCCAGAGACATACGGCTTTGGGCTCCGTCAGTTTTTTTTTTTTTATACTTCCCACTTCTTTTGTTATTATTATTATTTTTTTCTTCCTTGAGGAGGTTCTATTCTTCCACTTCTATCTATGTGGCCAATTTAGATTAACTTTATTTTTTATTTATTTATCTATATCTAAATAATTAAATTTTATAAAAAAGATAATCTAAACATACTATTCTTTCTGTCTCAATTTATTTGTGGTGGTTTGACTTTTTTAATTAAACAGAACAATTTTGTAATGATGAATTCATTTATATTTATTTAATTTTTAGTGAAATATAGACAAGAAAAGGGAAATTTATATCAAATATTAACATATGCAAATTTAAAATTTTAAAAAATTTAAAGAAATTTACACATAATTAGGGTATGAAAATTTAATGTATTGACCAAAAAATCAAACTGTAACAACTTCAATGGGATAGAGATGGTAGTTACTCAATAGTTCATCATATCTACGAATCAATTGATTGGGAAAAAATTTCACCATGGAATTTATATGTCATAATTGGACGGTGCTACTACAATTTCTAAATTTTGATGATATATAAAATTGTTTAATCAAAGCTAAATTACTTTATTTTGTGTGAGATATTTACATTAAACATTAAGTGAATTATAAACGGTTATTTTTTAAAAATATTTTCAAAATTTATTTCTAAAGTTTTTTTTTTAAAGGTCCATTTATCCTTAGATGAAATAATCCTTGTCTTTTATATGGCTATATTCCTGTTAAGGTTAATTACACTTTACATGATTAAAATTTCAGTAGTACTTTAGTTACTAGTGTTATTTTTTTACTACTTTATCCTTCCGTTATACCATATCTATATTTTGACAATTTTACCCTTAATTCATTCAACTCTTGTTTTGTTTAAATATACATTACCCTTAAATTAAAATTTATTTTTGTGTCACTGACATTTTAATTCCTAACATTCTCTTTTAAAGCACTAAGTCCTTCCATTATGCCACCTTAATATTTGTCCATTGTCATCCTATTTTATTATAATATTTTTTGGGTTTGTTTTCATTAGCTCTTACAAATATATTCTTATCAAGAGAATATTTTATTTATACAGAATGTTACATGAAAAAAGTATGAAAGTTGAATTTGGTGTTTTGCCACTCTTTTTTCTTTTTTCTTTTTTCAAGAATTAGTTGAAGAAGATGATAGAATCTGAGTGGTGCTATTTTTGAGCACCAAGGCCCTGAAAATTTTAAAACAATTTTTATTCTTTAAATTGATTTCAATGAATTAGTAATCTAAAATTAATCGTTTAGACTTAATTTGAGAGTTTAGGAGACAAAAGAAATAAATATAAAGTTTAAGTTAGTAAAGAAATGAAGAGAATGGAAAAGAAAGTAATATAGTTCTATGCTTGGGAGTTTGGGTAGGAAAAGGAACGAATTTACAAGTTTATTCTTTTTAGCTAAATATTGATGTGTTTTTTTGTGAGCAAAATTGACATTACAAGGAGTTTAAATAATAAATACTATTTTTCTTCAATTTCCTTCCACATTTTAGTGAAAAATTTTAAGTTAACTTTTTTATCCTTCCATTCCCCTTCAAATCCCTTCTTTTCTTCCCATTCGAAACTCCAAAAAAAAAAAAAAAGGTCATACTTTTCTTTCTTTTCTCTTCTTGTCTCTCCAAATCTTAACTCCCAATATAGTTGTTAAAATTTCGATCCTACCTTTAAGATCCTACGATTTTATGATCCAAAGTTACAAATTCGATGTAGATCTTAGGGGTACAAACACTATTATAGGTAAATGCTAATTGGGTCATTAGAATCTCATAGTTTATATCTATATTACTAAGTTAAGTTAGTATTTCAATATTTTTTTTATTCAAATCCTCTATTTCATGAGTTTAAACTATTGTTTTTTTTTTAGTTCTTAATCAAAGAACAGTATTAATTTACGATGACGCAAAAATTTTTATATTATGAGTATATAATGTCAATATTATGAATTTAAGTTAAAGAAACTTATATTTGATAAATATTAAAATTGTATGCTTATCTGTACAAGTTTTTATTGAATATTCTCTTAGCTTAAAAAATAAATAAAGTTATATTTCTATGTTTTCAGTGGGGTCTTATAATATTACGATTTACTTATGATCTAATCCTACAACCTTCACAACCATCCTATATAGGATTCTAATTATACAAACCTTACTCCCAAACCAAGCCTTACCAAATTTGGTCTCCCATTTGTTGAGTACAAGAACCGACCCAAACGGTAAATCTAGTACAATTTTATAAGCTTAAGTGAAAATTGGGAGAAATTTGAGTTTAGATGGCAAATATAGAAATTGAAAGTGTTTAGCTACAAAAGGAATTTTTTACTCTAGCTTCAATTTCTTGACAAAAAAATCGAAAATAAAGATACATTTCAATAGTCCATTTTTCTGTTTTACTTGATTTTTTTTTTTTTTCACTATGAAACCTAATTAACAGGGAGTGTTCATAGATTAGATTATTAGGTTGACAAGTTTCTGGATTCGAGTTTTTGGATAAACAATTTAAAATCAACCCAACCCAATTATTATTCAGATCAGATTACTTGAATTTTTGGGTTACTTGACTTAAAAATTTCAAAAAATAAAAAATATTATTATAATTAGATCATCCATTATGTTGATACAAAAATTTGAGCTAGGGTTAACCCGTGTAGAATATTGTCCAAAGTAAAAATTAAGCATCGTGCATAGTACCTACGTCCAAATCATCTGAAAATAAAAAGGGCAGGGCTTTGTCTGTTGGGGTAAGTTCCGACGCTCAAGTCAGTCTACGACTAGAGAGTAAAATTCAATAAGAATTAAGAGCTTATTAAATTAAGAAAGTGATTTTTGAACCTGACCTGCCATTTCAATATTTATACCTGAGGTTACTGAGTCGGATGGATTTGTGGATCGAATAATTAATACCTGACCCATTTGGGCCTATTTGAACCACATGAATAAAATTACTAAAATAACCCAAAGTACCCGAGCCTGAAGCCACGTGTAGTATTATTTTGGCATCATCATTTGCCTTCCGGTTTCAAGTCAAAATTTTTCGGGTGTTGAGAGTGATGAGTATTTGATACCGTATTCACATCCCAGCCAGAGTCGTAGTATTGACCGGAGCCAAATTTATGAGTTAGAAAAATATTTTTTAATATTTATTTGAGAATTTTTTAAAAATTTCTATCTACCGGAGTAGAAAAATAAAAAATTTAATTACACCGAAGTGTATCTGAGCCAAACCTTAAATTGTTGTATAGAATTTTCCTTAGAGTAACATGTCCTTAGAATTTTTCTGTCGCTGATACCAATACAACTGTAGAGTTCCCTACTGATGTGGAGTAGTGTTGTGGAGTTGCATACTGCTGTGGAGTAGTACTGTGAAGATCCTTGCTGTCGTGCAGTAGTGATGTGGAAATCCCTACTACTGTGAAGTAGTGCTGTAGAGTTACTTAATACCGGGGAGTAGTATTGTAGAATTTCTTACTTGTGTATCCTATGATTTTAGGATTTACATGAATCTCATAGTTAGGATTTTGGACTACTCCAATACTATAACAACTCCACATCCAGGATACTTAAATATTACCACTCCTACTTGCATCACTGCAGCACTACTAGTATTGCTTCGTGTGTAGTACCACTAATACTACCTTGAAGTTAATTCTAGTACTACTACTTCTACTTTAATACTAGTAAAGTAGTACTAGCAGTCACGTTACTATTACTACTCCTTAGCCACGCTGCTAAGTAGTATCATCTCAATTTTTATTTTATTTTTTTATCACAAATCCATCAAACCAAGCCTTTGGCTAAAGTTACCTAAGTTTTGATACTTCTACCATCGTACACACATCTCCCTATCCCCTACGTGATCAACGATTCAAACCCTTGACACAATCAATCCCACAGTTAACAAGAATATCCTTCCAGAGACTAAGCTTCAAATAATTAGTCCACGGCTAAATAAAGAATTTTACTTTAGAGATTTAATTCTTAGACTTAAAGATTACCATGGAGAGGAATAACACTATCAAAAAATTTACAACAGCAAATTCCAACTCCACAAACTTCAAAGTAAAAGTAGACCAAGGTTTTTCTTCTGGCAATGATATATCTTTCCCCTTAACCAACCATGGTTCTTCTTCAAATACAGACATCTCAACCTCCCCAATCAACCTTGACTCTGGTGATGATGCTAGGGATGACCGTGTTGAAATTGATGATGATCGAGATATTAACAATAGTCATGCACCTAAAACCATTAATGCCTTAGATTTTTTTTACCACAATGACGGAACCAATTGGGATAGTGAGAAATGCACAGTTGATGAAGGCGGTGTCCTTGAGTTAAAGAGAATTCAGCAACCCATGCTCAGGGGCGTCCGTGGTCTTTCACCATATAGACGCAGGGGACATGATTTTTCACTATATACACCCAAGGGGTGTGGTCTACCGCCACGGAGACCAAGAGTGAACTTGTCCAGTACTACTACATAATATGTAGGCATTCCACTTTTGCCCCCATACTCTGGCCGAGGTAGGAAACAGTCACACCGCAATTCCAACATAATAGTTGAGACCGAAGTAAAGCAGGGCCACATGGTGAATCAAGTGGAGATGATGCTTCTTCCTCTTACCAAGGAAAAATTACAAAGGCTCCAGGTCAAGCCAAGGACCCTGATGACATCTACTTTTGGTCACCTAAGGGTAACGTCGACGTGGATTCGATTTGGATTGAGGGTTGCCTCTTTTTCTTTGTAGAACTTGTGTTGTTTTGTTTATAAACTTCGAGTTGGAGTCTTCTCTTGTCCCAACACCACATATGTAAAATTTTTCTTCCATTTATAATATTATGTCTTTTTTCGTACTACTTGTTCGCAGTAGAGCTCTATACTCCGGCCTATGTATATCACAATGGGAATACTTTGACATCACCCCGAGAGGGGTAAATCCTATTATGAGGAATAGGTATGGCATAGGTATTTCATGTTAGGAAAACCTTGGCGTTGCCCCCTAAGGGGTAAGTCCTACTCCGGGGAGTAGATATGGCCTAAATACGTCACTTTAGGAAGATCTTGGCATTACTCCGAAGAGTAGGTATTTTAGGAGCGTTACTTTATTTCTTTGAGCAAAGAGGTGATCCCGAAGGATGGTATTTTTTACTTTCAGAAAGGTTAACCACACTCTTAGAGTAAGACTTAGGTTTTAGAAATATTCACTTTAAAAGATTTAGACTTGCGCCCGAGGGGTAAGGTGATCTGGGAAGATGAGATATTGAACCCCATACTCTTGGGGTAAGACTTAACTTTTAGAAGTTTTCAGTTGAGAAGACTTATACTTGCCCATGGAGATGTAAGGTGATTCCGAAGGATGAAATATTTGACCCTTGAAACGGTGAGCCTAAGACAGGTACTGAGAATTAGTTTGTAGAAGATTTCATTTGAGAAGATTTAGACTTACTCCTAGAGGGGTGAAATGATCTTGGAGGATGAGATATTTGACCATCGAAAGGGTGAACTTCACTCTTGAGACTTAGCATGTAGAAGCATTTAGTTGAGAAGATTTAGACTTGTTCTCAGAAGGGTAAAGTGATCCCGGAGGATGAGATATTTGATCTTCGGACTAATAGGATCGAGCCTCACTATTGGGATAAGACTTAGCTTGTAAAAGTCTTCAATTGAGAAGACTTAGACTTGCCCCCAGAGGGGTAAAGTGATCCCGGAAGATGAGATATTTGACCATCGTAAGGATAATCCTCACTCTTGGTGTGAGACTTGGCATGTAGAAGCCTTTAGTTGAGAAGACTTAAACTTGCCCCAGGAGGATGAGATATTTAATCCTCAGAAGAGTAAGCTTTACTTTTGGGATGAGACTTAACTTGTAGAAACCTTCAATTGAGAAGACTTAGACTTGCCCCCGAGAGGTGAGGTGAGGTGATCCTGAAGGATGAGATATTTGATCCTCGGAAATGTGAGTCTCACTCTTGGGGTGAGCTTAGTATATAGAAGTTTTCACGTAGGAAGACTTAACTTTTGCTTCTAGAGAGGTGACATGACCTCGAAAGATGCTTGAGTCTTGAAAGACGAGTTCCTTTGAAGAACTTGAGTATGTGGGATTGTTCTTATTCAAGTTCCTCTTTTGTACTAAACCACTTATTTTAGAGAATTAATTATACCAATCAAAGGATAAAAAGACAGAAAACTTTCCTTTATTGAAAATAAAATGTTTGCAAGGTGCACAAGCAGATTTCACCTCAATCAGGGTATAGCTTGGCCTAGGAAACTACAT
Organism: Cinchona pubescens; assembly: GCA_025175665.1. Lineage (NCBI taxonomy): Eukaryota > Viridiplantae > Streptophyta > Magnoliopsida > Gentianales > Rubiaceae > Cinchona > Cinchona pubescens. Next base: position 1,504,486 of record JANKKI010000276.1, read on the forward strand.
GAAAAGTTAAACAAGATATTAAGTGTACTACTCCTTAGGCCTTAGCCAGTAACACCTTCCCTAGGTCTTCAGTTAGGGACTATCTACGTCGTTCTCAGTTTTGGATAAATTGTTCCAACTAACCCTTTCCAATGAACTCTTCAATTATATTTTTCAAAGAAAAACAATTATTGGTATCATGCCCATAGTCTTTATGGAAATAACACCACTTGTTCTTATCTTTGTGCTTTGGGTTACTCCTCATTGGAGTTGGCAATTTCGCAAAATGGTCTTTCTCAACCATAGCTAAAATATGAACTAGGTAGAATTGAGTGAAGTATAACCTTAATAGGGTCAGGACTCTTCCTAAACTGGGGCACGGTTACAGATAACCAGTCCCTAACATTACTATTTTTTACGAGTTCTGCTTCATTAATTCCTTCATCAGTCTTTCTCTTCTTTCTTTCTCCTTCATCAGCCTGGGCAAATTTCTCTACTCGAAGGAAGAGGGCTGTGAGAGTGGTAGGAGGACTCAAGTTGAGAGTAAACTAGAATTTCCCAGGATTGACCCCGAGTTCGAAAGCCATAATCTGCATATCCTCTACTACCCCTTGGATTCCAAGGTTTTATTTCATAAACCTGTCTACATAGTCCATGAGTGATTCATCTGGTTTTTGCTAAGCATGCGTGTTATTGTCTTTGGGATCATCTTCTGATTTCCAAACTTATTCAGAAATAAATCTATTAGTTGCAATTTTTGATATCTCCTTTCTTATATCCCCTAAAGCAGTCTGAGGTAGTATCCTTGAGGGTTCTAGGAAACTCTCGGCAAGGGATTGCATCAAACGTTCGTTAGAGGCATCAGTAATCCTGTCATAAGAGTGAGTAATAAAGTAGGAAGTCTATCACCTTCTAGGAAAATATTCCTGTATGATATCATCAAGGAAGGAAAAGGAATACTTGTATCTAGTACTCCTTCCTTCCCTATCATCTGTTCTGTCTACCCTGGCCTACAACTGTTCCAACCTCTTTCTCAGGTCTTTCTTCCTTTCTGGGACTAGCAGTACGGTACGATTTCTTTCTTGGTGTCTTCTTCTTTTATGAACAACAAATGTAGTTTCACCTAGACTCCTTTCCTTGGTACCACTCGACTTTGAAGATGTCTCTCTTCATGATTAATGTCGGGCGGACCGACTTGCATGTTCTTGTCGGGCAGACCCGACTATGGTGAGCTCATATGTCCTTTACTCAATTCGTCTTCTCTCTTCTCGGGTGTCTCTCTTCTCCTCGTTGGCATAAGGTTGGGGATGGACAATCGGGAGATTGCCACCTGAATTGCGTGGTGGCTCTTTATCAAGGGAGAGGTAACGCTCCAGTAGTTGTCTTATGACCATCTCCTTAATCCATTTTGGCAAAGTATTCTGCTGCCTCAACTTATGAATCTCTTTATCTTTGTCCACAACCTGAGGATTGGAATCCCCTTCGTGTCCTCTTTGTCAATCCGTTTCTCTGTGTAATCGGTTGGAGTGATGTTTAATTAAATTTCTTTGCCCTTGTTGTCATTGCTTCTGTCAGTATTACGTACACTAGGTGCCATGTCTTTGTATGACTTTTAGTTTAGGTTTCTCACAGACGGTGTCAAATGTTGATACAAAAATTTGAGGTAGGGTTAACTCGTGTGTAGTATCGTCTAAAGTAAATGTTGAATACCGTGCGTAGTACCCACGTTTAGATCACTTGAAAATAAAAAAGGCAGGGTTTCGTGTCCTGAGGTAGTCTCCGACATTCGAGTCAGTACTTCAACTAAAGAGTAAAATTCAATAAGAATTCAGAACTTATGAAATTAAGAAAGTGATTTTGGACATGATCTGCCATTTCGATATTTATACTTGAAGTTGTTAGGTCGGATCGATTCGTATAAGGGTTGAACATTTAATACTTGATCCATTTGGGCATATTTGAACCATATAGATAAAATTACTAAAATATTCCTAGATTACCCGTGCTTGGAGCCATGTGTAGTGTTGTAATTGGATGTATTATTTTGATATTATCACATTATAATGTATGTTTTGTCAAAAGTACAATAGTTTGGTCAAGAATAAAAGGGAAAAAAAATATAAAATATGCTAGATGATTGTACATCAAGAATGAAAAGGAAAAAAATTATAGACCAGATGAAATGGTTAAGAAAATAACAAAAAAATAAAAAGATCATAAGTTTCCAGTTACTCAATCTAAATAATCTAAAATCTGATAATCTAACCCATTTAGTTCCAAATGTATTTGAGTCGGGTTCACATAGTTTTGTTTAATAGCTATCTTTAACCATGACAATTTCATTTATCTAATTACTTTATAGGTTAATCTTTTATATATTCTCGATGTAAATTTTTTTATATAATATGAGTATAGATGCATACTTCACATGTACAAAAATAATATTTTAAATTTTGACAACATACATTTGCACTCGCGATATAAAAAATTTTCTTCACGAACGCTATAAGAAAAATTAATCTTTACTTTATTGGGTTTGAACTAAACAATGACGTGTATATGAATAAGCCAAGGACAATCCTACGACCTTGTACTTTCTTCCCCCGAAATGTTCGCATGCCTGTCAATAATTTTGTGGGGGAGAAGCAACGAAGCAGAGTTACTTCTCAAATTTTGTAAAGTAGTTCACTAGCTTCTATTCTTTTGTTGGTTTTTTGATATTCCGACGATCGCCAAATTACCCACAAAATGAAATTATTATTCAAACTTTTGCAGCAGTACCATCAATTTATTCGAAACAACAAGGTTTTAATTAGGTTTTAATTACAGTTCTTAATTTACAAATAAGAGTACTTGCAGGGCATTTTGTTTTAAATATGGCATATTTTAATAGTGCAAACAAATCGAATTATTTAAGATCTCTCGAGTAAAATGTATCTTGCACAGATCAAGTTCGAGCTTGATAATATTTCAAAAATACTTCAACTCAAGTTCGAGTTCAATCGATTAAATAATACAAATACAAATAAAAATAAAAATTTGATATATAAATTTATGAGACTCTATTAAGTTTGACGCGCAGTGAGCTTGATTTATGCCCCTATTATCTTTGAATTTTCAGTAAGCAATCAATTAAAGTTTAAAGAGACTAATAAACAAGGAAGTTTTCTTTTTGTTTGATTTGGCTTTCTTTAAAATTTAAAGATAGTGAAGAATATTGAGGCCATTTTTTTTTCCTCCTCCTTGTACAAAGTATTCCGAGGAAAACATTAAGTAACATAATTTACTTTTTTTTAAATTCAAAGAGTGAACAATGATTGTTTGGATGGGTTTTGAATGAAGTGAACGTTATTATTATACATTATCTCGGAATGACCAGAATCATTTGTATATTTTTGCACTTTATGGTTCCCAATTAAAAATTTTGGTTTCCCAATGACAAACTGTCTAGTTGCGACAACGTGATGACCTTGTTAAATAGACGTTCTTTATTGAGTACACTGCTAATTATCATGCAGCTTTGTCGAAGAAAAATTTCATAAGAAAAAAAAGAGAAGAAAAATTATATGAATCGTTCCCAATATAATTATTAGTGGAAAAGGTACACTTTATGAATGTGGGAATTTTCTTTATAAAGAATTACACAAATTCTTTTTTAAAAAATTAGTGGAAATTTTTAAAAAATTAGAATAAATATAGGTAGTGGGGAGTTGAAAATGGGAAGAAAATTATGAGGAGTTATATTTGGAAGGGAGGGTATAATGGACAAATTAAAAGATGACAGATACCAAATTTTCCCTCTCTCCCTTTATATATAGTATAAATAGATTACCATTTTAATAATGTAAGAACATTTTTGGTATAATTTTAAATTTTGATGTAATTTTGTAACTTTTCACTCTCTCCCAAATAACTTCAATTCACCCCAAAATTACACACACCACTAATTTAATTCATTTAGTTTAGTTTTTGATCTTTTTAACAAAATTTTTATAAATTTTTGTACACACATTAAGTGTACCAATAGGAGTAATTTTTATTACTACTTTATATAATGAAAAAGCTATTTTTAGTGTAATATGTATTTTTAGTGTAATTTTTTTAAAATTAAATTAACTCATGTACATAACTTTTACAATTGCTCTCCAATTCAATAATTTCTCATAACTATTTATTTAATTTAATTTATTTTTTATTTTTTTTCCTACAATTGTATACACATAGAGTGTGTCAATAAAACTAATGACAAAAAATTCTGAACCTAGACATGTAAAAAGAGGCCAGACATCACAATATTCAATGTTTAAGACAACACAAATTCATGTGGTGAGAATGTGAGATTCAGAATGAATCCTCGTGGATGTTACGAATGCAATATACAGATAATTTTGGAGTTTGTGTTATTCTATTCTCCCTTGGAATTTCCTCTCTTTAATTGAGATCAAATTTTTGTTGTCCAACTACCATACCAGCAAAGAATCCTTGAGGTTTGATAAATTGTTTGGAATTGTTGAATAACAACACATCAATCATCAAAAAGTCGATATGGTACTTACAGATTTTCTTTTACTAGTATCTTAATTATGTGATACTATATGTGATTGGTTTGTGATTTAGCTGTACTAATGAGGTCCATGTACACTGCATCTTTTGAGATCTCGTAGACAAAGAATCGTATCAAAGTAAATGAACCATGTACAACTTCTATCTTGGTTGATATTATGAGAGAATAATAAATTAATTGTAAGAAAGTAAATAATCAATAACACAGTTGAATTTAAAATTTTTATTTTCTTATCATGAATCACCTTAATTAATTTATGTGTAATATAAGAAAAGTATAAAGATTATATTTTAAAATCGCAGTAAAATCTCTAATATATTTGGGACGTCGATCCACAAGCCACACAAGTGACCGGCTTCTAATGATATCCACACAGATAATTAAATCAAGAATATTTTCAATATCATGATTGACCCAAACCACCGAATACTGGTTCCTTAATTATTTTCCCTTTTCAAAAGTGACTTTCATGTTCTTTTAATCAAATTTGCTCACGGTTTTTTTTTAATTCTTAATCACCCCGTGAGCAAACTCAGTTCCATCCATATATACATACATAAATAAATAAATAAATAAATATATATATATATATATATATATATATATATATAATATTAACTTAGAATTTCAATCGAATTGAGTTTAGAAAATTATAATAATCCTAAACAGTTTTGGCCAAGAATACAGTTTGGGTCAAAGATATATAAATAAGTATAAAACAATTAAGAGTTCTAATATATATTACACATTAACTTTTAAGATTTATAACTTATTATAATTTAGCCCAAAAAGTTAATTTATCTCATGAATTAACCTATAAGTATCTCATACTTATAAATTAATTCTTATCAAAATTAATTTAATCCCGAATTAATTATCCTTAAGTGTGTAACCCTTTAGGTTCCCAAGTCACGTTAGCAATAAGTACAAATTATAATTCTAAATTAATTAAGATTAGATAAATTAAACACTTTTAATTTATTATTAATTAATTTACACTTATAGATCAATATTGACTTAACAAAGTATCATGACCGCCCAAATGTTGAGATATGTCAAAGTGGTTCGACATCACCCATCCGTGATTTAGTTCCCGTATAATTATTATCCTTTCACCAACCTATGTCCTAATTAATTCAAGAGTATAGATATAATGTAACTCTTATTAAATTAATCAATTTACTTCTTTCCAAAATACAATTTAATTGAAATAGAATTTAAGGCATTCTTAATTTTATTTCCACTTTGAGCAAAGATTTCTGAATCATATTTCAAAAAGTGGTCATATTGGGATATACTCTTCTATTATAAGGAGTGGTAAATCCTTTATTGGTCATATCTTATCTAATCATAATTCATATTATACCCGAATTCTACAATATGTGCGACTCATTAAAAGTAACAACTAATACATAGAGAGTTAAAATATAATAATCTACCGTCAAGATAAACTCATGATCTCAAGTCAAAGGATCATTACACTACTATCACAAAGAGATTAATCCACTGGCACTTAAATAATACTCCGTGTGGTATACTCTTAGCGGGTCAATCCGATACACTTATTCTCAATAGACAACTACATACACTTATGTGCTAATCTAAGTGTGTCAAATACAATGATCAGAGATATTCACGAATAAAATATAATTACATCAAAATTATTTATTCACACACACATATATATATATATTATTCAAAAAATGTCATATTACAAAATATACATAAATATAAAAATATAATTTATTCCTAAAATAAATTAGTTTTAAGGCATACACTAAGATTAATGGCAAGAGCCATGAAGAACTATTTCATAATTCATAGTTATATTTCGCTTGGACCATACATCTCACTTTCTGAATGCTTAGTACATGTATTTTCACTTACAAGCATTTATTACACTTAAATATTCTCGACGAATATAAAAAGAAAAGAAAAGTGAGACAAGCAATTGATACAATGGTGAAATAGAAGATTACACAGCTAGAGATTTTAGGTTTATTTAATTGCTCTGGAAATTTAGAATCGCATAATTTAAGTCAATCTAACCTAACAACTAAGAACTCTACATTGCGTTGAGATGGGGGTTACGCGATATGATTTTGGGGAAAATCCTGTTTGGTTTCCAGATAGGCAAATTATGGATGTCAATCAATTTACTGGAAAAATACAAGTTTCTATTAATTGAAGCTCTAATTTGCTAAAAAATTGAAGTGGATGAGTAAAGGATCAGCTTGTGGAAGTTAAAAAATTGCACACCCGATGACAGAAAACATTTTTTCTTACACCTACTTCTGTCCTTTCTTTTTTATTCTCTTTGGCATCTTTTGGAGTGAAAAAATGTACTTTTAGTACTATTGTAATTATAATTGTTAAAATCTTTGTCATGGATTTTAAAATTTTACGATCTTACAATTCTATGTGACTAAATTCACGATTTAGATCCTAAATAGAATTTTGAATAAGATAGAGTCAATAGAATTCAACGATCTATCAGTAGGATCATATGATCATTTGATCCTGAAATAAAAGAATTTTTTTTTATGCTTTTTTGTTTCATTTATTGGATGTCTTAAAATTTCTAAATAATTGGATAGTCTGTCTACAATTTCATGAATGACCAGCAAAAGCAAACCCTTAATTTGTTTTCGGTTCCCTTTTAATAACTTAAAGAATTGCATCGATAATAGATCTGCACTAAGGCAAAGAAGAAATCGGTGCAATTCTTTAAGTTATTAAAAGGGAACTGAAAACAAATGAAGGGTTTGCTTTTGCTGGTCATTCATGAAACTCCCTGGTGCAGTCTAAAGGTGGTTGAGAAGAATTCGAACTCGACAGAGTATAGCAAAATTGGTTATGTGTTTGATCAGTAGAATTAATTACAACATTGCAAGTAGTTTGCATTACAGTTATGTTGCAAATGCAAATGTATCAAGATTCTTAAGCATTTGTCGTGTGAAGCCGTGAAATTATAGCTCAAATAAATCCAACTAGTTCGAGTGGTAATTGGTTTGCTGAATTTTGAGCAAAGAAGGAGAAGGGGGAGATACAGGGAACAGAGACCAATTGCGTATCTTAAGGATTAACTAGACAAGTTTAAAGAACTAAAAGTGGTTATTTTTTAAAAATATAAAAACTTCAAGAGTAATTGTTTCATTTAGGCATGAAAAAATATTTTTAATTGAATTTCGTCGATTGCAATATATGAAATTTATGGTATAATTTAAGTTTTGTGAGCGTGAATTTATTCTTTCATAGTTATATAAATATTTTATTTGTGTACTGATGTGTTTTTTATAAAAACTTTTGTAAACTCCCAAGTTTGAGCATCATTGATGGAAAAAAAAAATACAATCCGTAGTGGCCTAAATATTTTATACTTTTGTATGAAATAAGCCAAAATATGATACTTTTAATGTATAATTCGTATTTTGTTATAATTTTTTATCATGTTTTTGTGTTTTAATGAATTACAAATTATTAGTTCAACCATTTTAAATATTTTTTTATAGGATCTTATAATCTTGGGATCCAATTCTAACATCTCAAAACAATTTTATGTAAAACTCCAATTCTAAAAACTATGCTTGTAATTGAACTGTCACTATTCTAGCGACAAACACAATTCAAGTCATAATTTGACTTAATAGAAATGGAATTGTATTAGAAATCTGTTACATGGTTAACAGTCCATGTTTGTTAATTTCTTTTTGGAAAACAGAAAAACTTTTCAAGCCTGTCAATAAAATAGCTTTCGTCAATTAATAAAGCTAAATACTTGTCAAAGACCCAAAGTTTGTAGGCATGTGTCCTTTTCCTCTACCTATCACTTTTCTCTTTTTTACAATTGAGGCTCTTTACAGCTCACCCCAACTCAAAATATTGCAATATAAGTCAAGCATTGGTATTCTTAATAAAATATCATTACAATGAGTGGGTAGTTTCCATTCGGTTCTCAAACTCAAAATCTGGGTTCCTGGGTCAAATGCATCATTTTGAGTAGGCATAGGACTGATCACAGTTCCGGTTTCGAAAGTGAATCATTAAAAACCAGCCGTTTTGAAACTAAAATTGAAATCGAAATCGTTGTTGATAGTTTCGAAACTGTGAATAAGGTTCTGATTCCGGTTCTACATTTTTTAAAATCGAAGCCGGGTAAAATGAAATTAATATATATATATATATATATAATTGACACATTTAATTTTTCTTTAAATTATTTTTTAGTATGGATTATCTAAAATGTATTTGGACTTTGATTTTTAAATGTTCGATAAATAATGTAATAGTGTACTTTTTTTTTTCCAAAAATAAAGTCTATAATTGAAATATAAATAAAATAAATTTTTTTGTCTCTCATCTTAGCTTTTATTAATTTTTTTTTAATATCTATCTCTATATATCTATATATATAGGCCAATGTAATTGATACCTTTAATTTTTCTTCAAATTATCTTTTAGTATGAATTATTTAAAATGTATCTTTATTTTAATTATTAATAGTTCGATAAATGATGTAATAATATATTTTTTTCCAAAAATAATGTTTATAATTGAAATATAAATATAATATACTTTTATGTTTCTCATCTTAGCTTTTATTTAATTTTTTAGTATTATTCAAAATGTATATTTATTTTTAAAAAAATTCAAAATTGGAACCGAAAAATCGACCGAAACACCCTGTTCCAGAATCAACTCCCAAATTTGTGATTTCGGTTCCAACTCTTCATGGAATTAGAACAAGCGATACTGGACTGTAGTCATGCCTAGAGTAGCATAAGGAAAAAAAAAAAAAAAAAAAAAGACATAATATAGGAAAGCATTCTAAGAAAATAATAGCACATGGCTTAAGGTTAAAATGTTGGAGACTGTTAGTTGTCAGGAACAATTTTTTTTTTTTTTTGGGAAGGGGGTTGACATTAACTATTAATTCAAGCGTATCCAAGTTTACTTCAATTAAAGAGAATTTGGAGATGTTGATATTGGTTTTCTTTTATGATGTTTTTAACAAATTTATCCAAGGAGACATATTTCTAGGACTTAATTTAGTTTTGCACAATCATTACTAAACATTACCCTTTCAAATTTTCGAACAGCTTCTTGAAGAATCACTTTCGTGTATATGTTCAATTAAAAAGCTAGAGCAAGTGGGAAAAAAATTGAAGAGAATTTCTTGAAAGTAATTATCGGTAATGGATTAATGATATACTTCTCTACATCGCACAAAACTTTCACAATCATTGATATTAATTATTTCGACAACGCATAACGCGCAATAAGTAAAATCTGACCGCTTAAGAAAAGGTCGGTCAACTGGACTTGGGAGTATATCTGAATCAAGATATTTATACAAAATAGGGAAATGATAAAATTCTAATATATTATTAGATTCGTTAAAAAAATAAATATAATTCGATTAAATATTTAAAATTAAATATTAATAATTTTATATAATTTTATAGTAACATGTATTTATTTTTACAAGTGATTTTGATGTTGTTGTAAATAATTTCCTTTATGAATACACAGGCATCACTGTGATCATGATTGCGTCCTATTTTGTTCTTTAACAACAAGAAACGTGTCAAACAAGAATGATGAAGATAAAAAATTATTTAATCCGCACTTGCCATAATCGAGCCAAGTGATTAACTAGAAAATTTGAGTTTGATTAAACAAATAAAAACAATAGCAAACTCAATTTCATATTGAATAAAAAGAAAAGGAGAGATGCTCTTTACAAAAAGTAAAAAAATTAGTAAGGTATTAATGATTGGAAACATTAAAATCAAACTTCGCTTGATAACTTCCTATCTTTTATTTATTTAAGTTTTTATTATTTATAAATTTTCCTAAATTTAAATTCACATTGGGTTTGTCATTTTTAACAATTATATATAATCTAATCTAACTATATATAAAACACAAGGCTTCCTAAATTTTAGAAAGCGTCAAATTTATTATTTTTCCATCTTATGCCCTTGGTAATTATCTCTTTCAACCATGTTGTTAATTGAAGTTCTTTCGTTTTAAATTTTTAACTCCTAATACACTTTAAATTATGTTAGTAATTACCCATGATTAACTACCAAATAACTACCTATCTTACATTTTTTAATTTCAAAATACATTTTACATTTACTCTTATAAATATTTTTTTTTGGTTAATTGCACAAATATCGGATGTGGATCAATCACTAGTTATATACAAAATCTAAAGGGTTGGTGTAATCTCAATATCAATGTATTTCAAATATAACCTTTAACTTCATTTCACACCCATTTTTTTTTATTTCTCACTTTACATCCCTATACTTTTTTTTATAAGTACACTCATTGAGTGTGCCTATGTAACAAATAAGAAATAAGCCATCTACCCTCTTCCTACAGGATTTATGGTAGTAATTAAGTAACTAGTGATATTCTAATAGTTACTCAATAATCAATGAGAATGACCCATTTAAATTGGGTGTCTCCCATTTCACTAAAAATAGGAGCTATATTTTTCTAAATGAGAGGTTCTTATTAGTTATTCTCTTATAATTATTAATGCTAGTCATCCACACACACTCGATGTGTGTGCATCTCATCTAAAATCAATAATTTTTAAGACTACTATAAATAAACAAACTCAATGATTGAAATAAGGAAATAAACAAATGAGACGAAATTACATTAGGGAGAACTTGCCTTGTAGCAGTTAGATTCCATAGAGTATTAGTATTACTATGAAAGAAGGAATAATGCATAAATAATTATTTTGTATGGAATTCATGTGGAAGAGGAAATATTATATTTGTGTTGTATATTGATTCTAGAGTAATCTATATTAGAAAGGTAATTAATAAAGAGATGATAGAAGTTTGCAAAATATGAGCCATGTGAATAACTTATAGGTTAGTGATTTTAGTGGTATATACTTTTATTATATTTTTTTGGTAATTAGAAATCTCCTTAAAATTAGGAAAGAGTCCAAAGTAGACTCCCTTGTAAAAAGGTGTTTATTGTTCTTTCTTTTTTTTTTTGGTAATTAAGAAACTCCTTAAAAGTAGAAAAGAGTTCAAGGGAGAAACCACTATACTAATTAGAGACTCTCTCTTTATACATAGAAAGATACTGACTAATAGTTATCCAATAACCAAAATAAATTTTACTATTCTCTCCTACCCTCCCAACACCTTAAACTACATTCATTATCTCTACCCCATATTCGATCATCATCTATTTTCTTTTTTCTCTCACCAAATAAAAAACTCCACAACTAAAAGACTGACAAATCAATAACTCATTAAAGAAGTAGTGCCCTACCCCACTTTTTACTATTTATTCATTACAATTTCTCCTATTTTTCCTCTCTAATAATATCTAATACACACGTTCATGATTCAATTCCCCGGTAACTATGAAAGATAAGGACACATAGTCATCTAATGTATATATAAGAAAAATGTATTATTATGCATACATACCGAGTGCGTTTCCATCAACCTAGTATTAATATATAAAAAAATTATCTTTTATCTAGAGGTCTCTATCTTACCTTTTTTTGAATTATTTTTTTGTTCTAAATAACATCTCTTTTTAGGTTATTATAAACTGTAAAAGTAACTAATAAAGGAAAATTTATCCATAAATTGAGTAACTAACTACATATCGAATTAATAAAAGGATTAATCTTCCCTACATCGATGGTGTAGTAAATTTTTTTACATTAGATGGTGTAAATGCATGCCAAGTAATTTTTAAATTTTAAATGTTTCCTTTGCACATATGATATACATCTACACTTATTAGTGTAAAATTTTTTTTGCGTTGATGACGTAGTATATGTACGTGCATACCAAGTAATTATTATTTTTTAAATGTTATTAGCAAAAAAATTATTTTTAAATATTATTCTTACACATTTAGTATGTATCTACACGTGTTGATATAAAAGTTTTTTACATCGATGTTATAGCAAACTTTTTTACGCTAACAGGTGTAGATGTATGTACAATTGTCAAGTAATTTTTTTTTAAAAAAAATTCAAATGTTATTTTTGCATATGTGACATGTATCTACTCCTAGAAATATTTTTTGCTACTCACTCCTCATTGCGGAGTGAATATTGCAGGCCGTTGGATGATTGAAAAATAATGGAATCCTCCTACTTTTTAGTCATATCAGCGACTGTCATAGACTTACTCTTACTCCTATTAGTGTAAAAGAATTTTGGATTAAAAGTAAAAGCCCCATGAACTTTTACCCGAGTTGTACTTTACTCACCCAAACTTATTTAATAAGCACATAACCCCCTCCTCCATGTTTTGAGTCAAAATTACCCTTGTTATTTTAATTATATTTGTTTTTCTTTGTTCCTCTTCTTTTTTCTTATTATTTATTTTCTCTCTTTTTTTTTTTTTTTTTCCATTCTCTCTTGTCAATACTAAACAATAATATTACTTTCAAATCATTTGGTGTCATATTTATATAAATTTACTGTACTTGTGGTACTTATGTTATGCAGTCATAATATTTACTACTCTACTCTTTACCATTGTTACGTTAGAAACAAAAAATTTTATACGAGGTCATATACTATAAGATTATTTCTACAATAAGCATACATTCTTTTAATTTTTTTTTTGACTCAATCTTTTATTTTGTTGCAATGTATTTATTTCTAGATTTTATTATTAATGATTAATCAAGAACATTATATTATAATAAAATACTATTGTTTGTACTTAAAAATATTTAATATAAAAATTTAATTATTTCAACATATGTAAATAATATAAATAAAAATAAATGAAAAAGTAAAAGATAAAATAAATAAAAGAGAAAAGAAGAGGGAAAAAGAAAAGCCGAATAAAGCATAAATAGTAGGGATAATCTTATCCTTTAGAATAAAAGAGGGGGTTGAATACTTATTAAATAAGTTGAAAAGAATAAAGTGCAATTAAGGTGAAAGTTCACGGTTTTTTTTTTGGCTTTTAATTAACGCAAAATTTTTTATACTAATGGTTTATGAAATATTAATTTTTAAGAAAATTTGAACTTTATATTTTAAACACTTACTTCTTCCGTCCCATTTTATATGTCACTTTTTTTTATTTTAGTTTGTCACAAATTATTTGTCACTCCTTTTGCCTATTTTACTAATAAATTCATGTTTCAATAATAATTATTCTCACAAGCCATTTTAAAATTTGGAACTCTTAAATCAACTGATAAATTTTGTATCTTTATTAAAGGACAATTATAAAAAAAGTATCTTATTAGTGGGTCAAATATCAATATTTTTTAAACTGTGTAAGTTTGATTATATCAAATAAAATGCGACGGAAGGAATATCTTTTAACAAATAAATGTATAATCAATTTTAGTAAAATTTGTAATCATATAAAAAAAGAGTTATCCTTTAAAATACGGATGAGATGTAATTAAGATGGGCCTACATCACTAGTTCGTATAATTGAAGATCTCATTTATTCTAGTCAATACTATTTAATTTGTAGTTCTTATCGAAGTGACAGAAGTAAGGGGAAGTGAAATTCTAATAAATACAGGAGAGAATTCAGAACCATATTATGCGGGTAAAAGATCCTAAGGCCGATCCTGGTTGAACAATAATAAAATGCATTTTCCAATCTGAAGTTCTTTCTTTAGATATTCATGCTTGAATTTTTTGTTAGAATAATTAGATCTTATTCAATTAGCCAATCATAATGGGATTAAGTGCAGCCATGTCAGTGAAGTCAGACTAGTACGCCTGACATATATATATATATATATATATATATATATATATATATATATAGAATTAATTTGATTTCTCCTTTAAGATATGAAAATTGTGAATATGTGATCGTCAGTTTGTCTAAATAATAATATAGCAGTAATTAAAGGTTAATAATTTTGACATTGTATTAAAAATTTTAGACTCTTCACAACTCTTTTTTAACTAACTTGATAAAAATATTCGTGGACTATATTCTAGAACCAATAATACTCTTTAACTTTTTATTGCTATATTTAACATTGTAGAGAAGAAATATTTTCTTTTACTTTATTTTGTCTCTTTTTTTTTTTTCCCTAATTCTTATTTATAAATGCTTGTATCTTCTTCTATTAATTATTCTCTAGAAACTTATCAAATTCAAAAGGTTCGCATTGTCTCTACTAGTTTATTTTTTTCTTTTTAATTTTAAATTATATAAAGCTCTCCACCTTTTTTTTTTTGCTTAAATTTTTTTCTAAATAATAAAATATTTTCTTATATCAAAGATCTCTTAGATGTCATGAAAATGGGAAAAAAAATTATAATTTACTATAAACTCTAATTATACAGAAGAAATTTTAAACATTATAAAATGAAGAATTCTTCTTATATGACTTTTAGTAATTTTTTATGTTATTTTTTTTTGCATATTTTTAATACTATGAATCCTATTGTACCTTTTAATCGGTTGTTCATAAATTTTATTTCTCTGATGAAAAATTATGACAACTTATTTTTTGTTTAATTATATGTAATTGACTTGGTATCTATTAGTAGATATAGATTAAAGTAAATATAAGTATTTAAATTATAGTATAGCTAATTAGAGTTTTCATTATAAAAAAAGTACTTAGTTACTTAATTTAATATAAATTTGGAGTAAATATGATATTGAAATTGTTAACTTAATCTAGTTCAAGGGTACTCTTGTCAAATTAGTTAAGAAAAAATTATTATAAAGTGCTTAAAACTTTAAATAGAGTGTCAAAATTATTAACCCAAATAAAAAGGTTTGTTTCACATTTAGATAAAGGTATATTATATGTGAGTTCACCAGACTTTCAAACAAGATTCCAGAGAAAAAGTTATGAACTGTTATTGCTATTCTAGGGATGAAAATTTTCCACTAATCATGAGGATATATATTCATCTCATGCTATTTGATAACACAATTTGGTCCTAATTTGATGCTAGCAAACTAGAAGTCCTGAGAATTAAAGAAAGATACTTGAAAAGTGGAACTTCAAATGTTACTCCAAGACTGGCAATCAGTTCGAATTATTAGCATATTGAGACAGATTAAGGTCTATAGCAAATGAGTTCTCAATCTATTTTTTTTTTTTTTCGGGGTTAATCAAACTTTAACCCGAAAAGACACCCCCTGCCCTCTCTCTCTCCTTCTTAAATTAGGTAACTAATTATACTTTATTCATTTAAACTAAAATAATATACAGCTTTCTCCCTTTACACTATTCATCTTTAATAGTTTTAACCTTGCTAATAAAAGTCAGATAAATGATTGAAATACCTTTAGCACTATTTTTTCATGTATTTTATTTTCAATGTTTGATAATTATAAAAATTAGAAAAAATAAATTATAATAAATATTTGTTATCTTTGTCTTTAGAGAATGAAAGTACGAAAAAATACTAAATTAAAATTAAATACAACATTGCAATTTGTACAAATTTAAATCAAATTTTAAAAAATAAAAAATACTAATAAACATCAAGAAATAACAAAAGCTTCATGTGTCTACTGCCACACACAAGATCCTTAAATAAAAACGATTTCAATAGAAATAAACCTATTTTGGAAAGTGTGCTACCAAGCTACCATTATGGTTAAACAGTCAATTCAGAATAATAGCAAATGCACTCCAACAATTACAAAATTTTGACCACAAAATATAGCTGATGTTATTGTCAGAGCAATTTATATCTAACCAGCACAAATTACACAAAATTGCCACAATTACCCTCTATAGGTCAAAGAATTATTCAATTTATTCCGTTTCTTGACCGCCATTACTGAACCACATATGCTTTTCTTTGTCATCTCCCATGTCGCCACTCTTTACAATTCCCCATACTAGATCAGGTTCTCATAATCCCCCCTCTCTTTCTTCTTTGTTACCCCGAGAATATCAACCAATCTTTCTTCCCATTTCTCTAATTTTCGTGCTACTTTAGTTAAGATTTTGTATAATTTTTTTGATTTCATAAAATGATTGGGACTTGAAATCTGGACAAATTAATTTTGATTTTATTTCATTTTTGGACTCGAATCTCTATATTTGTAACCTAGAGATGATGCTCATACGAGAAAATTTGTGTTTGATTGCATGTTAGCGAGTTCAAATTCAATACCAGTATTCTTTTGAAAAAAGAGTATTGATGATCAGTATAAATAATTATAGAGAAACGATCAGAAGAGATTCTCTGTGTTCATAGATGAGAACCACCAAGTCACAAATGGTACTTCCATTCAAACAATATTGGAGGGCTCTGTGGTATAGAAGAGATGCAGCTTATGAGAGAAAGAGTGACAAAGAACCTAGGGTGACTTTGACCCATAGAGGGTAATTGTGGCAATTAGGTGAAATTTGCTCTAATAGGATATAAACTGCTATGGTAATAACACTAGCCCAAAATATACTAATATGGATTATGTAGATAATTTTTGTAGTTCATTTTTCCTTATTTTGTAATAATTGCGACAACGGTATAAAAAATTTAAATACATGAAAAATTAAAATATAATACTAAGGGCATTTCAGTCATTTAACTAAATTTTTATGTCTCTCTTCCTGATGCTAAAGTTGTTAATGAATGAATAGTGTCAATGACTCAACAGGGGCAGAGTTTATATTCTTTTAGTTTAGATGAGTAAAGTGTAGTGACCGTCTAGTTCAGGGGCCAAATTGTTATTTTAACACTTTTCACCTTCAATCAATGTTTTGAAAACCGGACCGGCCATTGAACCGATGCCCTGTCCGGTTCGCGGTTGAACCGGCCGGTTCACTAATTAAGGTTTTTTTTTTTTTTTTTTTTTTTACCAAAGTGTAATATAATTTAAAATGACCTAAAATATATTTATATAAAATCTAAAATATAAGTGAAACACTATTTTTGGATAATTATAGTCCTAATACCCAAAATTACTAATCAAATTTCTAATAAGAAAAGTGAAATTTATATAAAAATAAGTATAAAAAATATGAAAATGATAATAATTTAATAGTTTAGTCTTTGGTGTGTTCAATGTTTTGCTATTTTGGAGTTTATTTTCATGATTTTTTTAATTTTTTTCTTTATTTAAACTTTGCAAAGTTTTTTTATTCTGAAATTTAAAAAATCGATTTTTTACCGGTTTCTGATTTTTTACTGGTTCTATCCGGTTTTTTGGACAAACCGGATAGGTAGTTGGACCGGACAGGTGGTTTTCTCATCGCGGTTCGACTGATCGAACCGGCCGGTAGTCCGGCTTTAAAACACTGCCTTCAATTACTACCAAAAAAAAAATTCACTTCAATTACTTTGACTCTGTATGTTTGTGAAATCCCATTTTTCTAATCGTGATAGATTGCAGGCAATAAAATCCTCATATTTCAACTGAAGAGACACCTTTTGTTACTTGGATATTTTACCATGTAAGCATACGATAAAAAGAAAGTTGACTGATACATAATTTTGTTCTTTATCGTTTTAGGATTCATTTTTTGGTTAACCTCATTTCCCCTTCTGAACGGACTGACTGGTGACTTCGTCTTCACATAAATTTATTCCTTGGTAGAGGCCCATTTCAAAGTAGGCTGGGCTTTCAATCAAAATGATGACTTAGTTCCTCGGGTAAATTTTGTTTGATTGATTATTTTATGTGTGACAAATTTTATAACTATTCACATTAACTTTACATTACGGCTGGCAATTTTTAACTCGAACACAGATATGAAATTAACAAGTTATGGCACGACCTGAAATTATTAATGGGTCAACCCATTTATGACATAAAAGTAAATGGATTGGGTTGATATGATATAATCTGTTAAGTTATTGAATGAACAGGTTTTTTAAAATATTACTTCGATTATAATTTACATATTTTAAAATTGTGAATAATAGTTTTCATGTTATACTATTAAATAAAACATAATAATAATTTTAAATACTATTAAAAATTTTAAATTTTTTTAAAAATGTGTGTTAAGTTGATATAAAAATAAGGTTAATATTAAAAATTATTTAAATTATTAAAGAATTAAAATTTGAGATTTTAACTCAAACGGATCACATGTTATTTAACTTATCAGATAAACTGGTATATTTCTGAAGAAGTAAACAGGTGACACGATCTAGAACATGACATGAAAATAAAGGGGTGAGACACGAATACGATACTATAAAAAGCAAACCTCACATGACACGACACGACATAAACATGACACGATAAGAAATAAGTGTTAACAGACACGACACAATAATGACACAACGTGATTCGTTGAAACATCTACTTTACACCATACAAATCTTCTACTACTTGAGTTCTTCTTTGACACTAATTCTATATTATACTAATCTACTACCACTACATGAGTGATCATTTCTCTTTGATTGAGGCTCCTTGGCTACTTTTTTCAAACTGTACAACTAACCGACATTAACTCTATAATATACTAATCTACTACTACTACTTAAGTGATTGTTTTTCTCTCTGTTAATGGCCCTTTTGATTGCAGTTACTATAATTTGATCCCTGAACCTCCAATCCTTAGAAGGATTTAAATGGGTGGCTAACAGCCCATTGGGCTGTTGGTTGGTTGATTGAAAAATTTTGATACATGAAACTCTGTAATTTATGCGTTGATCACTATAGTAATTTTACCATTTTTTAGGGTTAATAACACTTTGTCCCCTTGAACTACATGCGTAATTACACTTTGTCCCCCTGAACTATATAAATATACACTTTGCCCCCCATTGACACTATTTATCTATTACTAATATTAAATTTAAAATCATTAAAATAATCTAGTTAAATAACTAAAATGCTATTGGTACTATCTTTGATTTTTTTATATATTTGCATTTTAATAGTGATGTGATAGTTATTTAAAAATAAGAAAAATAGATTATATAATATTTTAATATAATTTATATCAATATATTTCTTGGTATAATTTTTTATATTTTTAGATTTTATTTTATATTATTTCGAAATTGAATGTTTAACTATAGTGGTAGAACAATTCCCAAATGGACTTATTTTCTATTGAAAATTTTTCTTTACAGGTAGTGTATGAAAATATAATTTTTATAAAAGTTGTGATTTTTTTGATGTCTCTTAATATTTTATACTTTTAATATTTCTCTCATTCACATGGTTTAACCTGTGCAAATTGCAATGTCGGATATAATATAATTTAACAGTTTCTTGCATTGTCACTCCCTAAAGTCAAAGATATCAGTGTGTTATTGTATTTTATTTTTAATTCTTTTGTAACTATCGAAAATCAATTAAATACAAGAAAAATCAAAATGTAATATAAGGGTATTTCAATCATTTAAATAGATTTTTAGATATTTTAAAATTCTCAAAGAATGAATAATGTGAATGAGAGAGCAAAGTATATATTTCTACAGTTTAGGGGGAAAAGTATATTTATCCACCTAGTTCAGGAGGTTAAAGTTTTATTAACCCTTTTTTATTCATACGTAGCAGTTAAATTTTTTCTACCAAATAGTTATGGGAAACATGATTTTAAAGATTCATTCTTTGATTCTAGTCTCTTGCTTCTTCTTTTTTTTTTTTCCCCTTTGGAAATAGTCCTCTTTCTTCACAATAATTCTCATCCATAATGATCAATTGGTCGTTTATTTTCGTGGATGGGAATTACTAAAGGAGGACAAAAGGCCTAACTTAGAAAAAATGTTGCATATCCTCTCTTCTTTTTGAATACTTGCTCATACCAAGGCTTCACTATCAATTTTCTAAAACATATCGGTTTCTTGTTACTATATGTTGGGCTTGGGCTCACCAAATATGGCATTGGCCCATGACCCATTATCAAGTTAGTTTGACTTGAGAATTAAAAACCAAAAAGTCTTTCTTCCACAAGAGAGAAGAATCAGCCACAAGACAGCAAAGTAAGGAGAGAGAAAATTGAGAAAAAATGGGAGAAAGAGTGCTAGAGAGAGAAAGAAAAGCTGCAACTTTGAATCCACGATCGAACAGTGAAATGAAGCCCAAGTTTGATAAAATTTTAATCACAAGTTCCTCTCAACAAGCTCTACACATCCATGATTTTGATTTTTAATTTGCTTCTCATTTGCTAACATATTCCAAACCTACTTCCCTTGAAGTAGTAGTATTTGGGAGAGAATATTTGTTGATCATCCACAATTTTGTGTGATGATACTGATGTTGGTGTCATCTAGATGTTCTGGGTGGAACTTTGTTTTCTCATTATTTGTATAATAGAGATCATTTGATTGGACTAGGTCCCGTAGTTTTTTTGGTTAGGTTTTCCACGTAAAAATCTTGGTATCCTGTGCTTGTTTATTTTTTAGCTTTATTTTGTTTGTTTTTATCATTGCTTGATTGGTTTTGATTGTTTCCATTTTATTCAGTACTTGGAAAAAGTGAAATTTGATCCTGACTGTTGTTAACTCTGATATTTGTGTGCCGTACCGGTACCCCTTTCCCAACAAATGGTATCAAAGCAATCTGGTTGGCTACTTTAAATTTGTAC
Organism: Cinchona pubescens; assembly: GCA_025175665.1. Classification (NCBI taxonomy): domain Eukaryota; kingdom Viridiplantae; phylum Streptophyta; class Magnoliopsida; order Gentianales; family Rubiaceae; genus Cinchona; species Cinchona pubescens. The sequence goes on from JANKKI010000276.1 coordinate 1,525,550, forward strand.
TGATTAAAATGTATAACTCAATAGACAATGGTGTGATGATTAAATTGACACCTACAAATTATTCAATTTGGAAGTTTAGAATAGGAGACCCGCTGTACTGTAAAGATTTGTATGAACCTATTCTAGGGGATAAGGGAAATCCAAGTGAGCCAGATGTCCTACAATAAGGCTTTAGAGCACGAAAAGAAAGAATACTGATTGAAAGCCACGAAAGAAGAGATAAAATATTTGCATGAAAACCACACTTATGATTTGGTGAAACTGCCTAAGGGCAAGAGGGCACTCAAATAGGTGTATAGGTTGAAAACTAAAGAAAACAACTCATCCAAGATACAAGGCAAGATATGGTTGTGAAGGGATTCAACCAGAAAAAATGTGTAGATTTTAAAGAAATATTATTTCCTGTGGTAATGATGTCTTCTATCCAGGTTATTCTTGGAATTGCAGCCAGGTCAAATTTAGAAATTGAGCAGCTTGATGTGAAGACAGCCTTCATACATGGTGACTTGGAAGAAGAAATTTACATGGAGTCAACGGAAGGGTTCAAAGAAAGTGGCAAAAAAAATCTTGTATGTCGTCTCAAGAGGAACTTATATGGTTTAAAACGGGCGCCCAGACAGTGGTACAAGAAGTTTGACTCTTTTATGATAGATCATGAGTATCAAAATATATGTCAGGACGACATCTAATTATTGTGTTTATGTGAAGAATTTTTCAGGTGGAGATTTTATAATTTTTTTCTTTATGTTGATGATATGCTAATTATTGGCCATGATGCTTTGAAGATTGAGAGGTTGAAAAAGGAACTAAGCAAGTCCTTTGCTAGACATATACTGGGAATGAAAATTGCTCAAGACAGGCAAACTAGAAAGTTTTGGTTGTCTCAAGAAAAGTACATTAATAAAGTACTTGACAAGTTTAACATGAGCAAGGCTAAGAAAGTTTCTAATCCACTTGCAATTTACTTCAAGTTGAGTAATACACAGTGTCCTACAAGTGAGAAAGACAAAGAAGAGATGGAGAAAGTTTCTTATGCTTCGGCTGTTGGTAGCTTGATGTATGCTATGGTTTGCACCAGGCCAGATATAGCTCATGCAGTTGGGGTAGTCAGTCGATATCTCTCTAATCCTGGTAGAGAACACTGGAATGCATTTAAATGGATTCTCAGGTATCTTAAAGGTGGCTACTTGCAGGTTGTGTTTGTGTTTCTGCAATGGTAAAACCATGCTAGATAGTTATGCAGATGCAGATATGACCGGTGATCTTAATACTAATAAGTCCACATCTGGGTATTTGATGACCTTTGTAGGGGGAATGGTGCCATGGAGAAGCAAGTCACAAAAATGTATCGCCTTATCCACTATAGAGGTAAAGTATATCGCAGTCAGTGAAACATGCAAAGAAACACTTTGGCTGCAGAAGTGTAACGTCAGAATGCCATTCATCTTTTGAAGAATTCTTCATTTCATTCTCGGACTAAACATATTGATGTGAGATATTATTAGATCTGGGATGTATTAGATGCCAAGTGTTGTGACTTGAGAAAATACATACTGATGATAATGGTGCCGATATGTTGACTAAGATGCTGCTTAGGGAGAAGCTCTTGTTTGTAGTCAAGAAGTAGGTTTAGTGGTGCCCCTATATGAGATGAAGGGGGAGATTGTTAGGCTTGGGCTAACAATATATGGGTCAAGTGGCCCATGACCCATTACCAAGTCAATTTGACTTGAGAATTAAAAATCCAAAAAGTCTTCTTCTTCCACAAAAGAGAAGAATCAGCGACAAGAAAGCAAAGTGAAGAGAGAAAAAATTGAGAAAAAGAGGAGAAAGAGTGCTAGAGAGAGAAAGAAGAGCTGCAACTTTGAAGCCACATTTGGACGGTGAAACAAAGCCCAATTTTAATGAAATTTTAACCACAAGTTCCTCTCAACAAGCTCTACACATCTACTAGTTCTGATTTTCAATTTGCTCGTTGTTTGCTAACATCCTTCCAAACCCACTTCCTTTGAAGTAGTAGTATTTGGGAGAGAATATTTGTTGATCCACACTTTTGTGTGATGATATTGATGTTGGTGTCGTTCGGATGCTCCGGGTAGAACTTTGTATTCTAATTATTTACATACTGGAGATCATTTGACTGGACTAGGTCTCATAGTTTTTTCTGGTTGGATTTTCTACATAAAAATTTGGATGTCCTGTATCCATCTTGTTTATTTTCAGCTTTATTTGGTCTATTTTTTTATTATTGCTTAGTTAGTTTGATTGTTTTTATTTTATTCAGTACTTGGAGAAACTGAAATTTGATCCTAGCTATTGTTGACTCTAATATTTGTGTGCCTGCACCGATATCCTTTCCCAACAAGTGGTATCAGAGCAGCCAGGTTGGGCTACTTTAAATTTGTATTGATTAAAATGTATAATTCAACAAACAGCGGTGTGATGATTGAATTGACACCTTCATGGGTGCCAGTTAATTTTGAAATATGCTATGCATGCTTTAACATTCATCTTAACCTTATTTCTTAAGACAAACTTGATGATGAGGGTTACCATAGCAACCAAGGAGAAGGTATATGGAAGCTCACTAAAGGGAGTCTTATTGTTGCTAGAGGAAAGAAGCAAGATACTCTCTACTTGATACAATGCAAGTTGTAAAAAGGGAAATGAACACAGTTCAAGACTCTTCCATTGACCTTTGGCAAAGGCAACTTGGATTCACATAAGTAAAAAAAAAAGTATTCAAATACTTGTTCGAATACAACTCCTTCCTAAAGTAAGAGGTAATGCATTTAACATTTGTGTTGACAATATCTATGGAAAACAACACAGAGTTGCATTTTAAAATTTTCCTCCATCTAGAAAATTAAATCTATTAGAGTTGGTACACATTGATATTTGTCACATGAAAAACAATTCTTTTGGTGGTTCTTTGTATTTTGTTACTTTTATTGATGACTTTGCTAGAAAAATGTGGTGTTTTGCTTGGAAATCTAAAGACCAAGTTTTAGAGGAATTCAAAGACTTTCACAATAAAGTTGAGAGAGAGACTGGCAAGTAGTTGAAGTGTGTTTGTACCAACAATGGTAGTGCATATAGGGGACCATTTGAAGAGTATTGCAAATCCTATAGAATTAGACTGGAGAAATCAGTACCAAAAACTCCTCAAGAGAATGGTGTGGCAGAGAAGATGAATAGATCAATCACTGAAAGGATTAGGTGCATGATAAGCTCTCTAATGGTAAACTGCCAAGTCCTTTTGGGGTGAGACAATGAAGATAACAATCGACTTGATCAATCTTTCTCTTTCAGTTTCTTTGGAAGGTGACATTCCAGAGAGAGTTTGAAAAGAGAAAGATATATCATTCAAACACTTGAGAGTTTTTAGCTGCAGAGCATTTGTTCATATTCAAAAAGATAAAAGGTCAAAATTTGATGTCAAATCAAAGTAGTGAATTTTCTTGGGTTATGGAAATGAAAAATTTGGTTACAGATTATGGGATCTTGTAGATAAGAAGATAATCAGAAGCAGATATATTGTTTTCATTGAAGATCAAATCATTGAAGACATTGATAAAGATGATAAACCGAGATCCTCAAATGAAGTTCTTTCTAGAATTGATCCAGTTCCTTTACTACCAGTTTATCTCGATCATGGGGGAATTGAGCCAGAACAGGGGAAAGATGTTGATGATGTTCCTGTTGCTAATAAACACGAGCAAGAGCCAACAAAAGATGCACTCTCAGGTTAGAAGATCTACCAAAGATAAGAGGCGTTTCAACAGGTGTAATCCTAATGAGTACTTACTGCAGATAGATGGAAGAGTGCCAGAGTCCTACAATGAGGCTCTAGAGCATGAGAAAAAAGAAGAATAGTTGAAAGCCATAAAAGAAGAGATAAAATCCTTGCATAAAAACCATACTTATTATTTGGTGAAACAGCCTAGGGCAAGAGCGCACTCAAATAGGTGTATAGGTTGAAGACTAAAGAAAACAACTCACATCCAAAGTATAAGGCAGATTGGTTGTGAAGGGATTCAATTAGAAAAAATGTGTAGACTTGAAAAAAATATTCTCCTATGGTAAAGATGTCTTCTATCTGAGTTATTCTTGGACTTGCAGCTAGGTTGAACTTAGAAATTGAGCAGCTTGATGTGAAGATAGTCTTCCTACATGGTGACTTGGAAAAAGAATTTTACTTGGAGCAACCGGAGTGGTTCAAAGATAGTGGCAAAGAAAACCTTGTATGACACCTGTTAACCGTCTCAAGAGGAGCTTATATGGTTTAAAATAGGTGCCGAAGCAATGGTACAAGAAGTTTAACTCCTTCATGATAGATCATAAGTATCACTGGACTGCATCTGATCATTGTGTTTATGTGAAGAATTTTTCAGATAGTGATTTTATTATTGTATAGCTTTATGTTATGATATGCTAATTGTTGGCCATGATACTTTGAAGATTGATAGGTTGAAAAAGGAGCTAAGGAAGTCCTTTGTAATAAAGGATTTGTGTCCGGCTAGACATATACTGGGAATGAAAATTGCTCAGGACAGGAAAAATAGAAAGCTTTGGTTGTCTCAAGAAAAGTACATTAATAAAGTATTTGATAGGTTTAACAAGGGCAAGGCTCAAGAAGTCTCTAATCCACTTACAACAAGTCACATCGAGTTGAGTAATACACAGTGTCCTACAAGTGAGAAAGACAAAGAGAAGATAAAGAAAGTTCCTTGTGCTTCGATCGTTGATAGCTTGATGAATGCTTCCTGTGGTTTGCACAAGCTAGATATAGCTCATGTAGTTTGGGGTCAGTCAGTATCTCTCTAATCCTAGTAAAGAACACTGGAATGTAGATATAGATGACTGGAGATCTTAATATTATGAAGTCCATATCTGGGTATTTGATGACCTTAGTAGGGAAAGCAGTGTCATGGCAAAGCAGGTTACAAAAGTTTATCGCCTTATGCACTATAGAGACAGAGTATGTCACAGTCGTTGAAACTTGCAAAAAAACTCTTTGGTTGCAAAATTCTTACAGGAGTTGGGCATAAAGAAAGAGTGGTATATTCTTCACCATGACGTCAGAATGCCATTCATCTTTTGAAAAATTATACATTTCATTTTCGGTCTAAATATATTGACATGAGGTCTCATTGGATCTGAGATGTATTAGATTCCAGGTATTGTGACTTGAGAAATACATACAGATGACAATTGTACTGATATGTTGACTAAGAAGCTACTTAGAGAGAAGTTTGAAAACAAGAAGCCGAAGTTTGGTGGTGCCCCCTATATGAGATAAAATGAGAGATTGTTGGGCTTGGGTTTACTAAATATGGGTTGGCCCGTGACCTATTACTAAGTCAATTTGACTTGAAAATTAAAAATCCAAAAAGTTTTCTTCTTCCACAAGAGAGAAGAATCATCCACAAGAAAGCAAGGTGATGAGAGAGAAATTGAGAAAAAGAGGAGAAAGAATGTTAGAGAGAGAAAGAAGATATGCAACTTGGAAACCAAGATTAGATAGTGAAACGAAACTAGATTTTGATGCAATTTTTATCACGAGTTCCTTTCAACAAGCTATACATAGCTACCATTACTGATTTTTAATTTGATCCTCGTTTGCTAACATCCTTCGGAACCCGCCTTTTTTGAATTAGCAGTATTTGAGAGAAAATATTTGTTGATCCATACTTTTGTGTGATGATATTGATGTTGGTTTCATTCGGATGCTCTGCATATAATTTTGTATTCTTATTATTTGCGTACTGGAGATCTTCAATTTGACTGGACTAGATCCCGCAATTTTTTTCAATTGGGTTTTTCAAGTAAAAATCTTGGTGTCCTGTGCTTGTTTATTTTTCAGCTTTATTTTGTCTGTTTTTATCATGGCTTGGTTGGTTTGATTGTTTTCATTTTATTCAGTACTTGGAGAAAGTGAAATTTGATCCGGGTTGTTGTTGACTCTAATATTTGTATGCCTGCACTGGTACCCCTTTCCCAACAAGTGGTATTATAGTAGCCAAGTTGGGCTGCTTTAAATTTATACTAATTAAAATGTATAACTCAATAGACAATGGTGTAATGATTAAATTGACACCTTCAAATTATTCAATTTGAAAGCTCAAAATGGAAGACTTGTTCCACTACAAAGATTTGTGTGAACTTGTTCTAGGGGATAGGGAAATCTATGTGAGATGATTGATGAAAAACAGGCTAGTATGCATAGAAAATAGTTGGTAATATTATACAGTGGATTAGCCAAGGCGTCTTCCACCATTTTGCCAAGTATAAGATACTAGAGCTGATGAATTTTAGAAGAAATTTGAAAATATGTATGAAAAAAACTTGTTTAAATAAGTCTTCTTGTCTTAAACAGATCACTCATTCAAGGTACAAAGATGGTACTGACATGTCTGATTACTTGAGCGAATTTCAGGGTTTGATTAACCAGGCAACTACTTTGAATCTGAATTTAGATAATGAGGTGTAGGCTTTATTGTTATTCAACCCACTACATGACAGTTTGGAAACAATGGAAGTTTCAATCAGTAATTCAGCTCAAAATGGGGTGTCGACTATGGCAATTGCAAAAGAGACTGTGATGAATGAAGAACTTAGGAGGAATGAAAAAGGGATTGAAGGTAATTCTCGAGCCCTGGTAACAGAAAAGAAAGAAAGAAAAGGGATAAGCAAGAAAAGAGATCCCTACTACAAGAATGACAAATCCAGAGGCAGATCTAAGTTAAGGAAAAATAGAAAAGATATTAAATGCTATCATTGTTCAAAAATAGAAATGACATTATAAGTTTCAGTGCAGACACTCGAAAAGAGAATAGGCTAAGAAAAAGGTAAAGGCAAGATGCAAGAAAAGAATAATAATAAAGAAACTACTACAACAGCAACGGCAGCCCATGATGATATGTTTGTGTTCTGTGATGATGGTTGTGCCAATATTACTTGTCATGACAGTGATTGGGTCGTTGACTCTAGTGCATCTTTTCATGTTACTCTACACAAACACTTTTTCGCGACCTACATTGCCGGAGATTTTGGCTAAGTTAGGATGGTAAATGAAGTCTCATGCAAAGTTATTGCCATGGGAGATATATACTTGAATACAGATACAGCATGCCAGTTAATTTTGAAAAATGCTAGACATGTTCTGGACATTTGTCTTAACTATATTTCAACAGGAAAACTTGATGATGAGGGCTATCATAGCAACCAAAGAGAAGGTAAATGGAAGCTCACCAAAAGGATTTTTATTGTTGCCGGCCAGAGGAAAGAAGCAAGGTACTCTTTTGTTTAGACCCCTATTTGATACAAGGCAAGGTTGAGAAAGGAGAAATGAACAAAGTTCAAGATTCTTCCTTTGACCTTTGGCACAGGTGAGTTGGACACATGAGTAAAAAAGGTATTCAAATACTTGTTTGAAAACAGCTTCTTTCTGAAGTAAGAGGTAATGCACTTAAAACTTGTATTGACTGCATATATGGAAAACAACTCAGAGTTGCATTTTAAAAATTTCATCATCTAGAAAATTAAATCTATTAGAGTTGGTCCATATTGATGTTTGCTATATGAAAGATAATTCTCTTGGAGGTGCTTTGTATTTTGTTACTTTCATTGATGATTTTGCTAGAAAAGTGTGGTATTTTGGCTTAAAATCTAAAGACCAAGTTTTAGAGGAACTCAAGGACTTTCACTTCCAAGTTGAGAGAGAGACTGACAAGCAGTTGAATTGTGTTCGTGCTAACAATGATGGTGAATACAAGGGACCATTTGAAGAGTATTACAAATCTCGTAGAATCAGGCTAAAAAATCTAAATTGTACCAAAAACTCAAGAGAATGGTATGGTAGAGAGGATGAATAGATCAATCACTGAAAGGATTAGGTGCATGCTCTCTAATGCTAAACTGCCAAGTCCTTTCAGGGTGAGGCAATGAAGATAGTAATCAACTTGATCAATCTTTCTATTTCAATTTCTTTGGCGGGTGACACTCTAGAGAGAGTTTGAAAAGGGAAAGATGTATCATTCAAACACTTGAGAGGCTTTGTTACAGAGCATTTGTTCATATTCACAAAGATGAGAGGTCAAATCAAAGTAGTGCATTTTCTTGGCTTATGGAAATGAAAGTTTTGGTTATAGATCATGGGATCGTGTAGATCATATGTTGCTTTCATTGTAGATCAAACCATTGAAGACATTGATAAAGATGAAAAACTAAGATCCTCAAATGAAATTCCTGATAGAATTGATCCAGTTCATCTCGATCATGGGGGAGTTGAACTAGAGCAGGGGGAGGATGTTGATGATGTTCCTGTTGCTGACTGAACATGAGCAAGAACCACCACCAGTTCAACCACCAGAAGATCAGCTTAGGAGATCTAGGCCTTCTAATATGTGTAATCATAATGAGTACTTGCTGTTGACAGATGGAAAAGAGCCAGAGTCCGACAATGAGGCTCTAAAGCATGAAAAGAAAGAAGAATGGTTGAAAGCCAAGAAAGAAGAGATAAAATCCTGGTATGCAAACCATACTTATGATTTGGTGAAACTACATAAGGGCAAGAGGGCATTCAAATAGGTGTACAAGTTGAAGACTGAAGAAAATAACTCACATCCAAGGTACAAAGCAAGATTGGTTGTGTAGGGATTCGATTAGAAAAAATGTGTAGACTTTGAAGAAATGTTCTTTCCTATGGTAAAGATGTCTTCTATCCAGCTTGTTGTTGGAATTGCAGCTAGATTAAACTTATAAATTGAGCAGCTTGATGTGAAGATAGTCTTCCTACATGATGACTTAGAAGAAGAAATTTACATGGAGCAACCAGAGGAGGAGGTTCAAAGAAAGTGGCAAAGAAAACCTTGTATGCCACCTCAAAAGGAGCTTATATAGTTTAAAACAAGTGCCGAGGTAGTGGTACAAGAAGTTTGACTCCTTCATGATAGATCATGAGTATCTCAGAACTATTATGTGAAGAATTGATTTCATTATTCTTTTGCTTTATGTTGATGATATGCTAATTGTTGGTTATGATACTTTGAAGATTGACAGGTTGAAAAGGAACTATGCAAGTCCTTTGCTAGACATACAATGGGAACAAAAATTGCTCAGGACTTGCAAAATAGAAAGTTTTGGTTGGCTCAAGAAAAGTACATTAATAAAGTAGTTGACAGGTTTAACATGAGCAAGGTTAAGAAAATCTCTAATCCACTTGCAAGTTACTTCAAATTGAATAATACACATTGTCCTACAAGTGAGAAAGACAAAGAAGAGATGAAGAAAGTTCCTTATGCTTTGGCCGTTGGTAGCTTGATGTATGCTACGGTTTACATCAGGCGATCTAGATATAGCTCATGCAGTTGGGGTAGTCAGTCGGTATCTCTCTAATCCTGGTAGAGAACCTTGGAATGCATTTAAATAGATTCTCAGGTATCTTAAGGGTACTTCCAGGTTGTGTTTATGTTTCGGCAATGGTAAGACCATGCTAGATGGATATGCAGATGCAGATATAACTGGTGAACTTAATATTAGGAAGTCCACATCTGAGCACTTGATGACCTTTGCAAGGGGAGAAGTGTCATGGCAAAGCAAGTTACAAAAGTGTATCGCCTTATCCACTATAGAGGCAGAGTATATCGTAGTCATTGAAATATGTAAAGAAACTCGTTGGTTGTAGAAATTCCTACAGGAGTTGGGCATGAAGCAAAAGAGGTATATTCTTCACTGTGACGTTAGATTGCCATTCATCTTTTGAAGAATTCTACATTTTATTCTCGGTCTAAACAAATGGATATGAGGTATTATTGGATCCGGGATGTATTAGATTCCATGTGTTGTGACTTGTGAGATCAAGATACATACTGATGATAATGGTATGGATATGTTGACTAAGACACTGCTTAGGGAAAAGTTCTTGTTTTGCAGACAAGAAGCAAGTTTGGTGGTGTCCCCACATGAGATGGAGGGGGACATTATTGGGATTGGGTTAACCAAATATGGGTTGGCCCATGACCCATTACCAAGTCAATTTGACTTGAGAATTAAAAATTCAAAAAATCTTCTTCTTACACAAGATAGAACAATCAGCCACAAGAAAGCAAAGCGAGGAGAGAGAAAATTGAGAAAAATGGGAGAAAGAGTGCTAGAGAGAGAAAGAAGTGTTGCAACTTTGAAGGCAGGATCAGACAGTGAAACAAATCCCGATTTTGATGAAATTTAAACTATGAGTTCCTCTCAACAAACTCTACATGTCTACTAGTTCTGATTTTCAATTTGCTCCTCGTTTGCTAACATCCTTCCAAACCTACTTCCTTTGAAGTAGTAGTATTTGGGAGAGAGAATATATGTTGATCGTCTCACACTTTTGTGTGATGATATTTGTGTCATTCAGATGCTCCGGTTAGAACTTTGTATACTTATTAGTTGCATATTAGAGATCATGTGACTGGATTAGGTCCCATAATTTTTTTCGATTGGGTTTTTTCACGTAAAAATCTTGGTATCCTGTGCTTGTTTATTTTTCAACTTTATTTTGTTTGTTTTTATCATTGCTTGGTTGGTTTGATTGTTTTCATTTTATTCAATACTTGGAGAAAGTGAAATTTGATCCTAGCTGTTGTTGACTTTGATATTTGTATGCCTGTACTGGTACCCCTTTTCGAATATTATACCATAAATGTTTTGGTCTAAAATCATTTAGTCACCTGTTGATAGTATCTGAAATTTTTAATCCACAATATAGTATCATAGATCCGGTCTGTCCATAAATCGTGGGAGTCTTATTTTTGAAGTTCAATTCAGCATACTTGGATCATTGCGAAATCCTGGTCAACGAATACATATTGCTAAGAAATCTAATGAAATACAAGTAATAAGTATGTGAATTGAGTAGTACCATATTTATAATTTGATCCATAGATCATGTGGTGTATCTTAAATCACATCATACATGATGTTTGATACGGTCTATCTAGGATATATTAATATTACTTGACATCACATCTATGATGTGGACACTTGAATGACCACAAAATTCATGAATAAACTATAAATATAGAGGAAAATTAGATTGATAATGGTGTTAATTAATGGAATAGGATTCCCACTTTAATTTAAAATTTCAACAGTAATCTGCCAAAGCATTTTGAAAATAATTAATGGAATAGGATCCCCACTTTAATTTAAAATTCCGACACTAATCAGACAAAGCATTTTGAAAATAATTGAAGAAGAATGTACTAGAAAACAACTGAGTACATCTTGTGGTTTATTTCCAAGAGTTGTTTGGGAAATGAAAAGAGTTTGATAAATTTCTGCAAATCATGAATACATTATTGTGATCAATATATTGCTAGCATAGAGAAACAAACGATGGCATACTCGTACAAATAACAAATGTAGACTGTTCTCATATGCCTTATTTTGCATTATCAAAATAGACATTAAGAGACAAATGCATCAAACAACATATTCATATCTGTGCAAAATCAGCACAAATATTATTCTTCACCATGTCCCCGAAGCTAGCTCTAAAAGGAACTTTCAAGATTGTAATTCTAGAGTTGCTTTATCGTTAACAACACGCGGAAATCATTATTAGTTAGCTAAACAAAATCATTAGCCCATTGTGTATGAGGGGCTTGGCAAGTTAATCACAGTGCTCTTGACCTTAACCATCATGTTAATGCTATTAGTGATGCCTTGCGATCCAATTCCACTGTCCTTGATTCCCTGCAGATAAAAGTTCTATTTTTGTAAGAGACCATAGAAATGATAGACTTGAAAAAATGCACAAAAAATATAGTTGGTTTATTGGTTAGTTTGGTCTAAAGTTCACCTGGAAGGGAAAATGATCAGGTCCACGAGCCGGAGCTGTAGAGTTAATCTGGACAGTTCCTGTCTCCATGGCATCGCTGATCAACAAAGCTTTGTTGATGTCTTTAGTGAAGACACAACCCTATACCCAAACAACGATGAATATAAGATGTTTGGAACAAGAAGCACATAGCTTCAGACAAATTTCTAGAAATGGGAATAATAGATGGAAGCTAGATGAGTTATATATACCTGGAGGCCGAAATTGCTGGCATTGCAATGGTGAATTCCTTCTTCAATAGAAGTAATCCTAATAACTGGCAAAACTGGACCAAATGGCTCCTCCCATGCTATCCTCATGTCAGGCCTAACATGATCTAACAAAAGTGGCCATATGAGATTGCCTTCTCTTTTGTACTCCTGGCAAAACGTTGCACCCTTTTGTTTGGCATCCAAAATTAATCCTTCAATAAAGTTTGCAGATGACTCAGACACAACTGGAGTGATATCAGAATCCTCTTCAGGAGGTCCAACTTTTAGTTTTGCCACTTTGACCTTTACTGACTCATGTTTTCAACAAGATCATCGGCCACAGATTCCATCACCAAGACTACCTTAACAGCTGTGCACCTTTGGCCACTGTTGATGCAACTATCAGTTAGAAGTGCTTGCTGATTACAAGAAAAAAAACATCCGGTGTGGAGTAGAACTCCATGTTTTGAGGCAGTATAGGCAGTGTCTAAATCTATTCGACCATTCGTACTAGTCTACTACCCCCAATGTTATATTGGATAGAGGTCCTTTTAGCTTTTGCAAGGAAATATGATATCAGTCCTATGATTCTGAAAAGTTCAGAAATTTGGATTGGAAATTAAGGACATGCACTATCTTTCTAACTGCTTTTGCTGAGGAAGGATGTTGATTTTATTCATAGTACCACATAGATGGACAGTCTGAGCCAGCAAAGTCCATTCATACGTATCAATTAGGTCACTCAATATATTGGCTGGATTGCAGTTGCAATGACCCTATTTGTGGGGAAAATTAAACTCTGATATCTCTCTCCACTATAGATGTTTTGTTTTTGTAAATTTTCAATTTAAACTTCAAGTTCTTTTACAGTTTTACTTATCTTTATTCATGTGTCCAATTCAATCTAGCATGTGTGCATTCTTTGTTTTCATAATTTTTTCAATTTAAACTTCAATTTCTTTTGCTCATCTTTATTTGTGTGTCCAATTCAATCTGGCATCTGTGCATTCAAACGAAGCCTAGCCAGCTTTCTTTGCTGTAAAGTGGTGACGTAATGTCTGGGACAGTGATTCATGGCACAAAGTGCAAATGGAAAAATGACAATTGGAACAAATGCAGAGTTGGTAAGCAGGAAGTTCTGAAGTTAAAAGCTAGAGGACAGGAACAATTATTAATGTGCAAATTAAAGCCTACAACCTTGCCAGACAACAAATTTTGAAGACTTAAATTTTGTTGAAGATTTTAAACAACAAATGAAATTATTTTGAGAATGTATTTTATCAGCAAAAGTGGAAGTTTTGTAGAGCACCGTAAAATTAGAGAGAAGATGCAAACCTGTAAGAAAAGCCTCCTTTGATAATATTTGCTGCTACCAAATCTAAATCTGCATCCTCAAGTACGATACAAGCATCTTTGCCTCCCAGCTCCATCTGTAAGGGGATCATGCCTGCTTTCTTTGAGATTGCAATACCAGTGTCACCACCGGTGAAGCTATAGAAAGCATGCAATTTGAACTGTCAGCATTACTGGAAAAAAGTGGTAAAGGAAAATTACCAAGAATCAGGAAATCCACCTTATACAGTTGACACCAGGATGCATGGTGAGGAAATCACCAATCTCAGAACCTTTCCCTGTGACACAGCTAATGAGGCCTTTAGGAAAACCAGCTAAGTGGAAACAATGCACCATATGCAGGGCAGCAACAGCACCCTATATGGAAGAAACAAACTCGTTTGAGTAAACAAATGCACTATATACAATAAGTATATAGAGATGGGATAATTACTCAAGAAACAATCACTGAAAAGTCACAACTGAATAAGTCAGCAATTACCCGTCAAGCACTCCCATAGTCCAGATTTTCAATGAGGTTGCATGGTCATAATGTATTGGAATACATAAAGTCATACCAGCTTGTATAACATCTATGTGCAGCAATAAATAAGTTACTTGGAAGTACCTGAGTCGGAGGCTTGAGAACAATCGAATTCCCAGCAATCAAGGCAGGTGCAAGTTTGGAAACAGCAAGGTTCACTGGATAGTTAAATGGGGGGATGGCTAGAACAACTCCAAGTGGAATCTGTATCACAAAATTAATTAGTAATCGATTAAGACTTGCTGTCTTGAAAAACTTTTTCGGCAATGCCGGCCAGGTAACTGTCAAAAGCAAAGTGTAGTGAAAATGTGATTCATGATGCCAAATTTCCAATTAGATTTTTCCATTAACAATTGACTCAGACTGATCAAAGAAGACAGAATAAGCAGAAGATACAATACATTTGAATGCCTTTGACCCAGTAAATTCTTCTAAACTGGCAGTTTAAAACATAAATTATATGAATGTTCAAGGACATTCTCCAATTAAATTAATTTCTACATATGCATTATGGCGGTCATGCAGATTAGGGGTGAATGCATGGGATAGTTTAATTAGAACCAAGTTCAAGGATTTGTGGAGTGGAATTGCAATTTGAAAATGATGACGGGTTGTCTGAAGTCATCTTAGATGAAGCTGCTGAAGTTCTTCAGATAGCAAGTCCAACAAGTAACAACCTATAGCATTATTCTGATTACAGTTGCAAATTATGGCTGTTTTTACTCCCAGAGATATTTCAAGAGACTGTTTTCAATGCGTTGTGACATGATTTCAAGATTAACGTTGCAATTTAGAAGCTTTCCTTCTGATAAGAGATGATTTTAGTAACTGAGTCCATGAAAATTATGATTCGTGTTTAAAAGAACCGCACTTCAAAAAGGTTGAAATGCCAATACAACATAGGTGAAATTTTTGGATCATGGTCAATCAAGATCAAGGAACTTCTGATGCGTTAATTATGCGTGGTAATTCATAATTAACATTTATAGTACAAGAAAACTGGAACCATGATCTGTATTTAATTACTAGCGAGTTACTATCAAACAGTAAAGAGAAGAGAGATTTTAACTCTATAGCTCCAACATTCATTAGTGCATTGCACAATAAAAATAGAAGAAGAATGAGATTATAAATGTACCTTAGAACTGAGGCAGTACTTGGTCCTTTCATTTCCAGGGAAACTATCAGACACCAAGTATGTGCCCTGTCCCAGAATCCTTACTCCTTCTTCAGCACAGTAAGAAACCAAATCTCCAGACCTCACAACCTTCATTAAGTTCAAATAAACATCCTTGTCATCTTTAGCTACTTATTGTATATGTAATGGACATATTGATAGTACTGAAGCAACTTTATCAGCACCTTACCTCGGTGACAGCATCTTTTGCTGGTTTTGCGATTTCCTTTACTAGACATTCTGCAATTGAGGCTTTGTGCTCTTTAAGAATAGCAGCTGCCTTGTAGATGTGTATAATAAAGCAGCTCTGCACGTTTCCAAAGCGGAGTTTTGGCCCACAACTTTTGTGCAACCTTTGCTGTTTCCATTACTTTGTTGACCTCTTCTTGTGTGCATGCTGGTTGAAAATGTGATACATTCAGAATTAGATGCTAAACTCAATGACTTATCAAATGAAATTGACAGTGACAAATAGAAAGTCTCTATCATGCATGATGCAACCAAATTCATTAACTTTCCTCTACCATTGCAACTATATGCATAGACAATTTATTATGTGAAAAATTAGTGATCCAAAACAAGGTTTAAAAATCAATTCACAGTTACCAAATACACAGTATCCCTCACTTTGTTAAAAATATTCTATGTAAAATGCTATCTGGCATGTGGTACGCAATACCAGAATACAGAATTGGTACGCAATTAGTGGGCTATTTGGTAACTATGAAGCAATTAAGGCAGAAGAATGATTAATTACTTCTTTGATCAAAGAGTAACAGGTTCAATTAATACCCAACCACGGGGGAATCAAGTTTGCCAGATTATGCAAGAAAATTCTCATAACATTTACCAAAATAGGACACTAATTAAGAAACCATTTAGCTTTGACTTTCAAGTTCCAAGCTCCAAGAGGGATTTCTTCAAAAAAGATCTGCAAACCCCTGCAAAAACTTTTTCTAATTCTCCAATTCTACATGCAAATTAACATAATGATCCGAGATAATTACTCTATAAAAGAAGTACCTTGAACTTTGTACTGTGTTTTTCTAGTAGTGGGATTAATGATAGAAACAGATTTCCCAGATGCAGACTTCTTCCACTCTCCTTCAGAGTAATACTTAAAAGCATCCCCATCAATAATCTCAGCAAAAACTCCATTTCCAGCCATTGCAATTGACACAAGACTTGTTTTCCTCTCAACACGGATCAACCCTTTTTGTAAAGAATAAAACAGACGAAGAAATTGAGGAATAATTGTAGCTTTAGCTTAGAAAAAAAAAAGAAAAGAAGGAAGAATCAGCTTCTTCATATCAGTTAAGTGGGAATGACTAGTTCATGGTGAGTGTTTGGCTTCGTTGACTGGTTTGGTGAGTACAAATAGAGGAAGAAGAATGTCAGCCACACTTGTGCTTCGGGAATTCTGAGGCAGAGATTTTTCTTTCTGCATTTTGGCATCAGCTTTTGGACCAACTGCAGGCTGGAGTGGCAGACGCTAAAGCTTGATTGATCCACGTAAATGTTTTTACTTTGCGTCCACGTTTATATTTGGTTATAATTATTTTGTGAGTAGTTGGAACGAAAATTTGACTCAAACTCTTTTTGATGGAATTTGAATTATTTGACTTGTCAATTTGAAGTACAAACAAGTAGATTCTTAGCATATCCCCGAATTTTTCAAATATATGTTATCATTTTCATTTTTTTTATTATATATAAAATAATTAAAATACATGTACACTTTATAAAAATTACAATTTTTGCCTCACAAAAAAGTCGAGTTCGACTTGTTTTGCTTATTTCTGATTTTTCTTTCGTTCCTTACTTATTTTATCATATTTAATTTTTTTTTTTGTGTTAAATATATTTATTTTCTAATTAATAATTCTTATAAATATTGAAAATTTTATAGTCTTTTTGAGTTCTTTTGAACTATTTTCTTGATTTTAAAAATTTGTACAATACAAAATTTTAAAGTACATGATATTGTACTGTATAAGTATTTAAAGTACATAAGAATAATTTTCTAAAACGGATTGTAAAATTTTTCATTTTGATGAAATTTATTCAATAGAAGTAAAATTTATACCAAATATGTGATCTTGAACACAATTTTGGTTTTGATTATATGAACCTTGAGAAACCATTATGTCAGGGGAAAAATTCGATGCGACAGAGAAGACGTATTTTCCTCCTCAAGTTGGCAACATGGTCAATGAAACTCGATGAATTGACCACGTGAAAATTGGGAGAACTAACTGCCTTTGGGTTTGAGATACGATCACTGCTTGAGGAACCTCAGCTGATGCTCTTTTGCTGCTCCAATGGCTCCTACTAGCATCATTTGGTGACACTTCCATGGATTGTTTCGGGCTGAATATTGGTGGAGAAGAACGCATGTGTAAGTTCTCATTGTGCGTGGCAGACATGAAATTGGGGATTTAAAGAAAGGATTAATTAATGGAGAATTTTAGAATTTCTTTTATGAAACCATTCTCTTAACTTTAAAAACACCAGTTTCTCTTGGTGGGTCGGAAATGCCCGACTTATCAATTTATCCGGTAAATTACTAGGAGCTCATGTAGTTCATGCTGGGTTAATGGGCCGGAGCAATGAACCTATTTGAAATATCTCATTTCGTACCAGAGAAGCCTATGTATGAACAAGGATTAATTTTACTTCCCCACCTAGCTACTCTAGGTTGGGGGTAGGTCCTGGGAGAAGTTATAGACACCTTTCCATACTTTGTATATGAAGTACTTCATTTAATTTCCTCTGCGATTTTGGTACAAGTTTTTTAAGTATATAGTGTTATACTATACAAGCATTCAAAGTTGTCTATAAGGGAATGGTTCCCTAAAAGAGACCATAGAATTTTTCTTAATTTTCATACATAGTTAGTGTAAAAAATTTTTAAACAAAATATATTTTAAATAATTATTATTTACAATATTATTCTAAATATTATTTAAAATAGTATTATAACTATTTTTTATGTGTTATATATATATATGAAACAAAAAGTAATTAAAAATGTATTTAAATAATAATTATAAAATATTATTTAAAAAATAACTCTTTTTTTTTTTATCTAAACAGAGCCAATAATAAAAAAGAAAACCGTAGCGTAGGTTTATTTGGAAATTGATGAACACATAAAGTATTCAAGTATGTGCAACGCGAGATGAGTTTACAGCCATAAAGAAGAATGGCCATATTTGGAGAGTAGTAAATGGATGATGTAGTTGTAGTTTAACTTGTGGCTTAGGCTTGGACTTGGGGCTTCTCAACAATTCGGAATGCCCTAAATCATGGCTTTTCTTTTTATCCTCATCTTAGCCACAAGAACTTTCTGTAATCATTTTGAAACTATATCATGCAGAAGAAAAAAAAAAAAAAAAAGTTCTTGTTTTGGACCAATTCATTATTTCCAAACCCAATTTACCACATCATGATGACCTCTTCGTCCAATTATTCGGCTGCACAAAATATTAAAACATCAAATTTGAACTTGCACCGCAGTAAAATAAACCAATACACTCCAAACAAGAAACTGGGACCCATCTTAGGTCCAATCCACAATAAAATAAACCAACTCACCTCAAATAAGTGTTAGACATATGATTTAAAATTTTCTCCAATAAAGTTTTGTAAAATCTTCTCAATATTAGTTAATTCTATCAACAAAAAATCATGAATAAATTTTTCAATATTTAGTCAAAGTAGGTTATAATTAATTTTCTATTTTTTCTATAATTTAGTTAATTGATATTGGTCTTGTTATGCAATTCAGATTAATGACCAAAATCTTGTTCTTCAATTTTTGAATTCTTTTTCTTTATCAATATTATTTCTATTCTTAAAAACACAATAGTGGTATTAGAGCCTATTTGATCTTAAGGGGCCTGTGTTCTTTAAAAAAAATGAGTGGGTGAGAATTATTTTTCCAATCCAAATTAAATATCATGACAAACAACTTTTTGTCCAACCCTCCAGCTTTTAATGGACAAAAAAATCAAGTTTGAGTTGTCAAAATGAACTCTTATTTGGAAGCTAATGATCTTTGGAAAATGGTGCAAAATGAACAACAACTATTACCTGAAGAACCAATCCTTGCTAAAATAAGAGAGCATCGAGATGAGAAAAAGAAAAGATCCAAAGCAATGACTTGCATGTACAGTGCAATCACAGATGAAGTGTTGACAAGAATCATGGCTTGTGATATTGTAAAAAAGTTTGGGATGCTTTGCGAGAAGCTTTCCAAGGCAATGAAAAAAAAATGAACAAATGCATATTTTGAATCTTAGGAGAGAATTTAAACTGTTAAGGATGAATGAAAGATAGGAGGACATTAAAGAGTATTTTCAAAAACTCTTAAATGTCGTGAACAAAATTAGACTAATTGGTGAAGAGCTTCTGGACAGATGAATTGTAGAAAAAGTCTTGGTAAGCCTACCAGAAAGGTTTGAAGAAAAAATCTCTTCTCTTCAAGATTCTAAAGATCTTACTCAAATAACTTTGGAGGGGTTAGTAAATGCATTACAATCCCAAGAACAAAGAAGAATTTTTTCAAAAAGAGAATGATCAGAGAATAGCTTTTCGAAAAGAGGAAAAGAGAATGATAAGAGAATAGCTTTCGAAAAGAGGATGACATAGAAGGTGCCTATTTGGCAAAAGAAAATAACAAACAATGGAAGTCAGACAATAATAGCAATCAAAAGGGTGGAATTTATCCACCTTGTCCTTATTGAAAAAGATAAATCATCCTCATCAAAAGTGTTAGTAGAAATCAGGTGTCAAACCAATAACTGTGGTCAATAGAGTCATATGGAAAGGGTGTACAAGACTCAAAAACAACAAAGAGTTAAGCCAATGTTGTAGTTGAACAATATCCCGAGGAGTAATTATTTGTAGCAACCAATTTTGCAAGCAAGAGCACCCCTGAAAGATGACTTATAGACAGTGGTTGTATAAACCACATGACCAATGATGAAGAACTCTTTAGGGAACTTGACAAAACAGTCATTTTTAAAGTCAAAATTGGAAATGGAGAGTATATTAAGGTAAAAGGCAAAGGTATTGTGGGTATTCAGTATGGTGCAAAAGTCAAGTTATTACTGATGTTTTATATATACCAATAATTGATCAAAATTTGATGAGTGTTGGCAGTTACTTTTTTGTGATTTTTAGCAATAAGAAATGTATTAATTATGACTCTATTGGAAATGAACATCTTTCAGTGAATATGAAAGAAAAAAGCTTCTCGTTAGATCAATTACAAACAAATTCCACAGAAGGAAAGAATGAAGAAAAGGCATTTCAAGCAAAAAGAGAAGGCTCAAAGAAGCATCAAAAGGCTGCAGTACAATTGGAAGAGGTAAAAGGAAGAATTCCAGACGTGACAGAGAAGGAGGCAAAGGATCTAAACAACGATTCACAACAATAAGGGCAGCATTCAGTGTTATCATTGCAAGAAATTTGGACATAAGAAAGTTGATTGCTGGTTTAAAGATAAGTAGACATTCTTACAAAATTTTGCCAAAGAACCAAGCAATAGCAGTCCTAACAACAAGTTAAAGAAAAGTATGTGATTTTGAATCAAAGGGGAGTGTTGGAGATATGATTCAAAATCTTCACCAACAAAATTCTGTAAGATCTTCTCAATATTAGTTAATTTTGTTAGCACAAAATCATGAATAAATTTTTCAATATTTAGTCAAAGTAAGTTATAACTAGTTTCCTATTTTTTTCTATAATTTAGTTATTTGTAAGCCTATAAATAGGCATTGATATTGGTCTTATTATGTAATTCAGATTACTAAAAAATCTTACTCTTCAATTTCTGAATTCTTTTTCTATACCAATATTAGTTCTTCTCACTAAAAATACAACAACAACAAACCATTTCCATAAGTAGTAAGGGTGTTCATCTTGACCCATTGATTTGAAAACTCACTGAATTGATCTATTCCCAAGCATAAAAATAGGGTACTCATATTGTTTAACACTATTCGGGTTGGGTCAAGGGTTCGTATTAACATTACCAGGTTGGGGGCGGGTTGAAAATTTGGGATCCAATAGATACATAACTAGATCTATATATATGAGTAATTGTGTAATTTTGCATATTATGACATAATATTAATAGATTTTTCTCTTCATATTCCTACTCGTAGGGGTATTTGTGTAATTATGAGTCAATTTTTTATTTATATTTTTAAAGTTTTGATACTAAAAAATGTAATATTGAACCGGATCAGGTACCTGCTCATCTAACTGGCTTTTAGCAGGTACCAAATTGACTAAGTACTCTAAGCATATGAACCGAATATTGGATTGTTTTTTTCTTGACCTGATATAAAGGGGGTACCCATTCAACCAGTTATCGAGACATATGCATATGTACAGGGTCATTTTTCTTGACCCGATCATAGATGTTTAAATTAGATATGTTTATAGCCTACGATAGAGTTGAGTAGATTTTTTTGGCCAAGGTTATGGAAAAATGTGTTTTTAGTCTAGATGGATTAGTTGGATTATGAAATATCTTTATTCTATTTCATACTCATTTAATATCACTGGGAATGTGTGTGACTACAGTAAACCTTTAGCATGTATAAGGTAAGGAGATACTTTATCTCCTTATCTCTTATTATTTTGTTCAGAAAGTTTTAGTTGTCTCTAAAATCATAATAAAATTTGTTTAATTAGAACCAATAGGTCTTAGTTGTCTCTAAAGTCATAATCAAATTTCACATTTGCTATTTGGTTATGATGCCCTACTATTTTGTAACACTGGTATTTAAGAGTGTGTAAATAGTGTAAATATCAGTGACAATTTCCTCAATTATGAAATTTCTTTAGCACAAATAGTTAATTTTAATAAATTCTCAGTGGATGTTTTAGTAAAAATACTCCTATGAAGTTTCAAATTGTCATTCTTTAGGGGGCATTTCTGATAAAGGAACTTCTAAATACATGGGTCTTTCAATGCCTATTGGTAGAACTAAGAAATAGATATTTTCTTTGTTAAGCTAGAGAATTCTAAATAAAGTAAATAGTTGGAAGAAATAGATGTTAAATCCTGCTAGTAGAAAAGTTATGATTAAATCTATAGATGTTAAATCCTGCTAGTAGAAAAGTTATGATTAAATCTATACTTGTGTCTCTATCGGTTTTTGTTATATCCTCCTTTAGGATTCCTATTGGGTTATATAAGGAATTGAGTAGTATATTTCTAATTTTTAGTAAGGTGGGGATCAATCTGGTCACTCTAAAATGCGTTGGCTCAAGTGATCTACAATTACTGATCTAAGAAGTTTGTTGGTATGGGTTTTAAGGATTTTAAATCTTTTAATTTTCCTTTGTTAGGAAAGCAAATTCGGCAATTATTTTCAATTCCTCTTAATGTGTTGGTTAGTAGGGTGCTTAAAGCTAAGTATTATCCAAATTCTTTGATTTTCAAATCTTCGGTTCAATCATCCTCTTCTTGGCTTTGAAAGAGTTTGATGTCTGCTCAACATCCAATTTCCAATGGTTCTAGGTTCAATGTTGAGAGTGGAAAGTTTATTAGAATTTGGGATGATCCTTGGTTGCCTGACCCTTATTCTTTTAGATCTAAAACTAAAAAGCCTCCCAATTACCAGTTACAGTAAATTTATGACATTTTTAATTAGACAAATGTAGTTGAGATAATCATTTATTTAGGAGTATATTTTCCAAAAAAGTTGCTTTGACGATTTTGCAATTACCTGTCTCTATTTTGGTTGGGAAGGATAAGAGGATTTGGCATTACACTAAATCTGGGAACTATTCTGTGAAGTCTGATTATTCTCTAGCTAACTCTAATACTTTGGCTATGGATGGTGTTATTCGTGATAGGCCTTAGACTAGTAGTCATTTATCTCATTCACAAACTGTTCGAATGTTTGTGTGGTATTTGTCAATTAAAAATAAAATTAAGTATTTTGTTTTGGAGATATTTGCGTGGTATTATTGGTGTTAGAGGGCCTCTATCTTCTAAATTCTATGTTGAGGATAATAGATATCCAAGATGTGGTGAAGGTATTTCTTGAGCACCTTTTGTTCAATTGTGTATTTTCTCAAACCATTTAGAAATTGTCCGTATTAGTTGATATTATTCAAAATCATCAATTTAACTTGTGTGCTTGGTTTGATGCTCTTCTTAAAATTTCTAAAACTGATGATATTGTTGATCATATCTGTCTGTTTAACTATTGTCATTTAGTGACATATCTGGAAATCATGAAACAAATGGTGTTTTGATCATGTTTGGTTGTCTAAATTAGAGATTGCCACTGCAGAGCACACTGAGTGGCTAGAATGAATGATTCTTGTTTTGGTGTTGTTTCTAGTCCTAGTCTATGTCTACTTGGGAGTGTCCACAGAGTCAACTTTATAATTATTAAAATCTATATAGATGTTGCTTTTATCAATGAGCAATATAAGTCTGCTTTTGATGTTGTTTCAAGAGACTCAAATACTGATTTGATGAGTATCTGGGCTTCTAGTTGTAGCTTCTATTCATCAGTTATGATGGTTGAAGCAAGTGCTATTAAATTTAGTCTTCAGAAGGCTCGATCAACAAAAAAAGTGGATGCAAATTCAAGTTGAATATGATGCAGTATCAATCATTAACAGGATTCAGAATCAAAGATGTGATGATATTTGTACAGGGATTTCTTGCTTGATATCCTTTGTCTGGCTAAGTTCTTTTGCTTTTTGTTCATTCTCTTTTATTCAAAGAGCTGGAAATAGGTTTAGTTCTAAGATTACTACTTATCGTTTAAGAGTTAAGATATAATATGTGAAGAAATGAAGTTTTCCATTCTCTTTGTGGGTTCATGTTGAAGCAGAAAAGATTTAAACTATTTGACTAATGTTATTAATTAATATATTTTTACCCTAGGCTTAATTCTGAAAAAAATCTTTAATTGAAAAAATGATCACCAAAACCCAAAAATTTCAAATCTTTATTCAATCCCTTGAACTATAGGTCCCAACCGTAGCCCTAACTTCTGAAAATCCTAACCCTAATTTAACCCTGTAAGATCTCAAATTCTCTTCTTTCCCAAAAACCTACCATCAAAATTTAAGCTCCTTTTACATCACCTTGATGCAAGTGCTCACTTATCATTGATTCATTTTAGTCTTTTTTGGCACTCTCGTGGAGGTCACTCGAAATCATCACGAGCTCTATGTTTGAACAGCAAACCCCTCTCAAACTCTACCAAGTTTCTGAATTCTCGAATTACCCTATTTTCATCTTTAACCTTTTGTTGCAGCCTCAGTGGCGGTGGGGATGGCGGTACCACTGGGGCATAATCTTGGGACTATTATCTTAACATGTATGCCACCAGAAAGCTCAACAAAGTTGACCTAAATGAGAAGATGTTATCAAAATTTCTAAATTGTGTGATAGTCTCTAACTAGTCGTTGAAGCAGTCGGTTGTGATATATAAGCTTGGGAATTTGTTTAGTAAGGAGGTTTTGGGTGAGGTTTTTTGATGAACAAGTACCTAAAGAATTTGGAAATGTGAACGGTATGATGGATATTATGGTGGTTGAGTTGGGTATGATTCGTGGGATTGAGGATGGGAGGGAAGTAATAGTAGGGTGAAGTTTCAATGCCTGGTAACCAGGTTGGAATTTAATGGGAAGTATAAGTTTCTCACGTTAGTAATTTGTGGGCATGTGTTGAATGCCAAGGATTTTAGGAGGTTAGGTCCTCAACATGTTTGGTTTGTGATAAGAAATTTTCAATTGAAGGAAAAGGAAGTGATGACTTTGAGAGAGAGAGAATGGAAATGAAGATGGTTATATAAAGGACAAGAAGTTGAAGAACATACTGTGGGACTGCCAAGTTTAAGTGGGGTAAAACATGGAATCGGTAGTCAGGTGATGGTTAATACTTCTGCCAAATTGGATAAGGAAATGACAAGGCTAGAATTGAGATGAATATAGCAACCAAGTGATTAAGGTTGTTGATGTTGCATTAGCTAATGCTACAAAGGAAGTGTATACGTCTATTTTTACTTCTTTAAGAAAGTTCAATTTCAAATAGACATTTACATTCAGGTCATTGCCACTTGGTAGAAACTAAATGAGATCGTCTAGTGTTGTCTAATTCTATTGAAACTTAGAAATCTTTCGGGGGTGAAAGCAATAAATATGTTTCCTCATGTTACACGCTGTATGATTCACTATACAATTATCCTTCGTTGATGTATAATATTTGATAATAGCAATTCTCTAGTCGTTTTTGCTTTAATTACTTGTTATCTTGAATTATCCATTTGATCTATTGATAAAATTAGTTAGTGAGTATTCACATCTGATAATTCAAAAATTAGGACACCTATAATGCATTGATACGTGACTAGTCTAATATCATTAAAGACAAATATATAATTGGTATATAGTAGGTCAGACCTTCACATGGTTCAGCTCGGTTGAGATCGGTTTGGCATTGGAGTTTGTTGGCATATAAACCAAGCTTAATTAGGATTTGAAAGTTTTAATTATATTATATTTAGTAACTGAGTTTGTAAGGGATTTATTCCTTAATTTGTTTGGTATTAGGAAATTGTGTTGGTTAAATCCCTTAAGGATTTAGATTAGTTTGTACCTATTTAAAGGCATTGTTCCTAGTTATTTCAATTGAGAAAATTTGTATTCAAAAGTTAATTAAATAAATTTGTTTATCCTCCCACAAAGTTCTGTTCATCCAATCCTTCATATAATTTTAGTCTTGTGCGTGAAAGCCTTATGGCTTATTTCTGAAAGTTCTTGGCCATCTTAATTGAGTAATTATTTTAGCTCCTGCAAGTGGTATCAGGTTTGTGTTCCGCTGCATAATTTTTTGAATCTATCAAATTGGTATCAGAGCTCTAGGTCAAAAGTTTGATCTTGGGGTATTTGTCAAAAAAAATTAGAGAAAAAGAAGAGTCCTAGGTTGCGGTCTTGGGCGTGAAGATTGTGTTGGTGTACTCGAATTTTTGAAATTTGGACCACAAGAGAAGTTGGTCTTGGAGTACTCGTTTGACAATTAGGGTGTAACGAAATTGACCATAATTGGGACAGTGATATGAAAATAGAGATCCTGTCGTGTTAAATTATTGTTGGTGTTGGACAACGATCATGAGAAAAAGGTTGTGTCAAATTTACAGTTGAGGAGCAAGGTAGGTCAAGAAATTCAAAAACGAAAACATTTCAAGGTACATAAATTTGTTATTTGAATTGTCAAGATGGGTAGAGAATTTATTAATGGTGAAAATTTTGAAATTTTGCATATGTTTATGGGAAGTGAAGAAAAATTTGAATGGGCAAACATCACGGACGAATGTTTGAAAAGATGTGATTTAGGTGATGCTATAGAATTGAGATTATCTAATCTTTTGCCAAAAGAAATTTTGAAGAGGAAGGCAAAATTGTTTTTTAAAAATTATGCATAAATCAATGGTCAGAAAGTTTTTCAAAAGGGTTATTGTTAATACTCAATCATCTGAATTTTTTTGGTCAGATTTATTTTATATATTAATGGAATTTGCCGATGATGATTGTGATTGCAAATCTAAATTTGAGTTGATTTTGAAAAAGATATGTATGTCGATGATGACATAATTTGTGAAAATTTTTATGAGGTTGAAAATTTTGATTTGCATTCATTATTTGGGTTGATTAAGGATGATGACTTTGTTCATGAAAAAGAAAAAATTGTTGAATTGGATGAGGATGAGACGGAAATTTGTGATTTGGTTGGGAAAGAAGAGAAACAATTTGAAAAAGACACCATTGATGTTTTTGAAAATATTATTGAGAAACTAATGTGGTAGATGATATTGTTTTTCTTGGGATTGATGAATTATTTGAAGAAAAAGATGGTTTAGAAATTATTGTTCAAGATTATGGTGGAGTAGACCAATTGATTGAAGATTGTGGTATTAAATTGAAAAGTTTGGTGGTGCAAATTATCAAAATGAAAAGTATGATTTCTTATTTTTTGGAAATAATTGGAGGAATATTGTGTGAAACAAAATGTCGGTGTCTTCAATTGTAATTGGGTAAGTATGGATGAATTCTTTGATCGAGAAGAATTAGCTACCAAGTTGTACATGAAGTACAAGATCTGTCCGCTTTCACGTGTCAAAATGAAGATGAAGACTAACTATAAGTTGGGGTTACCCATGTTCCGAAATTTCAATGGAGATTGTGGCTCATGATGGCGTTGGATCGGATTTTATGAAGGCTTGGTTTAAGGGAGGCAATGTTGACATATAAACTAAGCTTAATTAGGATTTGAAAGTTTTAATTATATTATATTTAGTAACTGAGTTTGTAAGGGATTTATTCCCTAATTTGTTTGGTATTAGGAAATTGTGTTAGTTAAATCCTTTAATGATTTAGATTAGTTTGTACCTATTTAAAGGCATTGTTCCTAGTTATTTCAATTGACTGAGGAAATTTGTATTGAAAAGTTAATTAAATAAATTTGTTTAATAAATGACAAAATTCTGTTCATCCAATCCTTCATATAATTTCAGTCTTGTGCGTGAAAGCCTTATGGCTTACTTTTAAAAGTTCTTGGCCATCTTAATTGAGTAATTATTTTAGCTCCTGCAAGTGGTATCAGGTTTGTGTTCTGCTGCGTAATTTTTTGAATCTATCTAACCAAATACCTATAGTTAGAGGCTTACCACTTAATTATAAGGGACCCCCAATTCATTTACATCAAAGACAATAAACATCACTCTCTCTCTATAATTATTCTCTCCATTCTATTTAGATTAAATCTGAAATCATCAATAGTGTCGCCTGAGAGAATCAATACTAAAAGTCACATACTTTCTCCGATTCTTCTTTTTCTTTTTGCTTTTTGAAACAAATTACAAAGATTGAGTTGGAAATTCTAAACTAAGACAAGATACGTCCGAAACGCATGAAGAAAATGACGATTAGACAAATAATGTACGAAGAGATTGAATCACAAGAAAAGCTAAGTGTCTGATTTACTGATTTAACATTTTATAGTTGATATGCATTGATTGAAATCTGTGCATGTATATTTGTGTGGAAATTGATAGAGTTAAAAATTAGTAATACATGGTTGAACCTGGCTTTGTAAATTGCAAATTGAAGTGGTTGACTAGCTTTAATGGAGCTCTAAACAATTCATTCTGTTGAGGTTGTTTTCTGCATTAGTTGTCTTGTTCTTTTTGGTGCTTTATTTCTTTCTTGTAAAAATGAATGGCTATATCTTAATGGCTTGGCTTTTGAATTGAATCCTTTCCAGGCATGTTGCACACAAACTCAATTGAACAACATTTTTGTAAAATGTTTATGAATATGGTGGTTCGTGGCCGACTAGATTTATGCATGAGCAGAACAACATTTTTGTTCACTCTTATCAATTATGAACTATTCCAAATACTTGTGAATTTTGTATTGAATCATTAAGTGATGCATAAGCTAAGTTGGATGCAGAAGCGCATACTCATCTTGCTTCTCTTTTTGGTGATGCACAAGTCGATCGGCCAAAGTTCTAGTAGAGAATTGGAAAATGTTATCTTCACAAATTTTGCTTGGCTTTCAAGGATCCACAAGTTTTTCAGCAAAAGAAATGCTCTCAATTTACTAAAAACAATGAAGACAACCAGATGAATTCGACAAACGAAAGACTTCCTAGCATAAAATTGATTAGGAAGAGATTGAACTCTATTCTTTACTCTGTAAGCCGAAGAATAGGCCAAAAAACCATTAGGGACAATTATCCAAGCAACCATGCCGAGTTACTAAGCCATGGTCCATCAAATTGGACTTCAAAGAATCCAAACTTTGATCTTCGATCTCCACTAATTTTGTGATGCTGAACAATGGACAAATTAGACTTCGTTGAAAATAAACTCTGATCTCCAACAACTTACCAAAAATTAACCAAGGCGTATCAAAGAGGATGTTGGAGACAAATTTTGATCTTCATTATATTGAAGTCGAACCAACTAAAAAATTCTGGGGCATCAAGCCATGACCTAAAAGGCCAAGCAGCAAACCAAGGCACCAAGCAAATCGGAGTTTGGAGAAGATGAACCGTGATCTTCTTAAAAGAACATCCCATTTAGTTCAACCAATAGATTATGATCATCAAATTTAAGAGTTTCTTTGTACTTCAAATATTCAAAGCCAAGCAACAAGAAGCTCAATTCCCAGAGAGGAGGTTGGACTCGACTAACTTTCTAGATCATGAAGGGAAGCCAAACAATAAACAAAGCTTTCCTGTATATATCATCTAAGGCTAAGTTCAATGCAATAGTAGTTGACGACACCAGGAGTTGCTCGGCTTGGATTAGTGGACACGTGGAAGTATATTTCGATCGCCTATCCAAAAACAATATTGACGAAGAATTCGAACAAATAGTTATTTGGAGTTTGATCTGTACAACAATTCAGACCGTAATTGTTCGGCACAAGTAGATCGGTTTCCTGGGAGTTCAGTAGGTCGGATTCTGAATTAGTAATAGTAGCTCGGTAGGTCAGATTGAAACAGTAAGACATCACTGTACATTATGGGTCCACTACATTATATAAATAGCTTATTCCCTCTCATTTGGAGGGGAGAGAGGGAAAAATGAGAAAAAGATTTAGAGAAACAATCCGTGCTGCATATTTCCTGTAATACGTATACAACAAATATCAATAATACATATCGTCTTACCCCCAAACTACTTGTCTCCATCTTCTTACTATTCTAATTCCAAAGATTTTATTTCTTATTCTCTATTAAGCGATACTGAATAATTTTTGTATCATCAATTGGCGCTGTCTGTGGGAATCTTCTTGATACAAAAAGCCAAAGGTTCTACCCTTACCAAAAATCATGGCTAAACGTACTAGAAGGAATCGAAATCAAAACCTTACTCAAGAAAATGCAATAGCTACTACATCTGTTCCTTTGACAACAGAAAATGCTAGCCTTTCTCAAACAACTATTCCTCAGAGAGAGGAAATGTTCAAATTTCTTGTCAATAATTTCAAAGCAATAAAAAGTTTCATCAAAAACCAAGAAAGGCAGCAAACCACTAAGGACAATAGTGCCACTAGTTCTCATCGCCTTCAAAAGGCTTTATTTCCTATCCCCTTGCGTGAAGCATCTGTCTTCGATAGAATAGGTCCAAATCCCATGAGGATGAGAGATTCTGTAGCTGTTGAAGGTGAGAACTCACATGACGATGAAATTAAGGCAAAAGTGGATCAGCGAGTTCAAGAACTCTTGGGAAGGAAAACTATTCGAACCCTCGAATTATTGATCGTTGATAAAGATCCATTCACTCCAACCATTCAAAATGAATTGATTCTGCCTCATTTAAAACAACCTAACTTGGATATATTCAAAGGAACCACTGATCCTACTGATCATATTGCTCACGTTTCCTTGGTGTCCAAACTCTTTGGGTACTCGGATGCCATTACCTGCAAACTATATGCCACTACGCTCAAAGAATCAGCCCAGAAGTGGTTCAAAGAATTATTGGCCGCCAAGGTCAGTAGATTCATTTGCCAATCTAGCAAAATTTTTTTTGAGGCACTTCATGAGCAAAAACTATTCAGATGGAAGCTTACCACTTACTAAGCATACGACAAAGGCAAGACGAATTCTTGAAACAATACATCAGGCATTTTAATGACAAAGTAATTCATATCCGAAATGCTGATGAAACAGTATTGATTGCCGCCTTCATGAGTGGCATCCAACCTGGGATGTTCAATGCTGATCTCATTTCCTTTGTGCCAAAAACATTTGCAGAACTGCTCCAAAGAGCGGATGATTACATCTGAGGAGAATAATCAAACTGTGCTAAAAGGAGCTGGAAGAACCCCGAGAAAAACCTCAAAAAAAATCAAGAGAAGCCTGTTAAACCCAGCAAAAAGAAATGAGTGGATCAAATCACCACGACTCTCAGTAAGACATCCTCTACTCTCAGTAAACAGGGTGTCTGAAGTTCTCCCGATCGATGAACTACAGTTCTCCCAGATGAGGATTTAATACTCCTCTCAATACGCCAAGAAAGGAGATATTGTACCAAGTTCATCATACCAGGGTCCTAGCTCTTCTTGCACCTATTCGATACTAGTTTCATCGGAGAGACCGTTCCAAATATTGTGCTCATCATGGCGATCATGGCCATGACACCGAAGAGTGCAATGACCTTAAAATAGAAATTGAGGGAGCAATTAAGGGTGTTCACCTATAGGAGTATATTCTCAGAGCTGTCGATCAGTTCTACCATAACGATAAAAGTCCAATTGCCAATAAAGGGCCTTCTCGACAGAATTACCGACCACAGAACACCCATAGCAGCAACCACCGAGGGCCTTCTCAGATCAACGACGATGTTGCCGGGGTCATAGCCACAATTGCTGAGGGAGCTACTAGTGGAGTTCTTCAAATGCAAGGAAGAGAAATGCCTGAGACTTAGCTTGGGTAGAAAGAGTCCCACAAAGACCATGCTATAGTCTTAACATTAGCTTCACTGAGAATGACCTAGTGCCCTGATCGGGTGCCTCATGCGGACCCGATCGTGATCCATGTCAAGGTTAGAGATTTTCGGGTTCATTAAGTATTCATTGATAATGGAAGTTCAGTAGACGTTATCTACTGGCATGCTTGGGAGAAGATGGAAATGGATCCTGCCCAAATTTGATCCATTAAAACACCTTTGGTCGGATTCACTGAAGACATCATCGATGCAGAAGGATCTATTATGCTTCCATTATTAACCTTGGGAGAAGCACTGTATTCCAGAACAAAGATGATAAACTTCTCGTTGGTAAAGAAAAACTCAGCCTATAACGTGATCCTTGGCTGACCCTTCATATATACCTTTATCATTTTACCGTCTGTGCACCACCTCAGTGTCAAGTTTGCTCTTCAAGATGGTATGGCAGGACAAGTATAGTGTGACCAGCGAGAAGCCCGAGAATGCTACATGATGTCTCTTCGTAGAAACACAGCAAGAAGATCAATTGAACAACTTCCTCTCCCTAACCATAGCACATCTCCGACAGATTGAGCCCGAGTCAATAGAAGAACATTCTCTTATCATTGGCTCCGCTGATAAGTAGAAAGAGCCATTGAAGAACTCTCTTTTGACCCCGAGCTCTCTAAGAGAAAATTGAGATTGTATGCCAATCTACCACAGGACTTCAAGGAAGACCTGACAAAACTTTTATAAAAATATAAAAATCTTTTTGCTTGGTCTCTCGAGGACATGCCAAGTATTCCCTGAGAGATCATTGAACATAGGCTTGGAATTAACCCCTCTCATAAACCCATAAGACAAAAGAAAAGACTCTTTGGGCCAGAGTATAGTCGGGTTATTGAGAATAAGGTTGACAAACTGCTTGTAGCTCAGAACATTAGGGAAGTATTTTACCCGACCTGGCTATCTAATCCTGTATTAGTACCAAAGTCAGATACAAACTAGTGAATGTGTACTGGTTACACAGATTTAAATAAAGTCTGTTCAAAAGACAGTTCTCTTTTGCCTCGAATTGATATAGTGGTAGATTCATTAGTAAGGGTTCAAAATAGAACATTTCTTAGATGCATACAAAGGTTGTCATCAAATATTCCTCAACAAAGAGGATGAAGAGAAAATGGCTTTCATCACCGATAAAGGCACTTACTGTTACCAAATCATGCATTTCGATTTGAAAAATGTGAGAACTACGTTTCAAAGATTGGTTAACAAACTCTTCAAAAATCAAATCGGTTGAAATATGGAAGTTTATGTCAATGATATGGTTGTTAAGAGCCGAACAGATTGGGAAATGTTATCGGACCTCTGAGAAGTTTTTTCCATAATGTGATCAGTTAATCTTTGGATCAATCCCTTAAAATGTACCTTCGGAATCCCTTCAGGAAAATTTCTTGGTTTCATGATTTCTGAAAGAAGAATTGAGGCAAATCTGAAGAAGATACAAGCAATCATTGACATGATGCCTTCTCGAACAATAAAAGAGGTACAATGCCTAACTGGACGAATGACATCCCTTAACTGATTTTTGTCCAAATCAACAGAACGGGGGGCCAGTTCCTTTCTTCTAGGTCGTCAATAAGGCTAAGGACTTCCAATGGACAGAACAGTGTCAAAAATCTTTTGAGGATCTCAAACAATATCTAACCAAGATGCCTTGCTTAACAACACCTGTCAAAAATAAAATTTTGTCCTTATACTTGTCAGCTACTCATACTGCTATCAGTGCTGTTCTGATATCTAAACGAGACAAAATTCAGCGACCAATCTACTTCATCAACAAAGTTCTACAAGGACCTGAACAGAATTATTCCAATCTTAAAAAATGGCTTTTGCCCTTGTGGTTGCTGCATGGAAGCTGAGACCATATTTTCAGGGTCACACCATCTTAGTCAACACAAATTTTTTCCTCAAAGCGATACTAACCAAGCCCGATGTGTCAGGTCGAGTGCTCAAATGGTGCATCAAACTCCTTTAGTATGATCTCAAAATTTAACCAAACACTTGCCGACTTCGTTGTGGAAAGCACATTTCCTAACGATTATGTTTTAGCCATCGCTGGGAACAAGATAATGATTATTTGCTTTGGGAATGCGTAGGCGGATCATCCAATGAGGTCAGCTCAGGAGCTGGAATCATTACAAAAACACTTGAAGGAGATCAGCTTACATACGCTATTCGGTTTGGATTCTAGGCCACTAATAATGAAACTGAATACGAAGCAGTTATCACTAGAATGTAGCTCACTCAAGAACTGGGAGCTCAAGTCCTTCGCGTGCATAGACATTCTTTAATTGCTATCAGTCAAATTCTCGACAATTTTGAAACTCGAGAAATGTATCTTGAAAAAGTTCGACAAACTACAAGAGTTTTTCGAGAAGTAGAGTTCGTAAAAATTCCCCGAGCTAAGAACATGTATGCCGACGCTCTATCCAAGCTTGCTATAGCCTTGTACTCTCATCTGACTAAGAAAGTGTTGGTTGAAGTTAAAGCTCGGTGAGCTATTGACGAGCAAGAGATAAATCAAATTAGCGAGACTCCAAACTAGATGACTCCCATTGTTGAATATTTGAATCAACGAAAAAATTCCAGAGAACCGAATTTAGGCCAGAAGAGTGTATTTGAGCTCTAAAATACAAGTTACATCAAGGAACATTATATCGACACTCTTATCTACACCTTCTTCTCAGATGCCTAGCACCCGAAGAGACTGATTATGTGCTTTAGGAGATTCACGAAGGCATATGTGGGAGTCATTTAGGAGCTCAAAAGTTGATCCAAAAAGATATACTCGGGGCATATTATTGGCCAATGATGTACCATGATGCTACTTAAATTGTTAGAAATTGTTATAAATGCCAGGTACATGTCCCCATAATTCGAAAGACCGCAGTAGAAATGATATTTATTCTCGGATCTTGGTTTTTCTAGCAATGGAGGCTAGATATTCTTGGTCCCTTCCCAAAAGGAACCGCCAACTTCAAATTCTTAATAGTAGCAACTGATTATTTTTCAAAATGGATTGAAGCCGAACCGCTGCGGACAATTTTGAGGAAAAATGTTAAGAAATTTTTTGGTAGAATATTTCTTATCTATTTGTTGGTATGAAATTCCTAGAGATATTATTATCGACAATGGAACTCAATTCGTTGGAAGGTCCTTTAAACCTTTTTGTGAGGAATTAGGGATACAAATGCACATTACCTCAGTGGCATCCTCAAACTAACGGCCAAGCCGAGCTCTCTAATTGCATTTTATTAGTCGGACTAAAAACTCGATTAGATCGAGCTAAAAGAGCATGGGTTGAAGAATTATTGAGTGTTAATTATCGAGTGTCCTGTGATCCAACCAAACTACACTAAGAACTTCCTATTGAGAGACGCCTTTCACTTTAGTATACGGTGCCAGAAACTGTTATTCCTCTGAAGATCGGAATGCGATCTGCAAGGACTCAAAATTCGCTCCAAACTGACAATAATGACACCCAAAGGGAGGAATTGGATTTGTTAGAGGAACGAAGATTAATTGCAACCATTCGAGAAGCTACATACAACAGCATCTCAAAAAATATTATGACTCGACTGTTCGGTTAAGATATTTTATACTTGACTAGGGGACTTGGTCCTTCAAAAAAATGAATTCAACCAAACAGAAAGAGGTCATAAATTAACCAAAAATTGTGAGGGCCCTTACCTAATTATAGAAGCTCATCCCTCAGGTTATTACAAATTAGCTGATCAGTTCGGTCAACCTGTTTTTTGAACATGAAATGTAATTAATTTTAAAAAATACTACTTAGGAATCTAAATAAAAAAGACTGATTTTATTCCTCCTCAATTAAAATAGTTTTTAGAACGTTATCCTCTGTATGAGATTCTACAAATATATCGCCGAATTTGGTGATCAGAGCCCTATCTACATTCTCGTTATAATCTAAAAACGAAGAAAAATCTAAGAAAATATCTGGGTGCCTCTTCTTGACTTCTTCAAGTGCTTCTCGATATCCCAAAGCACAAGCCTATTGGTAGAATGTCATTAGATCACTCTTTAGGTTCGAGGAATAAGTATTGGTTGACATATTGAACCAACTGGGAAAAAGAAGAAGAAGCAACTTGTCCTTCTCTGATTTCAACTAATCAACCTCTGACTTCAACTTATCAGTTTTCTCTTGTTTTGATTGAAGCAAGGTAGTCAGGTTGGTCACTTGTTGCCTCAGATTTTTCGTCTCTTCTCCTTGACTATCTTGTTCTTCATTCGAGGAAGAAGTATCGGAGAAGTTGGTAAGCATTCTGAGTTTGAAGTCGTTGTTTCAAGGTCTCTTCATTTGCAATTGACTTTTGAATCATTTCCTTTAATTGCTCATTTTACTTTTCTACACTCAGATAATGACGATGCTCCTCGCTCATTGCGTTTTCGAGCTACAAGATCAGAAAAGATGAAAAAAAAATGTTTAGCGTATAGAAGAATTAAGCATCCTCGGATTGAAGTTGAGTAGTTGGGAGATCAGCTACATATGCTTGGTCTTGTTCTGTGAAAGCATTGTCGAGCCAATAGTTAGCTACCTAGTATGTTGGCCATGATCGTTTACAGTCAAAGACCATAAAGGGCTGAAAAGCGCGGTTTCAAGCTCGCCCTCTCAGCATTCCTGATCGACTGAACTGTCCTAGATGTCCAAGGAAGGTTCTAGGAACCACTTTATACCCACTCTTGCTCAGGAGTCCAGTCTTGAGCCCTTAGAGCTGCATACCAAGCAGTTATCTTAGCATTACCTGGAACACAAAAAGTCCTAGGCTTATACGACCAAGGACAAAATGACCCACCTAAAACTGGTAGAACAGTAGAAGGAGTTTGGATCAGTGGAACTGAAGAAAGAATAAAAGAGTCAGAGGTATCTCTTCTCTTACGCTGGCGAACGGCCAAGAGAGGAATCATGGTTTCCTCTTCCTCTGCCTCCTCCACCAAAGGCAACCTCAATCTTTTCTTCCTTGGACAACAGCAGCTGGTGTTTTTCCTTTCTCAATAGTCGCTGTTGAACTACTGACATCCTTTGAACCTAAGGGCAAAATAGTCCACTATCTGCATGGGTTTGGAGATAGAAGATCGAGAAACCTTCTCAGTTGAAAGGGACGATATTGACTTCACTAGAGTGCTTTGCCTGACCAAAGAAGCAAAGAAGCAAAGAAAATTAGCCAAAAAGAGAAATTATAAAAGCACATACAAGACCTCAAAAGCAATACACTCACGTCCATCAAAATTCTTGGGAAGAGTTGCTCCTTCGACTGGGCCTGCCCAAACCAATAAATTGTGGTCTACAATGGAGTTTTTACTCTAAAAAGGATGGGTGAACACGATTGACCGATCCTTGTTACTCCAAAATAAGATTCGGGGTCCTGTTCTCCTAAGGGGTCTGAATTTAAAATGGGGTCTCAGTCTGAGAATGACCACTTTGTCTAACCTTTCCATGTTAGCTTAAGCAGCAAAGAAGAAATTGGACTTCCAGTTCTTAATCAAACTCGGTATATCAGAAGCAGCGTTGGCTCTCTTCGAATGACCAGGGAAATAATAAAACCCAAACTCTTTTCCCTGCACCATCTTGTAGAAACATCTGAAACCTTGTGTAGAAGCTCTAATATCTGAATATTTGCAGATTAGAACATAGGAAACAAAGATAATCAGTTGTCGGAACTAATTTGGCATCAGTTAGAGACAAGCAAATGCCGAAGAAAGAACAAAGGGATAAAAGGATTTTGCATAATGGAAATCAGAGACCCGCCCTAAGCTGATCTTCAAAAACAGTGGAAAATCCCTCATAAGGGTTGTGTACTCTATCCTCCTCATCAGGAATCTTTATAGCGACCATGTCAGGAATATGGTAGGCAGCCTTGAGATGAGCAAGGTTTTCAACCTGTAAAATAGATATGATACCCACCACACATGGGCTTGTTTAAGAGAAGGAGAGGAAGGAACAGAATCCTCTGATGGAGGCATTGAAGTTATAGGCTCTGCACGGACAACCATGGTGTTGGAAGAAGAAGCCATAAGATAAAAAGTTAAAAGGAAAAAATTCAGAAATAAGAATAAGGAAACAAACAGGTCGCAAAGAAAAATTTGTTCGCGAAAGGACAGTGGATAAGAAAAAGCAAGAAAAGAAGTTTTTATGAAAAAATTTGAATTCTTGGAAATGGAAGCAACCGTAGTTGACTAAATATTAATTGTCCCTGCATTAAATACGCCTAATAATTAGGATACATCCCTTCATAAAGGAAATATAATTAATTGTCTCTAGTAATGGTTCATCCATGATCAGAAAGAGCAAAGGTCGTGATAATTCAATACGAAATAACGGTTCATCCACGATCAGAAAGAGTAAAGGTTGTGATAATTTGATTCGAAGTAATTGTTCATCCACGATCAGAAAGAGCAAAGGTAGTGATAGTTTGACACAAAGTAACGGTTCACCCATGATCAATAAGAGCAAAGGCTGTCCTACTAGAATACCTAAAACAGATCAATGATCAAGGGATGGTTTGCAGAAGTGCTATAAGTGGCCTTAAATCCCTAATATGATGACATCAACTAAATGTCAGGCTTGCCAAAGTGCACAAGTAGCCAATTTAAATACGAACATGCTCGATCGGGGAAAAGAGAATTTAAAGAAGAATAAGATGTTCTTTAATAAAAGAACAACTTATATGAAACTATGATAATTCGAACAAGTTATTGATCGGAAAGAAAGAAGTTGAATAATAAAAAGTTTTTTATTAGAGGATAACTCAAGGATATAGCAATAATCCAAATAATTGATCAGGAAATCTATCAAGATTATTACAAGAAGTATATAATTACAAGAAAAAATAGATCAGAAATTATTTCATTATAAAAGGAAACTACAAGATCCTATTTTACTTCTATTTATCTCCCTCAACCTGTTCTACTGAAGGATTTTCATCCGATGTAAGGGTTCTTGTTACATCCTGATCACCAAAATAAAGAAAAGTTAGAGGATCTACATAAAAAATTTCTGCACTAAAAGAGAAGCAAGTTCTGCTATTCATACTATCTAACAAATCTAAGATATTTACCACTTGATTAGGTATTCCTACTTCTACCTCTTTCTCTTCTATTACCTTAGAATGACCCACTATGAGTACACTCTAGTTTAAAGAGGTGGCAGTTCGGGGTTTCCTAAAGATCCTACCCAATTCGGTCCGATTATTATGCCAAAAGAAGCAGAAGGGTCATAAACGTCAAAGCTTTTTTCTTCAAAAGACAGCTCAGGAAATTGTGCTTTGACATCGTCTAAGGCTTTATTAAAACTTGTCTTAGCACTCATAGTGCAAAACTTTCCAAGGTCTTCCCCAAGGGCATTTGACATCAAATAAGAATTTACAATTTGAAGAGAAAGCTTCTCTCTTAGGTCCTTGATAGAAGACAAATGATGGGAAACTTCAGCTCAAAGCCTTTCGATTTCAGACTGGACAAAGATCAGGTCAAGAGACTTAGAAGACAGATTCTGAGCAACCTGCTTGTATTCTTCTCTCCTCTGCGACAGCTCGGCAGAGTGAAGATCTTGGAGTTCCTGTTGCTTGAGATTGAATTGCGCTTCAAGGTTAGCACGTTCTTTTGAAACCTATCTTGTTCAGATCTCTTGGCTGCTTTTATCAAAGCAATTTTTTCCTTGTTATCAGTTTCGAAAGACTCCTCCAATTCGGCAACCCTGTCCTTCTAGATGGTTGTCAAGCCAAGAAAGTAGAATATTGTGCATATAGCACCCGACTAAATACCAACCTATAGCCTCCCTAAGGGCTTTCTCCCTGTTCGAGCAATCATCAACCTTCGGGATGTGTATAGTAGATGGCCAATTGTCATTTCAGTCCCACCAATGCACTCTCCATCTGAGATTGGCCATTCAGGCATGATAAGTTCATAATTGTACTATATTTGTGTCAATTACCGTGTTTTTATGTGTTGTAAGCAAGATTTGAGTTATTATTGAGCTTAATTAGGTTATTCTTAGTTTTTGTAGGGTTAAAGTGAAAAACAGCTGAAAAAGATGGAAAGGATGAAAGAAAATGCTAAGAACGGAACATACACGAGTATGAAGCCATTTTGGATGCTGTTTTGTATTTCAAGCATAACATTTGAGTCCAAACTCTAATTGATATAATTTTTGATGATTTGGAAAGATATTGAAGATTTCTACAACTTTCTTGTTGAGTTTTCCAAGATTCTATATGTAGGCATCTTATTCAAAATTATAAAGTTGAAAAATGTGTACCGACGAGGAGTGATTCTGATATAGTTTGGTAGATTCAGAATAAATTTCTTATCTAAGATCCAATTAAGGTGATTCAAGATTTTTTGGAAAGATAATACATAGAGTTACAACTTTTATGTTTTGAGTTTTCCCAAATTCAGTCTACATTAGGGTCAAAAGTGAAGCCCAGCGCACATGCGCTGGGGTTGTGCAGCGCATGTGCGCTGGCAACTTTTCAGCACTGCTAGCGCGCAAATGCCCCCAAAATAGGCAGCGCATGTGTGCCCAAAGCAGCAGAATTGCGTATTTTTGAGTTTTTGATCGATTTCTTCGCCTGGTTGAACTCTTTTTCACTCGATTTCGCATTCTTATCTGTAGGCATTAATTGTAACCCTAAGTACTCATTATAAATACCCCAATTTAGGGTGAGAAAAAGAGATCAACACCTTTATTTTCTTTTGGCTAGGGTTTTTAGCGATAGAAATTCTTCTTTGCGACCCAATTCTTTCATGTCACTTTGTGCCTAAACCCTTTTCTTGGTAGAGGGAATTGAAGCCATGGTCAATTCTACAAAGTTGTGAGACTTCTTGTGCTTGAATTATTCACTTTTATCTCAAGTATTGATTATTTTTCTGCGATTAAAGTTGTGATTGTTCTTTTTAACTTGTTATTGCTGCAGAATATTAAGTTTTTAGAATTAATCTACTGGTAGATTGTTTTAACCGCATGTGTTTAATTCAATCTGTGAAGCAACTAAATTTGATAATTGTAGGATTATTTTCTACAATTTTCTTAATTTTCTTATTATCTCAAGGGAATTATTTATTTGTCTTGTTTTGTTTTGTTTAGTGTTAATCCAGCTTTCTTTCGCGACAAGGGGATATTTATGGCGGATACTGCTCCAAACGCGAATTTAATCTAGAGAAGCTTTTCTTTTCCCATTTTATGCTTTAGTTTTTGCATTGAGGACAATGCTTCATTTTAAGTGTGTGGTGGGAAAGTTATTTGGATTTTTAAGTTGTTTGGTGTATTTTGCTCGATTTTTCTGCAATGTATTTTGACTTTTCCTTTGATCTGAGAGTTTGTCAAAATTTTTGAAAATTTTGTGGATAAATTGACCATTCTCAGAAATTTTTGAAAACTTTTGCTTAACATATTTTTCCCATTTGTTTGCATAATATTCATTAGTTGAACCATGCATGAATGAGTAGTCAGTGTTAATATTTTTTGTTCATGATTTTCGAAGATTTTTGAGCACTGAGCCATACTTTAATTGTTGATTTGGGTTATGTAGAGAAATTTATGTAGAGTCAATTATGTTGTATCCCAAAAACTTACTTTATTACATTTTCGAAGCTAATTCTTAGACTATTTGATTTAGTTTTAAAATGAGGGTAGTGCTTTTTTGTTTGTAGAGCCTTTCTAGCCAACCATTTTAACAATGTATTCTAAATACCTTATTTGAGCCTTATTCTTGTGAAGAGAAACATCATTCTCCTTCTTTCACATGAGTAGACTCAATTTACCTACCCTTATTGAGCTTAATGTTCTTTTCATTGTTTTATCCTAAGTTTTTCCTTTAAGAGCTTATGGTGCACATTATTTGTTAGGTGATATAAGGGTGGAAGTTTGTGAGAAGTGAGTGATGTACATTTTTGTTGCAAAATGGGGTATTGGAAAAAAATTGTTGAAAAAAAATGAATATGGAAGCTTTTTGTATATGCAGGTGGTGCCCATCACTAATACCTGCGTGTTCTTGATATTTACAGGTAGTGCCTATCACTGGTACCTGTATTTGCAGGTAGTGCCCATCACTGGTACCTGCATGTTTATTTGTTGCGGGTAGTGCCTACCACTGGTACCCGTACTGTGAGCGGACATAGAAAACTAAAATCACTACGTAATGTATATATGTCCGAGAGAGGTTGGCATGTTTGGTTGTTTCGAATTCTTTATGGGTGTTTGTTACTCAAGTGTGGGGTTGTGGATGTTTGATATTCTGCATGTGAAAAGAAATTTTACCTTTTAGTGTGTAGCCACCATTATTATAAAGCTCTCGTCTTATTTTCTATATCCTCTCCCTTCTTTGGCTAACAAATATCCTAACCTATTTTACGAACTGAAAGTCCTACTGAAATTTGAATTGAATCGGTTGTCTAGATTAGTGGAGGGGTGTAAGAAGAGTGAGCTATGGGATGTTTAGAAAAATGTTGAGGGTCTTCATGATTTAATCTAGATATTTTCAAATCTAAATTTTTGAATGGCTATATACACATACACATGAATTTCATGTTTTGGTTTTTATTAGCATTTGAGCTCTTGAATTCTTTGACTACTCTGATTGGTGGATTGATTATTGATTATTTATGTGGATATTTAAAGGAATATGTTGAGTGAAATGTGCTAAGCTTAAATGTTTTAATTTTATGTTTGATCGAAGACGATCAAAGGCTATGTGTGGGGTAATTTGATAAGTTCATAATTGTACTATATTTTATGTGTCAATTACCATGTTTTTATGTGTTAAAGTAAGCAAGATTTGAGTTATTATTGAGCTTAATTTGGTTATCTTAGTTTTTGTAGGGTTAAAGTGAAAAAGAGCTGAAAAAGATGGAAAAGATGAAAGAAAATGCTAAGAACGGAACATGCACGAGTATGAAGCCATTTTGGATGCTATTTCGTATTTCAAGCATAACATTCGAGTCCAAACTCCGATTGAGATAATTTTTGATGATTTGGAAATATATTGAAGATTTATAAAACTTTCATGTTTTGAGTTTTCCAAGATTCTATATGCATCTTATTCAAAATTGCAAAGTTGGAAAATGTGTACCGGCTAGGAGTGATTCTGATGTAGTTTGGTATATTCAGAATAACTTTCGTACCTAAGATCCAATTAAAGTAATTCTAGATGGTTTAGAAAGGTAAGACATAGAGTTACAACTTTTATGTTTTCAGTTTTCCCAAATTTGGTCTACATCAGAGTCAAAATCGAAGCCGAAAATGAAGTCCAGTGCACATGCGTTGGGATCTTGTGCAGCGCATATGCGCTGGCAACTTTTCTGCATTGCCTAGCGCGTGCATGCGCCCAAAATAGGCTGCTCATGTGCGCCCGAAGTAGTAGAATTGCGTATTTTTTAGCTTTTGACAGATTTTTTCTCCCGATTGGACTCTTTTTTAGCCGATTTCGCGTTCTTATCTGTAGGTATTAATTGTAATCCTAAGTACTCATTATGAATACCCCAATTTAGGGTGAGAAAAAGAGATCGACACCTTTATTTTCTTTTGGCTTGGATTTTTAGCAGTAGAAATTCTTCTTTATTCTTTCATGGCACTTTGTGCCTAAACCTTTTTCTTGGTAGAGGGAATTGAAGCCATGGTCAATTCTACAAAGTTGTGAGACTTCTTGTGCTTGAATTATTCACTTTTATCTCAAGTATTGATTATTTTTCTACGATTAAATTTATAATTGTTCTTTTTAACTTGTTATTGCTGCAGAATATTAAGTTTTTAGAATTAATCTACTGCTAGATTGTTTTGTGAACCGCGTGTGTTTAATTCAATCTATGAAGCAACTAAATTTGATAATTACTGGATTTGAGTTATTGAATTTAGGACAATTAATCATCTAATTGGCATAACCGCGTGTGTTTATGTTTAATTAGTCTAATTGTTCTTGTTGATTTTAATGCTTCTATTAATTGATCTTTGGCGCGTGTCTGGGTTAAATTAATAGTTAGGGTTAATTGAATCGCGTGTTAAAAATTAACCAACTTGAGAAAGAAATAAGAAACAACTTTGAATTGGTATTCGTTCGAGTTAATTCTTCAATTAGTACTTGATATAAATTGAATTATCTTGTGTGTCAAGGATCGACTACTGCTGAAATTGCCATAGATGATGTTAAGAAAATCAAGACTTTTCTTACATCGAATTTTCTTCAATTATTTTCTTGTTTTAGTTTTAGTTTGAAAGCATTC
This sequence comes from Cinchona pubescens, assembly GCA_025175665.1. Classification (NCBI taxonomy): domain Eukaryota; kingdom Viridiplantae; phylum Streptophyta; class Magnoliopsida; order Gentianales; family Rubiaceae; genus Cinchona; species Cinchona pubescens. Next base: position 1,569,468 of record JANKKI010000276.1, read on the forward strand.
AAAACCCCTTTTTCCATTTAGCACGAAAATAAACTCCGTTCTCTGTGGGACGAACTCGACTCACCACTACGCCATACATTAGAGTTGTTAATTTTTATGCTATACGACGGCATTGCTACTCGACAGCAGTATCATTTTGTGCACACCAAGGCACAAAATAATGAATTTCTAAGGAAGATGCTGTGGGGTAATAGACAACATCTAGTCGTGAATTACTACGGGTTTTACCCATGATGGGTCTTAGTTGATCAAAAGAATTGGTCGTTCCACATAAGAAGGCACTTTTGCCTCAGTAGTCACAGTCTTATCAGGAGAGTGTGAAGCTTTCCGTTTCTTAGTAGAGACCACCTCCATACCTTGAAGAGATGATTCCGATCCACCCGCAGCTTGGACCTCAGGGATTTTGGATTCCAAATTCCTAGAAATTGCTACACCTATAGAAGGGTGATTTGTTGGATCTATTGATTTTTGGGCTCTTCTCAGTATTTTCTTAGAACCATAACCGCCCAACATCACCAATCCTAGGTCAAATTTATCTTCCATAGAAGCATTCTTAGTAGATCCCTATCTTGATTCTGCAGCCATGGATTCTCAATTTCATTTCTGTCTTGAAGAAACAAAGATAAAAAAGCCAAAGCAGATTTTTTGAAGAGATGAAGATAAAAAGCAAAAATAGATCTTTTGAGAAAAATAGAAACTATTAGCAAATAATGAGAATGAAAATTTTGAAATTTAAAATACACCCAACACATACCACGAAGTGACGTTTGGAAAAAAGTACAATTACTTGCATTAAATAAAGGTATCTCAAAAGACGTGATGATTAAAAAAAATAAGTCAATCGATATAAATTTGATCTATAATTGAAAAATACATCGATTACGATGATACCAGGAGTTGCTCGACTCGAATTAGTGGACACGAGGCAGTATATTCCGATCACCTATCCAAAAATAATATTGACGAAGAATTCAAACAGATAGTTATTCGGAGGTTTGACCCGTACAATAGTTCGGATCGTAATTGTTCGGCACAAGTAGATCGGTTTCTGGGGTTTAGTAGGTCCTAGTAATAGTAGCTAGTAGGTCGGATTGAAATAGTAAGACTAGCTATAATCACTGTTCATTATGGGTCCACTATATTATATAAATAGCTTATTCCCTCTCATTTGGAGAGGAAAGAGAGGGAAACAAAGGAGAAAAAGAATTAGAGAAACAATCCGTGCTGTAAATTTCCTGTAATACGTATACAACAGATATCAATAATATTGATCATCTTATCTCCAAACTACTTGTCTCCATCTTCTTACTGTTCTAATTCCAAAGATTTTATTTCTTATTCTCTATTAAGCGATACTGAACAATTTCTGTATCGTCAGTAGCCAAGGTCGATCGACGTGTTCAAAGTTTGAATGAGGTCGAACTACAATTTTAGTAATTATTGAGTCGATATGCTCAACAACAAGGGGAAATCAAGGTTACTTAATATGTGTGGTTGAAAATTGATGGAAATCAAGCAGAAGCCGAGCTTCAATGACAAAGCTCTTAATAAGTTGTACATGCTCATTTTGACTTCTAAGACCTCAAAGAGGCTGAGACATTTGTTGAAGAAGATTTACGAGGGAACTCTAGATTTGCATGAGGGCCGAGCTTGGATCAACCAAGTCTCAAGGAGCAGCTAGTGCATTAAAATTTCGTAGCATACGAGTCAACATAAATAAAGTTCATGAGGATTGAGGGGCGATGCCCAAGCTGTTCAGCTTTGATTGAAGTGGTCGTATTTAGCTGACATCGAAGTACAAGATGGGATTGATCCAACATTAGACCGAGTCAATCCAATTTGGCTTGAGATTAGGACACATGGACAACCTTGGAGTTGGATTTCGTGAAGTTTCCTACTTATGAATTGAAAGAAATAACAAATTGGGGAATTAAATTAGATTGGGATATGAGCACCAAATTCCATCTTTAGTGAACTCGCATCACAATTGAAGAATGCCTCAGCTAGTAGATTTCATCCTTTTATGTCACCGAGCAAGGTGACAAGTTTGGTTGCACTACTAGAGCCAGAAGATAGATTAGTGTAAGAGCCCAATTTCGAAAAACATCTTGGAGCAATTGAACCAAGTAACTTGATCCCATTACCACGTGGAGAAGATATCTACCACGGCTAAGGATTTTCTATCCCATATCCTGTGTCATTTCTTGTCACACCACCAAATGAATAGTCAAGATCATTTCATTAAAATTACTTCACAAAATCTTGACTGTTCATTTGATGATGTGATAGAAAGTGGCACAGAATATGAGACAGAAGATCTTGTGCCTATCTACCACTAAGCATTGTGACCAAGTTTTAATCAAGTAACTTGGTTTGGTTGGATATCTTTTCAACTTCAAATACAAAAAAGATTTGGAAATCAATTTTGTCCAATCAACTTCAGACGTGTCTTTGAGACATGTCTTCAATCTCATATGTAAAAGTTACTTTGGACAAGTGCTCATTCCTGATTATACAAAAAGAGAAAAAATGTCGATTATGATCGATGACCTAATTTAATGAACGATAAATGAGGCCAAAAAATCCACCGAGCTGTTTAACTAGTTAAAGAGCCAAAAAAATAGATAAAACATTGATTTAGAATCGATGGTCCAAAAAAAAAAAGAAGGTAAAACGCCAATTGCGATAAATGGCCAAGCCAAAATGAAAAGGCCTTTGAGTTGAAAAAATAGGCAAAAACGTCGATTACGATCGACGGCCCAAAAAAAGGAAGGCAAAAGGTCGATTACGATCAATGGCTCAAAATAGCAGCAGAACATCGATTCGATCAGCAGCTCAAAATAGAGTCAAAATGTCAATTACGATCAGTGAGTCTGAAAATAGGTAAAACATTGATTACGATCGATGACTCAAAGTAATGAATGGTAAATGAGGTCAAAACACTAGCAGAAGTGTTTATGTGTTCAAAGAGCCCAAAAAAAGGCAAAACATCAATCGTGATTGTGGCCCAAAAAAAGAAACAAAACGTCAATTACGATCGATGGCCCAAAAGTGAGCGTGACAACCTGCTGAAGTGCTTAAGTGGTCTAAACCTAAAATAGGGGCATAATGTTGATTATGATCGGTGGCCCAAGAATGAGCGATGCTCTAACCCACTGAAGTGTTTAAGTGATCTGAACCACATTGATTACAATTGGTAACCCAAAAATAAGTGTGAAAACCCGTCGAAGTGCCTAAGTGTTCTGAATCCAAAACAAAGGCATAACATCGATTTATGATCGGTGGACCAGAACAAAAGTATAACATCAATTATGATCGATGGCCCAAAAAAGAGACAAAACATTGATTATGATCCCGAAAAAAGAGGCAAAACGTCGATCAAGATCTATGGCCTAAAAAAAGGGGCAAAATGTCAATTATGATTAATGGCCCCAAAAAGAGGCAAATTATCGACTACGATTGATGGTCTCAAAAAAAAGATAAAACTTCGATTATGATCAGTGACCTAAAAAACAAAAATTAAAGAGGCCTACAAGCCTGAAAATGAAAAAAAGAGAGAGAGTAATGTAAAAAATGGTCGAATTCGAATTTGAAAAAATAAAGATGGCTGATCGACTATGACAATCAACTAAGCCAATCAATAGGCAAAGATGTAGCTAAGTCTCTTGGCCAAAAGTTGACCCATAAGTAATTACTTGGGGACTGAAGTGTAGACTAAGTGTTAAAACAAACAAAGACCATCGGTTAGAGAATTAAAGTCAAGGAATGTCGAAGCATTATTGAGCCTCGAATCGGGACTCCAGCGGCATATTAGCCCAATCCTAAAACTAAGTTCACCATCAGACTAAGGGACTATTGATGATGCACAAATTAGCACACCTATAATGTATTGACACGCGGCTACTCTAATACAGCTCATTAAGGACAAATATGTAATTAGCATCTAGTAGGTTGGACTTCATATAGGTACAACTCGATTGAGGTCGGTTCAAGCATTTGGGTTTCAATTACATTAAAGACAATAAAGATCACTCTCTCTATAATTATTCTCTCTAGATTAAATTTAAAATTATCATGACGTAAAATTCTTAAGAATGGCATATGAATACTCAGTAAGATAAAATTAAAAGTATGAAAAGAATAAGACTAGAAGATTGTGAAGAATAAATGATTGGTACCTCTATGTTTTTTTCATAGGTAATAAAAGTTTTCTGAAGCTTAACAATGAGGACAATTTCCATCTATATTCATATGTTAAAGTTGCCACTCCCATAAATGAAGGTAACATTAAAGATCAGCTTTCAAATCCGTACTTGCTTATCATAGTATATCAAAACATTTTTGATATGCTTTCAGATAAATTATTGCATTGAGTGTCATTGCATTAGTTATAAAACCAGATAGTCATTTTATCATTGTGTCAATAGCTTGTGACATAGTTACCATAAACTTTCCCTGTCTCCACGAAAAGCATATTGATTTATGTGTATCAAAACACAATTCATTTGCATTTTGAAACACGGTAATTCACGTTTTAAAATGTCAAAAGTAGCGAATCCTTATCCAAATGATGCTTTTGCTTCTTTTTCTTTTTGCTACTTGTTTCTTTATTTCTTTTCATTTATTTATTGAGAAAATGAGAAAATACTCTCAATTTACCTACTTAGAACTATTTATGTATTTGATTGAGGACAATGGTTCTTGAAAGTTAAGCATTTTCTTTTCTTTAGTCACTAAAAATTCATTCATTAGAAATTTAATATTATTTACTACCAACTACCTTCTTACCCCTACTTAATAGCAACTTTTTCTAAGAAGTGGCATACCGTGATGTATTGACTAAACCTATCTCTACATATCAGATACTTCAAAAAGTGGCGAATCATATCCCCGAACCTAGGATGTTCATAGTTTGGTTTAATTGAACAAACCAACTAAACCAAACTAGTTTGATTTTCGATTTTTGGATCATGGGTGTTCGAATAAATTGAATAAGAAAGATTGATTATATGGTTTGGATTTGGTTATTGAAAATCAAAAACCGAATAACCAAATTTTTAGTTTTATTAGTTTTATTTTTAGTCTTTTAGTAACCCAATTCCATTTTTCATTCATATATTCAACACTTAAATATTATTTTTCTTTATTGGTTTTTAGTTTCTAGTCTTAGTTTTATTAGTGACTTTGAATTTAGATTTTTGTTTATTAATTTGATTAGTTTTGTATTTAATTTTACACTTAATTTTTAAATTAACTAGTGAACTTTGATTAATTGGATAAATCGAAAAAAAAATTTGGTTGGTTAACCAACTGAAGAAAACTTTGGTTCAGATTTAGATTTTATTTTTTTGCACCAAAAATTGAAGAAAGCCAAAAAATTTTAACCAAGTTAACAAAAAAAAGGGCTGATGAACAACTATACCCAAACCGTACTGCATTTTCTAACGTACCATATTTCTGGTAATTATGGCTTGTGATAATCTAAGAATTCATATTACAACCTATTAGGCCTGCAAAACATATAATCATTTTTATCGTTGTGCAAATTGCATATGCATCTTCTAACATTAATTCTAGAATTTTACATGCTCCTAACACATAATAATGGTATTTTTAGGACATGAAACTTGTATAAGTAGTTGTAATACTGATAAGTTCATAATTGTGCTATATTTTATGTGTCATTTACCACGTTTTTATGAGGGTGATGTAACCAAGATTTGAGTTATTATTGAGCTTAATTTGGTTATTATTAATTTTAGTAGGGTTAAAGTGAAAAAGAGCTGAAAAAGATGAAAGAAAATGCTTAGTACGGGATAGGCACGAGTATGAAGCCATTCTAGACACTATTTTGTATTTCAAGTATAACTTTTGATCCTGAGCTCCGATGGAGGTGATTCAAGATGCATTACAAATATAAGGGACATAGATACAACTTTTATGTTTTACAGTTTGTCAAATTATGCAAGAATCAAGGTGAAAATGGAAGCCGTAGGAAGAGCATAATTGAGGAAGCCAGCGCACATGCATTGGAGCTGTGCAGCGCATATGCGCTGCATCCCAAAGCAAAATCCCAGATATGGCTCGCACGCACATGCGCACTAGGGTCCCCGCACCTGTGCTCAAAGGACAAAATATGCCAGGACCTTACTGCCTCGCATTCACATACGCGCAAAGTCCCCAGCGCATGTGCGCGGAGGGCAGCAGGATGGCGTAAAGTTGAGTTTTTGACAGATTTCGTTGTTCGGTTGGACTCTTTTTCACCCGATTTCACGTCTTATCTGTAGACATTAATTTTAACCCTATATACTCATTATAAATACCCCAAGTAGGGTGAGAAAAAAGGATCGACACTTTTATTTCCTTTTGGCTAGGGTTTTTAGGAGTAGAAATTCTTCTTTATTCTTTCATGGCACTTTGTGTCTAAACCCTTTTCTTGGTAGAGGGATTTGAAGCCATGGTCAATTCTACAAAGTTGTGAGACTTCTTGTGCTTGAATTATTCAATTATATGTCAAGTATTGATTATTTTTCTGTGATTAACTTTATGATTGTTCTTTTTAACTTATTATTGCTGTAGAATATTAAGTTATTAGAATTCATCTATAGCTAGATTGTTTTAACTGCGTGTGTTTAATTCAACTTGTGAAGCAACTGAATTTGATAATTACGGGATTAGTGTTATTGAATTTAGGAAAATTAATCATCTAATTCGGCATAACCGCATGTGTTAATGCTTAATTAACCTAATTGTTCTTGTTGATTTTAATGCTTCTATTAATTGATTTTTGGCTCGTGTTTGGGTTAAATTAATAGTTAGGGTTAATTGGATCACGTGTTGAAAATTAACCAACTTTAGAAAGAAAAAAGAATCAACTTTGAATTGGTATTCGTTCAGGTTAATTCTTCAATTAGTGCTTGATATTATCTTGTGTGTCAAGGATCGACTAGTGAAATTGCCATAGTGGATATGACCAAAATCAAGATATTTCTTAATTGAATTTTCTTTAGTTATTTTATTGATTTAATTTTAGTTTAAAAGCATTCAAAACTCCCCTTTTCGAATTTAGCACAAAAGTAAGCCCCGTTCTCTGTGGGACGAACTCGACTCACCACTACTACATTAGAGTTGTTAATTTTGGGTGCCTACGAAGGCATTGCAACTCGACAGCATCATTTTGCGCAAACCAAATATCCATCATAATAGTTGAATTAGGTAAACCTATAGAAAATAAGAAATGAATAGACCTTTAAAACATACTAAATATTGGAAAACATATTGACCAGGCCTATAAAGTATTAAATGGAGATGGTTTATCGGTATGGCTACTTTTTCCTTTCCTACGATGCACTAGTTTCCTTTCATCTTTGCAAAAGTTAGAAATCAGCTTCTCTTTTTCGAATTATCTGTAGTATTGTACAACAAATAATTATCAATCAAGGGAAAGGACAAAGTTTTAGTGACTGATGAAATTGGAGCAGTAATTTTAGATTATACCAACAGGGTAAGGATTGATTTAAGTTTGAAGTATATTTGAGATGGTCAACATTTTTTTATCCTTTTAGTTATGAATTTCTTTTAGGGAAAATCGCCAAAATAGTCCCTCAACTTTTTCACTTTAGCCAAAATAGTCCTTTAACTTTTTTGAAAACTTAAGCACAAATAGAATACAACTTAGATTATTCAGCCAAAATAGTCCTTCAACTTTTATTTTTTAGCCAATATAGTCCTTTCATGGTAGAGCCACCATAAATTTTTTTTTCTTTTTTTTGATAAATGTGTATAAGAGACAGATACTATTTTGGCTAAAAAATAAAAGTTGACTAGGACCATTCTGGCTACAAAAAAAGTTGAGAGACTATTTCGGCTAAAGTCACCATTTGAAGGACTATTTCAGCGATTTTCCCTTTCTTTTATTGTAAACATCTTCTACTAGTTCTTCATGGGGCTATTACTACAACTACTCATGAGCTTTACCTTGTAAGGCTATTAATATAGTTAGTGATTCTATTAAGGATATGAATCCAAACTACAGGTTACATTTGTTGAATTGATGCTTATTCATGAAATGATGTCAAATTCAAATAAAAAGTTGCAATTCTTAAATAGATGTCTCTTTATAAATTAGTATAAAAAAGAAGTTGTGTTTTTGAATGGTGACCAAATGCAATCTATAAAAGGATTTCATGTAAGAAGATTGGACATATGAAAATTAGAAAATAATTCTACATCCTAGTATACATAGCAATCTAGTAATGCGTATACTTTCTTCTTTTTCTTTGTGAAGAATTTGGATTTTGCTATTCAAATTCTTAGTTGGCCAAGGCTTTGCTTGTTCCTGGAGGGATATTGTCATAACACCTAATAACCCTATTATAAAGAGTTATTTTACCTTAATTTCCTACATAATTTTGACCATGCTAGTCCCATTTGGATTAGTTTTGGGTGTTTTTGTATATATTCATATCTATCTATGATTTTTACGAATTTAGACATATATTAGAATTTTTGGTAGAAATATGCATAACTTTGGACTTAATTGACAATTATGATATTACGTGCATTTTTAATTTATGTATTGTGGTGTATATTATAAGTAGTTTTGGAAATTTACTACTAGTTGAAGAACTGGAAAAAGCAAGAGGTGCTAGAAGGCAATTACTTGAAAAAGTCGAAGTCTGGTAAACAGCTTCAAAACTATGGTCCATGAATACAAGCCATGAAGGTCACAAAAGTGGTTTCCGTCACTTCAATTTCAAGGTGTATCAATAGCCACAGTCAAGAAATCCAAATAGCAAATTCAACAACTGCGGTTTTTTATGAAGAATTGAGAATTCATCAAGAATTGGGGTCATTGAATTTTTATGGTGAAAATAGTGACCGCAGTTAATGGATGAAAAGTCAGTACTTTTACCAAAAGAATTTTTGAAATTACCCTAAAAATACACTTACAAATACATAGTTGCAGGTGTAGTATAGTTTAGTAGTAGCCTCCTTAGTTAGACTAGTCTTGTCTTGTCAAGTACTATCTTCCTACTTTCATCTTTAGCTTTAATTTTAGTTTAATTTTAGTTGTAAAAATTTTACCTTTTAGTCTTAAATTATTGAGTTTTTAATTGTCTTCAATTTGGTATCAATTTTACTTGCTTTCATTTTTTCCTTCTTGCATTTTCATTTAAGTCAAATTTCAACTAGTTTCTAGACTTAGTTTAAATCTTTATATTGCTTACTATCTTGTTTCAAATCTTGTGTTTCCCTAAGTTCTAAGTTTTCATTTAGTTGTGAGTTTTCATTAAATCTAGTTTTCTTAGCTTAAACTTTAGCCTAAATCAAAAAAACTTGCATTTCACTTTCTTTCCCAAAATAGCAAAGAATGAAGAATTTCATAGCATGTAGTATAGGAATTTCTATTTTTATCAATTTCTTCTTTATTGTTCAATCATTATGCAATCATTAGTTAGTCATGATTTAAATGCTTCCTTGGAGTAGTATTTAATCTTAGTACCTTATTGTCATTTAATTCTTGCTTTCTAATGTAGTTTTTAATTGATTTCTTAGTGGTAGAGCAGTTTAATACTAGTGTTAATATAATTGTTCACTTGTTTAAATTTTACTTGCTTTCTAATTTAGCATTTTAATTGCCTATTTTATTGTTCACATTGTTGAACCCCAGTTATGTTAATCATGTTTTGATGATGAAACAAATCATACTAATAGTTTGATAACAAGTGTGCAGAAAAACAGTATAGTTTAGCAGTCCTTGAGGATGACTTCTACATTGATTACAAAAATTCTTGAGCTATTTCTTAGAAATAGTGGGTACAAGTATTGTAATAGTGTAGGTAGTGTGAAAAGAGCTTAGAAGTGTTCTTGTACTTCAATGTGTAAGAGGAGAGATAACAATTGTAACAAAGGGAGGTTGTGAGTGTAAAACTCTTGGCTCAACTAAAGGAAATTAGTGTGAGCAAGAGTGATCCTCATTTGTGTACAAGAAGTTATTGTCTCACCTACTTTGAAGAGACTTTTAGGGGCTGAACTTCAAGTTGTGAACTTGGTAGTTGCCTTGTGAGAAGCTCTTTGTAATTGCAAGCTCCAAGCTTGAGAAGCTAGGGAGTTTGGTTTGATTCTCTTAATCTCAATATTCTTATTTGTTCTTGATAATAATTCACCCCCCCTCTTAGGTTGCTTTTGGGGCCAACACACATCTTGTTAGCTGTTTTGGTGTAATAAGATAGTCTAGCATCCTAACTTAATCTTCTTGATTTAGTTAAAATAGTTCTAGTCTTAGTTTAAAGTCACATCTCAATTACTCTTATACTTTTTGTTACTTTTTAGTCTAGTACACTCTCGTATGTGCTTCTTTCTTTGCATAGTTGTTTAACTTAATTTGGTATAAATTTTAATTGCTTTCTAGATTAATTTAGTGCTTTCCTCTTTGTTAAGTTTTTATTACTTTAGTAGAGTAGGAAATGAGCCATTTTTTTAAATTTTCTAACTAGAGTTACGACCCAAACAACCTAGTAATCACCAATCAATCTCGTGGGAACAACACACCACACATCATTAACCTACAAACCTACCTTGTATACTTGTGAGAGTGTAGGTGTTGGTTAGGTGAAGCTTAGGGTTATTTTTATTATTTGTTTGTGTGTTTTTCACCTACTAACCTTTCCCAAACAAGTTTTTGGTGCCATTGCTAGGGATTGAGTTGCAATGGTGATATTAGTAACTATAGGGTCATACTAGATTAGACACTTTCTTTCTTAGTATTACTGGTAGTTAGGATTGGTGAAATTGCTTTAATTTTCACCTATTTCTTGCCTTTTGTTGCTTGTCATTGGGACTTGACGTTTTGATATTGTTTGTTATGTAGTTTATGGTCATGGAGAGACGTTCATTGAGACCTTTAGATCACGATGTTGAATGTACCTTGACTAGACTTCGGAAGGAAAAGACACAACAAGAAGACTAAAACGATAGTCAAATGGCAAATTTACCACTTAACAATAGGGAAATTGATGAGAATGTGAGACAAGACTATCAAGAAGAGGAATATTATAGCGGGGAATAATAGACATGGTAATGGCAATGGGTTGAATGGTGAATTTGGTAACCACAAACATAGAGGTAATGCCAATGCTCGACTTCTCAGGAACTATGCAACGCCAAATTTCGAAGGGGTGAACTCAACTATTGCCTGAATGCCCGTACAAGTCAACAATTTTGAGATTAAATCGGCCCTCATTCAAATGCTCCAAACTCATTCCATGTTTGGGGGTGGACCTAATAAGGACCCGTATACACACTTGTTGAATTTTGAGGAGGTTATTGATACATTCAAGTATAATGGTATGCACCCATATTGTATTAGGATGAGATTTTTCTCGTTTTCCTTGAGAGATAGTGTATAAGGCATGGTTACACTCTTTTGAGCAAAGGACATTTACATCTTGGAAGCAATTGGCCCAAGAGTTCTTAGCTAAATATTTTCCATCCTCAAGGACTGCTAAACTATACAATGACATCACATCTTTTAAACAAGATATGGGGGAAAACATTCGTAAAGTTTGGGAAAAATTCAAGGATCTATTGAGGAAATGTACACATTACGCCATCCCATTATGGCTTTTAAATTCAAACATTTTACAATTTGTTGTTTCTGGAGACAAGGTCAATAGTTGATGCTAGGGCGGATGGTTCCATATCTTTCAAGACTCTGGAAGATGCACAAGCTCTACTTAATAGGATGGCATCCAACTACTATTGCCACAGGCAAATCAATCCAAATAGTGGGCAACAACAAGAAACCCCACAAGCTAATGTCCAACACAAGAGAATGTTGAATTTGAACACAAATAATGCCCTACTTGCCCAGAAAGGTCCATGATGAATGTGATGACGAATTTGACTAGAGCAACTAAGAATATTAGAAGAGGAAGTACAGTCAATGCAATATCTTCAGCCCCTCAAGTGCTTCTTTCTTGTGATTTTTTAGGGGGTAGTCATCAAAATGGCCAATGTGAGATGCCAAGAGAGCAAGTACAATTTGTATCCAATCAACCATCAGAAGAAGCTCACGAAATCCTCCCGGAGTATATGGCAACACTTGTAATACCTCATGGAGAAACCATCCCAATTACTCTTGGAGCAACCAAGCAAATCAACAAAATCCATCATTCCAACCCAATCCTCAATCTCAAAATTTCCAACACCAAGCCTCAACTTCTAGACCTTATCAACCCGCTCATCAAAGAAATGCTCAATCCTATCAATCTCAACCAAACCCTCCATATCAAATCCAACAACCAAGACTTCCAATTCAACCTCCAAATTATTCCCAACCAACGCACAATGACTATTTCTCTCAAAGGGATCATGCACATGAGGATGAGGAGGGAATTGGAGACTTTGAGAAGAGAAAATGAGAACCAAATGAGAGATTTGGAGAAACAAAGGAAAAATATGGAGAATCAAAGGAGGGAATAACAGAACTTGAGGGCCACTACAAGAAATTTGGAGATTCAAATAGCTCAAATTTCCAGCCAAAACAATGAAAGGCCATTGGGAGCATTGAAATGGCCTAGTAATACCATTTCCAATCTGAGGGATAACCATAGAAGAGAGCAAGTCCAAGCCGTCACCCTTAGAAGTGGGAAAACTTTGGAAGAAAAAGTTGGTGGGACCTCAAATTCAAAGGCAAATGAAAATGGAGAATGTTTATAAATGGCATGGAAAGAGGGAATTCTTCATAAGGGCGAGGTTGTGGAAATTGAACAACCTAGTAAGCCCTTACTCGACAAAATGAAGGCAAGGAACCCATCGACACTATTGACAAACCAAGTGAGAGTCTCATTTCCTCAAACAATGAAGCAGGATAAGAAGGCCAAGAAGCTTAAGAGATTTTTGAGATATTTAAAAATATTGAAATCAATATCCCCTTTATTGAGGCGCTGGAAAACATGCCAAGTTGTGCTAAATTTATGCAGCAAATCATCACCAACAAGAGGAAGCTCATGAGATATCAAATTTTAGGCTTGAATGAGGGGTGTAGTGCCATAATCCAAAAAAATCTTCCTTCAAAACTTGAAGGACCTGGGGTCGTTTTCCGTTATGTGTGAGATCTGGGGAATAACTTTCAATAGAGTTTTGTGTAATCTTGGGGCCTCCATTAATCTTATGGTACATGCCACATACAAGAGGTTGAATGGGGGATGATTGAAACCCAGCAATGTTATAGTCCAACTAGCCGGCCAAAGCATTAGGCAAGCGGTAGGTAACGTGGAAGACGTTATCATCAAAGTGGAAAAAGTTTTCTTGCCGGCCAACTTCATCGTGGTAGATAGGGAAGAAGACATCGTGACATCCTTGATCCTTGGAAGGCAATTCTTAGCAACTGGAAGGGCACTAATTGATGTCCAAGAGGGCAAACTCTAATTTAGAGTCAATGAGTCTCATAGTCTCATTTAATGTTTTTGACTCTTTAAAATTTCCTTCCATTCATGATGATGTTAGAGTTGATTTGATTGATAAATTGGTTCATGAATTTTGTAGGGACTCCTTTGAGGAACATTCGACGGAGATGGCTTCTGAACGTCTCCATACAAAGTGATGAAGAAATGGAACTTAACGAGGATGAGCATGAAAGCATGGACAATGGGAAAGAGGAGTTGGATATGAAAATAGAAGAGCAAATTCAAAGGGGTGTAGGTAAAGGAAGGTCTCTGACCAACGAACCCCCTCAAGGTTGAACTCAAACCACTCCTTCCTCATTTACAATATGCTTACTTGGGCGATAATGGTACATTTCTAGTTATTGTGAATGCCCATTTGTCTAGTGAACAAGTTGCCCGATTGTTAGATGTGCTCAGATTGTTTAAAGCTGTAATTGTATGGTCAATAGATGATATAAAAAAGATTAACCTTTTCATTTGCTTGCATAAAATTTTGTTGAGTGAAAGGCATAGAGGTTGAACCCCACTTTAAAGGAGGTGGTAAGGAAGGAGGTGAGGTTCCTAGAAGCCGGCATCATATATCCAATTAGTGATAGTGAGTGGGTTAGCCTCGCTCAAGTTGTCCCTAAGAAGGGCGGCATCACTGTGATGAACTTATTACTGAAACTAATGAGCTCCTCCCATCTAGAAATATAGTGGATTGGCATATGTATATTGACTTTCAAAAATTAAATGAAACCACCCGCAAGGACCACTTCCTATGCTCTTTGTGGACCAAATATTGGAAGACTTGTTGGGTTTGCTTATTATTGCTTCCCCGATGGATACTCTAGTTACTTGTAAATTGCTATATACTGAGAGGACCAAGAGAAAACCATTTTTACATGCTCGTACAGCACTTTTTCCTATAGGATAATGATTTTTGGACTCTATAATGCTCCTAGTACTTTTCAACATTGCATGTTTGCAATTTTCAATGACATGGTTGAAAAGTGCATCAAAATTTTTATGGATGATTTTAGTATTTTTGGCATATCTTTTGATGATTGTTTAACCAACTTGTCCAATGTGTTGAAGAGATGTGTAGAAACAAACTTGGCCTTAATTGCAAAAAATGCCACTTTGTGGTACAAGAGGGAGTAGTTCTAGGACATAGTGTCTTAATTTTGGCTAAGGGTATTGAAGTTGATAGAGATGATTGAGAAATTACCTCCTTCTACTAATGTGAGAGGTGTGAGGAGTTTTCTTGGCACCTAATTGGTCTTTCCTTTCGAACTCATGTGTGATGCTAGTTATTTTGCAATTGGTGCTATTCTGTGTCAAAAAGTTGATAAAATATTGCATGTCATCCATTATGCTAGTAGGACCTTAAATGATACATAAGTGAATTATTCTACCACAAAAAAGGAATTATTAGTTGTAGTCTTTGCATTTGACAAGTTTTGATCATATCTGATTGGTACCAAAACCATTGTACACTCTGACCATTCAACTTTGAAGTATCTCTTCTCTAAACAAGATGCTAAATCAAGATTGCTAAAATGAATACTTCTCTTGCAGGAAATTGATGGGAAGTTATGGACAAGAAAGGAAGCAAAAATTCGGTCCCGGACTACCTCTCAAGAATAGAGAAGCTAAGACTTTTAATTCAAGATGAGATCCCGATCCTAAAAGAGTTCCCAATTGAAAACTTGTGGATGACATGCAGAAAACTCCCTTGTGGTTTGTCAAATGTGCCATTTACCCTTGTGGTTATCAAATGTGAGTTTTACCTCCTTGTGCTTCAATTTTTTATGCAAAATGGATGGAATCCGTCAATTTTAACGCTCCTTTATCGCGATTGGTTTTTTTTTTTTGTAAAAAAAAATTAACACTAAAATAAGGGTATAATTTCCTTTTCATCCCTTAAAACATCCTAACTTTCTCATCCCTTCCACCACAACTATTACACAACAGCCCCGCCATCCCACCCACAACATCACCACCTTTTCTTCCTTAGCCCAGCCACCACCACCATTACACAACAGTCTTGCAACCTACCCACAACATCACCATTGTCCCTTTTTCCCTCTCTCCCTGATCTCTCTCACTTGTCCCTCTTCATCACAAACATTCCATTCCCTCCTCAACCAAGACCCCAAAAATAATGACCAAAAAGTCAGCTTTGCAAGAGAAGAATTAAGTCCCTTCAAAAAAAAGAATGGAGCCTTAATCTATACCCTTCTCTGTCTGTATTATCTTGAACCTTCCTGGGGTTGATGGATATTGTCAACCCATATCAGGATTTCTCTATTTGAGACATCATATTCTGCAAAAACCTTGTAGATTTGAACAATACAAAAAAATTTTCTCTTGGTTTGTGGCTTATCTGGCAGTGTTTCTTCAAAATAAAAAAGAATTAAAATAAAAGGGCTAAGATAAAGATAGAAAAATAATTTGGTAATAGGTTAAGAAGAAAGAAAAAAATAGTACATGTGGAGATGGTGATGTTGAAGTGGATTGGGATGGGGGTGGTGATTGATTGTAGAAGGTAGATCATGATGGTGATGGTATATTGGTATTACTTTTGTGGGGTTTTCTTGGTTTGGTTCCATAGGGGAAAGAAAAAATTGTTTTCAAAATTTGATGATTGATTAAGGAATATGTGATTGGGCTGAAGGAAAAGAGATCAGGGAGTATAGAGATCAGGCTATTCTAGATGAGGACAGGGTGGCAGCCGGTAGAAAAGCGGGTTTGGGTGGAATATCGGGAGGGGTAGAAAGAAATAGCAAGAGGAAAGCTGGGAGGGTGGAAGGAGGAGAGGAATTTTGTTAATTTTTAATCTAAGTCCTTTTTTATTTTTCTTTTTCTTTTTGAGTCCTTTTTATTTATATTTTGGCCCCAAAACTTTGTAATCACTTTTTTATTTTTAATTTGTCCCCAAAATACTTGAATTTGGTTAAGGGTATATATGACATTTCACAAGTGGGTATTAAACTAGACAGATTCCTTCCATTTTGCATAATAAATTGAAGGACAAGGGGTGAAACGCATATTTGATAACCACAGGGGGGATAAAGTGCATATTTGACAAGCCACAAAGGAATTTTTTACATTTTACCCAAAAATTGTTGGTCCTTAAAGATAGTCATCCATGGTTTGTAGACATAGCTAACTATCTTTTGGCAAAAGTGACACTGAAGTTCTCAAATGAAAAATCGGAGGAATGAAAGTTCTTTGCTGAAGCCAAGCACTACTATTGGGATGACCTGTACCTCTTTCGGCATTGTAATGATCAAATTCGTAGGAGATGCGTTTTGGAAAGTGAGATCGGAGACATCCTAAGGCATTGTCATTGATTTTCGGTTGAGGGATATCATGGAGCCCAAAGGACTGCTTTCAAGGTGCTACAAAGTGGACACTATTGGCCGAGTATCTTTCGAGATTCAAGAGAGTTCATTTTTAGGTGTGACGAGTACCAATAGGTTGGCAATATTTCAAGGAAACATGAGATGCCTCTTCATGGTATCATGGAGCTTAAGGTGTTTGATTGTTAGGGTATAGACTTTTGGTGGCCGTTAACTACATTTCAAAATGGGTTGAAACAATTTCTACACCAACAAATGTGACCAAGATCTCCTATTTTGGTTTCCAATTATAAATGATGGAGAATCCCATAGAATCTCAATTTGAGTTTCTTTATATCACCCCCAAACATGGATATTGAGCCTTTAGTTTGACCATATCGGATGGTGTTTGGGAAAGTTGTTTTTTTGGAAGAGAATTGGAGGAGGCATTTGAGAACTCCATGGCCTACAAAGAGAGAACAAAGGTTTGGCGCGACAAATATATCTCAAGAAAGGAGTAATCGGAGACTTAGGTTGCCCTAATGACTCTTTAAATCAATATTTTTAGGCCCTACTAAGGAGGAATGACAGTTCGCAGTGATAAAGAGGCAAATCAGAAAAAGAAGGCAAAAGAAATGAAGTGAAGAAAATATGGAAGTTTTCGCTGAAAAATTTTCCTGTCTTCATAACTATGGTTACCTCATTTTGAGAATTGTGATTGTCAAGGGGTCCTATCCCTCTAGAAGTTTCACCGCACTTTCAAAACCACAGTCATGTAGATAGGTTTTGTACAAAAATTTTTCTGAGTGCTGCGATTTGTATTGTCAAAGCTTATTCTTGAAAAACGGGGTCCTCAATGCAAAATTTTGAAAATATGTTTTCTAGTGTTTAAAACGACGAAGTTTTCAACATTTCATAACCACAATCATCAACATGGCCAAGCTTTCTAGAAGTTTGACTGTGGTCTGAGAACCGCGATCATATGCCTGAAGTTTTGAGAAATTTTTTTGCTAAGTGTCAACTACTGGGGTCACTACTTTAAAGAACAAAAATAAAAAATTGTAGTTTTCGAAGGTGTTTTGACTAAAAATTTTTCTAAGTCTTTAGAACCGCAGTTTCTTCAATGTCTATACCACGGTTGTCCAGAGTACTGAGCCTTTGGAAGTTTGATCGTGGTAATCAACTAGGTTTTCAAAAAAATTTCTAAGTGTTGATAATTGAGGTCACCAAGTTGGGGTTTCATTTTCAGTGACCGTGATTATCAAGCCAATTTTTGAAAAACCCTAGAAACCCTAGATACCGTGGTCACCATTTTACAGTTCAAAAATTGAAAACCACAGTATCTATTCCCCTAGTATAAATAAATTTTGACAAAATTTTTTAGCTAACCTACCCATATTTTTGTCATCCCCTAGCCGAAATTTTCCCCATTTTAACCCTCTTTTCCTCCTCAAGTCACCCAAAATCACCACTTGCATCCTTATACTCCAACTTTTGCCTGAGAATTTTAGAGGCTTCTACATGGAAGGATCTTCAAAGACATTGAATTCGGCCGAGTTCACTAGTAACTTCATTCCAATTTTTTCTTGTGGTTGCAATTCGTCAATTTATTTGTGTAGAAGTTGACTTGGTAAATTTGAGCATACTTGGTGATTAATTTTGGTGAAATATTGGACTGGTTTGGGAGTTTTGATTATTCTATTGTGGAAGTACCCGTGCTCCATTTTAATTGCTTTTTCCTATTAGATTTGTTGAATTGTGCTCATGGTTAGAGATAAGGGAAAGGGCAAAGTTGTATCATCGGCTCTAGCCGGTAAAAAACAAATAATGTTTTCGGGTAGTGGTAGTGGTGGTCCTAATTTTGATGACCACCTTTTTATTAATGCCAAGGCAACTAAGATATATAAAAATCAGTTCATTTAACCAACATGGTATAATTCAAGAGAGGAGTATTGAGATGGCAAAAAGTTGGGAGGAATTTGAGAAATTTTGCATGGACATTGAGCGCTAAATAAGATAGACAACTTAGCTGAATTTAAACAAAACAACACCTGGGGCCATGTAAATTTAGTCAAGAATTCCATTACAATCTCTATGGTATGGAAGATGATAAGGTTACATGAGGGAAAAGCAGGTAGACATCAATCCAAACAAAATCAATGCTATCTTTAGGACTCCGAGTCTGAAGGGTAGTGGTTATGGAGATTTGATGAACTCGGATTTTGCCAAGGTTTCGACATAGCTCTATGAAGGGACCCAAATTGGGATTATAAATATGAAAAAGCCAAACTTTTGGGGTTCAATAAGAAATACATGCAATGTTTGCCCACAATTTGGTTGTGCTTTATTAGTTGTCAGATTGATTGCCACTTTTAATGTTGTGCAGTGGGAGAAAGCATGCTTAATTTTTGGGATTATGGAGGTACTGGCTTGAGTATAGATTTTGGCAAAGTGATTTACTATGAGTTCTTGAAGAATTCCAAGTCAAGAAAACCCTCATTTTTTGTTAGTCTTGTCACTTAATTATGTATTGACACAGGTTGTCCCAAAGTGCCTATGAATAGTGCCTATGTTTGCAACATGTTGAATGAGTTTTGAAGGTACAACCCAGTGGATGTGGCATCTGGTGAACCTCCTCAAGCACCAACTCAAGCACCATAGCAAGCACAAAGTGTTACTTGGCAAACAAGGTATGCATACAACCCCTCTCAGACGGAATATGAATGGGAGGAGCTACACGCTTACTGAACATATAGTCACGTGGCCCTTCACAACAATTTGACGCTCTAAGGCCAAGCCCTCAAGACCACAAATCTCGAGATGAGGGTCCACTCTCGGCCACTCCGCTGATGAACCATCCTTCCACCTACACAGTGAGCTGCACCTGTAAAGAAACAGAGATGAAAAAGAAGAAAGAGAAGCGAAGGCCAACTAAGAAACGAGAGGATTCAAGCGATGGAATGGATGCCTATAGAGAAGGCGATGACAAGGAAAGAGGAGATTTCTAAGCTGGCCACACCTCCTCATGAGCTTGAGAAGACCTATCCCTCTTTTCTATTTATTACATTCTCCCCATTATCCCTCTATTTTATGTTATCATGCTTGCTTGGTTGAGAAAGAGATACATTTCCATGATATTTCTTTTTATTTCTGTTTTCTTCCTCACTTGGTCGTATTTTTAATGGTTATGGTTTAGAATAATCTTTTTGGTTGAGGAGTCCAGTTTGGATACTTATTGGTTTTGACCCCTTAACATGGCTAGTACTTGGTTTAAAGGGTGACTACCCTTGGTTTTATTGCTTTTGTTTGATTGGATGTTTGATTCTTGCATGGCTTGACGACATATTCCAAGTTTGGTTATTATTATTATTATGCTTATGTTTCATTTTCTTTTTACTTTCTTGTGTTCAATGGTGAGCGGTAGGATGAGTAGAACTCATGTGTTACTACAATAAGATGGAATGTGTGGTGGTGTTCTTTTATGCATGTTTTTGTTGTTTGTGTGTTTGGAATGGATGAATTGACTTTGTGAACTTGGTTGCATTACTTGTGCAAAATGACCTTTAACTCTATAAACTTTACCAAGTGTTTGATCATTTGTATGAAAAATTTCTTGACTATTTAGATGTTAAGCTCTGTTTTCACTCCAAGTATTGGTTAAATACCACATTCATTTCTTAGTTGATTTGGTCTAAATGGTATGAAGTTTTTGAAAATTGGTAGATTCCCTAGAAAGAAATTATTTAAGCATCTTTGGTCATTTTGCATGACTTGCATTGTAAGATGTTTTGTGGTTTACTAAGGTTTGGCGTAGGACATTAGTTTAAGTAGTGTGAATCCCTTATTTACCCATAGCCGGATTTTGGAAATGAACTAGGCATTTTTTTGGACCATTTGAGCCAAAAAGCTTACTTGGAAAACTATTATATCTCTAGTGTTCCCTTTTGAGCCTAGTTATAAGCCTTGATTCTTTGGATAACCACACAATTTGATCATATCCTTTTCCAGATTTACCATCTTTTTGTCTCATCACCTTGGTCAAATTAGGACTTAAGTTGTAAAGCTGAAATGACATGATAGAATGAAGTCAATTTTTGCACATTGGTGGGAAAATTGAAGTCTTGTTGTTTAATCCTTTCTCAATTTCTTTTTTGGTAATTAGTTGCAATAAAATTTAAGTTATCTTGTAATCTTGTTACTTGATACAAAAAAAAAAAAAATCTATTGTTGTTCTTTTATTTTCTACAGTTTTGTATGTTAATTGTGTAATAAAGGAGATTAAAAAATATCTCCTTAGGCAAAGATATAGTGTTCCGTTACTTGAAGTGGAAATTGGTCCATGTTTGGCATTTGTGGGGATGTTTATTCATGGAAAAAGCCTAAAGTTTGTCATGAATGACTAAGGTGAAATTGAACCACTTTTATCCAAATTTCATCATAACTTCACCCTAAGCCTATATTTACAAGATTGGAAAGTCCTATGGAGTCCTTAATCTAGGCTACAAGATCTTAGAGATTAATTGGGTGAAGCATTACCTTGATTAGTGTTCGTAGCTAAGTCTTATTGTGTCCATAAACTTCCTTGCATGCTCACTTGCATCTTAGATGCTTCTTGAAACAAGTCTTAGTGATTTTTCTAAATTTGAATATGATTTTTAAGAAATTCGACATGTTTATTCTTGATCACCTTGGAATTGAATTAACATTCTCCTAATTCTTCACTTGTCAACATGAATCGTGCAATTAAACTAGTCTTCTTTTTCAAAATCAGAAAGTGATTGAATATATTTAGTTTGTTGAGTTAAATCGACTTTTGCACATGCTTTAATGCTTTCTAGTTCCTCTTGTCAATTCTCTTTCATTTCCATTGGTGGTGTACTTTGTTATTTTTCTTTCTTGTTTTGCTCGAGACTAACAAAACACTAGGTTTGGAGGTGTGATAACTTTATTACATAGAGTTATAACTCTATTTTATCCTTATTTCCTACACAATTTTGACTATGTTAATCCCATTCAGATTAGTTCTTGGGTGTTTTTGTATATATTTCATATCTATCTATGATTTTTAAGAACTTAGACGTATATTAGGATTTTTGATAGAAATATAAACTAATTTGGGCTTAATTGACAATTATAATATTAGGTACCTTTTTAATTTATGTATTACGGTGCGTTTTGTAGATAATTTAGAAATTTATTGCTAGTTGAAGAAATGAAAAAAGCAAGGGGTTGGAATGCAATTTGTTGAAAAAGTCAAAGTCTAGTCAACAGCTTCAAAACCGCGGTCAAGGAATACAAGCCATGAAAGTCACAACCGCAGTTTCCATCACTTCAACGTCAAGGTGCAATGACCATAGTCAAGATATCAAATGAGTAAATTCAACAATTGCTGTTTTCAAGAAGAATCGAGATTCCATCAAGAACGCAGTCACTAAATTTGTATGGTTAAAATGGTGATCGCTGTTATGGACGGAAATGTCAGTACTTTAACTAGAATGATTTTTGAAATTACCATAGAAACACACCTACAAACATATAGTTGTAGGTGTAGTTAGTTTAGTAGTAGCCTCCTTAGTTAGACTTGTCCTGTCTTGTCAAGTATTATCTTCCTACTTTCATCTTCAACTTTAATTTTAGTTGTAAAAATTTTACCTTTTAGTCTTAAATTATTGGATTTTTAATTCTCTTCAATTTGATATCAATTTTACTTGCTTTCATTTTTTTCTCTCTTGCATTTTCATTGAAGTAAAATTTCAACTAGTTTTTAGACTTAGTTTAAATCTTTATATTAGTTATGAATCTTGTTTCAAATCTTGTGTTCCCTAAGTCCTAAGCTTCATTTAGTTATGGGTTTTCATTCATTCTAGTTTTCTTAGCTTAAACATTAGTCTAAGTCTAAAAATCTTGCACTTCACTTTCTTTCCCAAAATAGCAAAGAATGAAGAACTTGATAGCATGTTGTGTAAGAATTTCTATTTTTAGCAATTTCCACTTTATTGTTCAATCATTATGCAATCATTAGTTAGTCATGATTTAAATGCTTCCATAGAGTAGTATTTTATATTAGTGCCTTACTGTCATTTAATTTCTTGCTTTCCTAGCCTAGTCTTTAATTGCTTTCCTAGTGGTAGAGTAGTTTAATACTAGTGTTAGTATAATTGTTCACTTATTTAGATTTTACTTGCTTTCTAGTTTAGAATTTTAATTCCCTATTTTATTGTTCACATCTAGTTAGCTCTTTTAGTGTGGTAATTTAGTCTAGCATCCTACCTAAATTTTCTTGCTTTAGTTGAAGTAATTCTAGTCATAGTTTAAAGTCACCTCTCAATTGCTCTTGCATTTTATGTTACTTTTTAGTCTAGTATATTATAACATGTGCTTTCTTTTGTATAGTTGTCTAGTTTAATTTAGTATAAATTTTAATTGCTTTCTATATTAATTTCAGTGTTTTCCTCTTTCTTAAGTCTTTATTGCTTTAAGGCAAAGAATAGGAAATCATCTTTTTTTAATTGTCTAACTAGTGTAACAACCCAAATTGCCTAGTAATCACCAATCAATTCTCATGGGACTCACCAACTGACGTCCAAACGTACCTCGTATACTTGTTAGAGTGCATATGTTGATTAGGTGAAGTTAGGGTTATTTTTGTTACTTGTTTGTGTGTTTTTCACCTATTAATCTTTCCCGAACAACACCCAGTATGCAACTAAGTGGGGGCAATAATTACATAAGGATAGTGTCCTACACGTTTCAAAGCCGCCATTTGTGCTTTTGAATTATTATTCTTGAAATAATAATCTTAAAGAATTATTGGTCATCATGGAGGGAACTAGTATCAACGCTCCAAATTCAGAGATTACTTTCAATAAGATGTTTAATCCATGTGTGATTAAACTGGTAAGGTTTGATGACTCAAATTTCATTCGTTGGAAGGACAAAATTCTATTCCAGTTCACCGAATTAAGAATTACCAATATCTTGGATGAATAAGTTGCTACCAATACCCAATCTATAGAACGATGACACCCTTTATGTGATGATGAAACTTCTAATATTGCTTACTGCCCAAATCTCAATTCTTTCAATTTTATCCATAAATTCTTTTTAAAATTCTATAAGTAGCATTTAAAAAGTTGCTGAGAAGAAATCCTAGATAAACAATATTTGGGTAAGAAGAATGAGTGTCAGTTAATATTACGAGCAAAATGCCTTTCCAATTTCCATCATAGTGATTAGTGGTAGTCCTATTTTTTCATGAAGATGACTAATTGTTATAAAATAATAGAAAAGTAACTTAAAAGAGATAAGAATATTGAGAGGAGAGTAGAGCTATTATTTTATTCCTTTCAAGTGTATTAAACATAGAATACATGGCCTCTATTTATAGGCATACATGATAGCATATGAAAAAACTTGATATATGAGTAATAAATACTCATGAATAGGTACATTGGTGTAGCACATTGATCTCATGAGTAAAT
This sequence comes from Cinchona pubescens, assembly GCA_025175665.1. Taxonomy (NCBI): domain Eukaryota; kingdom Viridiplantae; phylum Streptophyta; class Magnoliopsida; order Gentianales; family Rubiaceae; genus Cinchona; species Cinchona pubescens. The sequence goes on from JANKKI010000276.1 coordinate 1,593,726, forward strand.
ACATTGAAGGTTCATTGTTTATATAAAGAGATTAGGATGTATGGGAATTGACAATGCAAATGACCATTCACAATCATTGAATTCATGACACATTAGGATGTATGGGAGTTGAAAATGTAAATGGACATCCACAATCAACGAATTCATAACATTCCCTATTGGATGTCCATGCATTAAAGAATATGTCTGATTAAAATCTTATTACCAGTGGAAAAAACCATAGTGAAGGAAAAATAGCATGAATTACTGCTTCATTAAAAACCTCTACCAGGAAAATCCCGTGAGAAAAAATCTTGGTAAAGGAAAAAAGAGTATAGTGCAAATTTACTCCCCCTCTAAGAATATTGCTTAAGATCTTTGAGTTTTAGCATTCCAATTTTTTGCACCAATTTCTTGAAACTTGCTATATGGAGTGATTTAGTGAGTAAATCAGCAGGATTATCACTTGAGCGAATTTGTTGAGCATTAATCTCACTATTTTGTTGAAGATCATGAGTAAAACAGAACTTTGGTGGAATGTGTTTTGTCCTATCTCCTTTAATGTACCCTTCCTTCAATTGGTTTATGCATGCAGTATTATTTTCATACAAAACTATTGGAATTTCTTTCTTGGCAGGTAGACCACGTGTACTTCGAATATGTTGAATTACTGACTTTAAATCTTAACCAGACACATTCTCGACTTGTCTCATGAATTGCTAAATTTATGCATGGTTAGTAGAAGTAGTAACTATAGTTTGTTTTATAGATCGTTATAATATAGCTGTACCTCCACATTTAAATAGCCTGTCCAGGATCTACCAGTATGTGGATTAGATAAATATCCTACATCTATATAACCAATTAAATCAGATACAAACATGTTAGTATAATATAAACCCATATCCATTGTACCTCAAAGATATCAAAATTTATATTTAACTCCATTCCAATATCTTTGTGTCGGAGCAGAACTATACATTGCTAATAAATTTATAGCAAAAGCTATATCCGGTTAAGTATTACTAGTAAGATACATTAGTGCCTCCTATTATTGCACTATGATATGGTACTTCAAGGCCAAGAAGTTCTTCATCATTTTTTTGAGGTTGGTAAGGGTCTTTTTCTGCATCAAGTAACCTCACAATCATTGGTGTACTTAATGGATGTGTCTTATCCATATAGAATTGTTTTAATACCTTAGTTATATAAGTAGATTGATAAATAAGAATTCTATCTATAAAGTGCTCGATTTGTAGGCTGAGCCAAAACTTTGGTTTCCAAAGTCTTTCATCTCAAATTCATTTTTCAAAAAATCTGTAGTTTTGAAATCAAGAATCAAGAGTGTATATTATTTGAAATCAACATAAACTACAACAATAGAAAACTAAGATCCAAGTCTTTTATAAAAACACATGTGTATATAGGATTATTCTTATATCCTTCTTTCAATTGATATTCACTTAGACGATTGTACCACTTACGTCCAAATTTTTTTAAACCATATAAAGCTCTACAAAATTTGATTGAATAAAGTTCTCGAGAATTTGACTTTGTTGCACATCAGATAACTTAAATCCTTCAGGAATTTTCGTATAGATATCTTAATCAAGTGAACCATATAAATAGGCACTCACTATATTCATTAGACGCATTTCAAGATTTTCATGTATTGCCAGATTTATCAAATATTGAAATGTAATTATATCTACTACAGGAGAATATGTATTCTCATAATCATTGCCAAGTCTTTGCAAAAACCCTTGTGCAACAAGACGTGCTTTATATCTCACGATTTCATTCTTCTCATTTTGTTTTCGCATAAATACCCATTTATATCCTAAGAGCTTGACATCTTCCAGTGTCCGGACTACAGGTCCAAAAACTTACATTTTTCCACTAAATTTAATTCAGCCTTGATTGCATCATTCTATTTTAGCCAATCATTTCTCAGCCTATACTCCTCAATAGACTTAGGTTCAAAATTCTCATTATCATTCACAATATTTAACGCTACATTATATGCAAAAATATCATCGACGTTTATGTGTATCGGCTCCTACAAAGATATCTTTGTCCTGACATGACATAATTTATTGAGATCTCTTCGTTATCATTTATTTTAGGTACCTGAATTTATTCTGGAATTTTATTTGTCATGTCAGGAGTCTCTTCTGGAGAATACTCCTTTGGATTATTCTCTTCTGGAGTTTACACTTCTGGAGTTTAGCCATCTTGAAATTTCGCTTCCTTTCTTTTTTTAGAATTTTTATCTTTGGAACCAATGGGTCTACCCACTTCAGGTGTGCCATAAACTAATTAGCATTGGCAGTTTGTCTTTCCGGGGCTTTAATTCTAATAGGAGCTTTTGCAGTGATACATCTGATTTAGTTACTCTCTTTGGGTCAGCAAATACGTCTACCAACTTATTTGTAACATTTTGTAGATGAATGATCATTTGAACTTCAAGTTCACATTGCCTTGTATGAGGATCTAAATGTGATAATGATAATTCATTCCAATTAATTTGTTTTTCCATTTGCTTATTTTTCTCCCCCCCCCTAATGTCGAGAAAATTGATTCATTGTCTTTAAAATGACAATCAGCAAACCTAGCCGTAAATAAATGTACAGTAAATGGTTCTAAATATTTAATTATAGATGAAGATTCATACTCAAAATATATTCTCATCCTTCTTTGAGGTCACATGTTATTATGTTGTGGTGGAGCAATAGAGACATATATTGCACATCCAAAACTTCTTAATTGGGAAATATTTAGTTCATAACCTGAAAACAATTGTAAAGGTGGAAACATATGATAACTTGTTGACCTAATGTGTATGTGTTATTGCATATAAAATAGCATGTCCCCAAGTAGATATGGGATTTTGTTCTCATAAGTAATGGCCTTGCAATCAATTATAATCGAAAATGATTCTGTCAAACTATTTTATGTATGACACAAGCAACAGTATGTTCAATAACTATTCCAATTGACATGCTATAATCATTAAAAGTTTGAGATATAAATTCAACAGTATTATCAAGATGAATTGTCTTAATTGGATAATTAGAAAAGTGTGCTAGCTAATTGAACTAATTGTGCAAGTAATCTTGCAAATGCCAAACTTCAGGATGATAATAAGCATACATGTGACCACCTAGTTAATACATCAATTAAAAGTATAAAATATCTAAATGGTCCAAATGGCCGATGTATAGGTTCACATATGAATACTTTCTACAAAAAATGCAGGGGATTCAAGTCCAAATTTAGCTGATGATGGCCTAATAACCTAATTTACCTTGAGAACAAGCAACACATGAAAATTTATTAAATTGAAGAAACTTCTAGGTTTCAATGAATGATCACGTGCATTTTTGATAATTTTTTGCATCATTATTGAACTGAGATGGCTCAACCGGTTATACCAAAAGTAAAATCACTTTGATTAGTAAACTTTCGGTTTACTACAACATGTGTATCAATCATAGTTACCATTGTGTAGCACAATCCAAAGGACAAAGAGGTTAATTTTTTTAACAAACATTTCTTACCTGAAATGATAATAGTAATGTAGAGATATTCCTTATTGCCAGTTGTTTCTATACGATATCTATTAAGTCAAATATTTTTAGAACTTAATAAATTTCTTTGGGACTTGAGAGAGAATAATGTATCTTTTATTGTAAATTTTGTTCTTCTGGATAATGAGATATTAGCTCTTCTAAAACTTTCAATTTGTTTTGTACTACCAGATATTGTTTGAACATATGCTGGTCTCAAAATCAAATTAGAAAAATATTTTTTTATCTTTAAATATAGTGTGTGTAGTAGCACCATCTGCAAGACACATATCTTCATAATTGATGTTGAATCCATTTATATAGATATCCATAATGTTCTACATTAAATAAGAAAAATATAATAAGAAAATAATACAACATGATAAAGTAACAAAATATAAAATATATAAAAAAATTCTAAAATTATAACAAAGATATATGAAATAAAACATTAAGGATTTTTGTTTCTCTCTTTAGGTACTTCCACCAATAACCATACGATCAGTACTTCCTTCAATAAAGAAATCAGCAACATCCAGAATTATAATCTGTGGTGTCACCATGATTAAAATCATTGAAGACAAGATTTGTTTTTATGGTCTTCCCTTTGTCTTTCAATGATGCTTGGTATAGTTCAACAAGATGTTCAGGCATACGATAGGTACGTGACCTATGGCCCTTCATGCCACAATGGTAACATTCATTATCACATCCTTCTTATTCTATATATTTTTGCCTTTATCTTTTGTTTCTTCATTATTTTACGACTTCTGGTGATGTGTTGTAGTTTTATAATTAGAACAATGTTTATTCTGACCACTACGAGTATATTGATTTCCACCATATGCACGTCCATGACCACAAGCACGACCACGGCCACGACTACGTTCACGTCCATAAGTTTTGTTAAATGTTGTCGTATTCACTTCAGGGAATGGAGCATAACTAGTAGGACGAGATTCATAATTTTTTAGTAAAAACTTGTTATTTTGTTCAACCACAAGAAGACATAAAATCAAATGAGAATATTTTGTAAAACCTTTTTCATGAAATTATGGTCTTCCTGCTGCAGGAGCATATCAGAGATGAGAAAAATAGAGAATGTTTTCTTTAACATATCCTCATCAGTTATTTTTTCTCCACATAATTTTAGTTGAGACCTGATTCACAACATAGCTAAATTGTACTCACTAATAATTTTAAAATTCTCTTAGTGTATCTTTCTTGCAAAGTTTGCAGAGTTCAAGCGGACCTTTTATCATAAGATAGCTTTTAGTCTTTCATGGCAAAGAAAAATCATTGCTTTAAATTTCTCTTGATTAGATGTTGTATTTACATTTTTAATTGCATCACCCAAATTCATAGCATCTAGATGAATTTCTGTATTTAGCATCCATGGTAAATAATTCTTGCCTGTAACGTCAGGGGCCACAAATTAAAATTTTGATAAATTTGACACAATGCAAATTGCAAACTGCACTTTTAACAAGAAATTAGATAGAAAACCATAGTGAGATGATGATGATGATGATGATAATTCAAACTTATTGTAAAATGAATGTGTATGAATGTAAATACCTATAGAGGATCAACTCAACCTGAAAGTGATTATGAATATCTTATATGATTAACTAATGAAATAAGAGACTCATACCAATAATGTGTTATAAAATAATAAGAAACTTAAAAGTGACAAGAATATGAAAAGAAGAGTAGAGCAATTATCTTATTCCTTTCAAGTGTGTTTAACATAGAATACATGGCCTTTATTTATGAGCAAACATAGTAGAATATGAAGAGACTTGATATATGAGTAATAAATACTCATGAATAGGTAAATTAGTGTAGTACATTGATCTCACTAGTAAACAAATTGAAGGTCCATTGTTTACATAAAGAGATTAGGATGTATGGGAGTTGAGAATGCAAATGAACATCCATAATTAATGAATTCATAGCACATTAGGATGTTTAGGAGTTGAGAAAATAAATGGATTTCCACAATGAATGAATTCGTAACACTATTTTCTTTTTCTTTTTGTAGATGAACATACGTGTTTTTTCTAAATTTCTATATGTTTTCTGGTATATCTAGGTGCACAAGATTATCTAGAGGTTGGGTGTCATGATTTGGCAATCAAAACAGATTTTAAAATGTTTGGTCTAGGTTTTATATTGTAAATTCAAAATCATGAAGTGTTTTGCTTACAGTAAACTATATATTGATTATAGCTCCAGTCCCCTTACTGAAAGAGTTAATTATATTCTATCTCTTTAAACTTTAGATGCGTTAACCCTTTAGTTCTTAACTTTATCTTTTGAGCACTAAAATCTTTCTGTTATGTCAGTTAAATATTTTGACCATTTTACCCTTATTTAGGCTAATCTTTGTTTTGTTGTTTATTTTTGATGAATTAATTTTTCACAAAGAGAATATTTAATTCATGTAGAATTTGATCTTAAGAGATGTCTAGAAGAATATGATAAAATTTGATAGAAATTATTTTTTAAGCACAAATCTCCATAACGGACGATTAATTATATCGATGTCAAGTCTTGATTAAAATGACTTGTTTAACTTGTTCTAATTTTGACTTAATGGAAAGATATATCCATGAGTTTAGAAATTTTGAATTAGTTTTAGGGTTAATTGCACTTTGCACCCTTAAACTATCTTATTTTTGCACTTTGCACCCTAAAGTATCAATTTTGGCAACCAACTATTTCCAACTTCCAAATTTTTGTATAGTGCACCAGTTAATAAAAAATAGACCGTAAAATGACCTATGATCACTACTAATTTACTCAACTTTCAAAAATATCCCTTCTTCAATCACACACCATACACTAGCACAACATTCTTAGATTTTTGGAACGATTCCAAGTCCAAATTTGGGTTCAAATTCAGTTAATAAAACTCATGAGTTTAGGGATAGTTAGACCGTAGTTTTTACTCTGGAAGTAAAACAGCTTGTGAAAACTGTTAAGTTGCGTGTTGTTCATCTATATCTCTGGTTGGTTTTGCTAGAGAAGAATTATGTTCTCTGGCAGAAACAATATCAGGAAATCATTATCCAATAAATAATCGTTGAATTAAATCAATGTCATTGAATCTTAGCTTTCGATTCCTAGATTTCCTTTACCTCTTTAGGATCACTAGAAAGAATAGTAGTTAAGGTTGTAGATATATATGGGTCATTTTCTATTCACCATTCAGTAATTGGTGCAATGTGCAAAAATTTAGAAGTTGGAGGTGGTTGATTGCCAAAATTAGTACATTAGGGTGTAAAGTGTAAAATCTGAATAGTTTAGGGTGTAAGTGAAATTAACCCTTAATTTTATTCATTAAAATAATTTTCGACAATTAGAGTATAAAGAAAATTTTTTATATAAGAAAAAAAAGAAAGTGCATTATTTTATTTTTTTTATTGTTGGTGGTTAAAGAAATAGAGAGCAAATGGAGGTAAAAATAATAATAAAAATAGGAATATAATGACCAAAACACTGAGTTGACATAATGCAACTATGTAAGGGATTAAGTGTTCAAAACACAACATTCGAGACTAAAGTGTTATTGACGCTAAAATTTGAGGAAGTACAATAATACAGTGTAATTAAACAAGGGGTTTAACAATAATTTTAGACGCCGTTAGGGTTGACTATTAGTACAAGGACTTTAGTACTCAAAAAATAATGTTAAGAATTAAAGTATTAATGATGTTAAAGTTTAAGAGATAAATGCAATTAAACATTACATAAATGGTTACCTTTTTAAATATGGTTTGATGGAGGAAGCGAGGAACTAACAAGGGGCTTCACAAAAAATTTTAGACGCCATTAGAGTTGAATATTAGTATAGGTACTTTAGTACTCAAAAAATAATGTTAGAGATTAAAGTGTTAAATTTAAAGCAATTAAACATTACTTAAACGATCACCTTTTTAAATATGGTTTGATGGAGGAAGTGGGGAACTTTTTACACTGACGATAAATGAAAGATTAATCCATTTACTTATTGAACAAAGAATACATAGACTAAATTATTTGCAAGAAATGACAGTCAAGTAATTAAAAAAATAGTATTTTATTTAAATAATAGACAACAGTCTTTTATTTTAAGTCTAAATCTTTAGTTTTGTTATTCATACTTTAGAAAATAGTCTATCTAAGACGGATGCAATAGTCAAATTTGAACTTCAAAACATTGAAAATAATTTCTCTTTTCTCTTCTTAAGCATTGATACCACATCCCAATAGGCAAATAATCTATACTATATAGTATAGCAAAGGAGTTGTTTGTGAGAAGTTCTACTATCCTGACAAGTGAAAAATATAAGTAAATCATAATAGCAAAAGTAAAAAATAAAATACTTAATTATTAATAATTTGAATTCAAATTATATAACTAGATCCTATTTTAACTACTTTGATTTGATCAAAATCCTTACATTATGTAACATGTCTCTTATAATTTATTTTTTCTCAAAAGAATTAAAAAAAACTATATATTATGGATCATTACATAAGTATCAATTATTTACAACACATGACAAATATAAAATGATGTTGTTTATAATAAATTAGAAATAAAAATACTTTACATAAACTAAATGTTTGATGTGTTAATAATAAATTAGAAATAAAAATACTTTACATAAACAATGTTTGATGTGTTATTATTATAAGTTTGAAAAATGTGTAATATAATTATGCATGAGTAATTTCCATTCTTGTAACCTAATTATAATACTTTTTAAAAAAAATAATAAGAAAAATTATAAATTTAAAACCTAAACTATTTTTAAAATCTCAAAGAGATCTCTCAAATTATCTTTTAGATTTTTTGTTTTAAACTATTTTTTAATCGCACAAAAGTCCCCCAAACTTTTTTATCCATCAAGTATTTTCATAATCCACAGATATATCCTTTACATTTATTTAACTCTTTTGTCCCTCAAGATTTTTGTTTTTGTTATGATGGCTAGATGTCCTTTTGATTGAAAGAAAGGAAAAGAAAAACATTTGAGGGACCTCCGTGAAATTGCAAAAATGAGGAGTTGAAAATTTAGATAAAATTTTGAGGACCTTCTTGAGAGACTAAATTTACAATTCTCTCAATTGACTAATCGCGTACTGTATTACAAGAAAAAAGTAATAATTCTAAAATTATTATTTTTTTCTTTTCATCTCATTCTAATGCTATGTTCATTAATAATTAGTTGTTAATAGATGTTATTATTAAACGAGGACATAAACATATTCGTTAAAAATATAATTTCAATATTATGTCTTCTTTAATTTTCATTAATTTTTTTTATATCATCACATTTACAATTATACTTTGAATAATTGTATGTTGATGAGAAAATCAATTTTTGGAAGTGATTCTTTTTTTTCTTTCTTTTCATCTAGATGATAATTACTTTTTCTTTTATCTATTTATCTTTTTAAGATCCACCTCTCCCTCTATCTTTAGTAACTCAAACGCACGACCAATAGGTCATAGGAGAAGTGTCTTACTACATAAGCTGTACTTCATTGTCATTACACTTTCTTTTATATGTCATAAAAGTATGATATTTTCATTTTTTAAATCATTTTGATGAAATTATCTTGACTAATTTAATTTGCTCAATGTAAGGCCCTTACATTATGTAACCTGCTTTTTATAATTTACTTTCTCCTAGAAGAGTTACAATGCTAAATATTATGGATCATTACATAAATATCAATTATTTACAATACATGAAAAGTATAAAATAATGTTATTTATAATAAATTATAAATAAAAATACTTTACATATATAATGTTTAATGTATTATTCTTAATAATTTGAAAAAATGTGCAACATAATTATACATGATTAATTTCATTCTCGCAATCCAATTATAATACTTTTATCAAAACTTAATAAGGGATAATTACAAATTTAATTCTTAAACTATTTTAAAATCTCATAGAGATCCCCAAATTTTTTATTTTTTATTTTTTGTACTAAGCTATTTTTTAATTGCATAGAAGTCTCCTAAACTTTTGGCCCCTCAAGTATTAATATAATATTTTTCATCTAAATAAAAATTACACTTTCTATTATTTATTTATTTTTTAAAATCCACTTCTCCCCTTATAGTGATTCGAACCATCATAGGACCAATTGGCCATTGAAAAACAGTCTTCCACATAAGTTGCACTTTGTTGTCATTACACTTTCTTTTAAATGCCAAGAAGCATGACATTTTCATTTTTAATCATTTTGATGAAAGCATTTACCTATTGAAATTTTGATCTCGAGGTCATATCTAGAATTGTCTTCATGAAAATCAATATGTAATCTTTCAAAATTTATTTTTTTTTGGGAAAATGACTTTAATAGTGCCTCACATTTCATGTTTATACTTATTTAGTTTCTCACATTCAAAATTATACATTTTAGTCCCTCACAATTTCAAAACATACCATTTTGGTCACTCAACACAATTATGGATATATTTTAATCTAAAATAGTCACATGTATCATATGTAACATATTTAAGGGCAAAATTGATAATACATAACTTTAAACACTAAATTGTCCCAAAAAAAAAGAGGTTAGGGCTACTAGAGTAGGGGTAACGGAGGAAAAGCGGTGAAAGAGGGGAATAGGGGTGGCTCTAATGGTAGGTGAGCATGTTAGGGTGGTTGTGGATGAAATTTTTGGTTGTGTGTTTAGTATTTAAAAGTTGTATATTGCCAACTTTGCCTATGAAAAATATAACATTCGGTACGCCTATGAGTATTTCAAGCCAAGACATGCCCGTAATTATGTCAAGGGACCAAAATGGTGTATTTTGAATTTGTGAGAGCAAAAAATGCAACATTTTGAATGTGATGGACTAAATATGTACAGATGTAAATTGTGAGGAACTATTAGGTTTGTTTTTCTTTCTTTTTTTTTAAAAACAAATGGTATGAATTTTGTAAAGATTATCATACAATGAGACTAACATTTGTGATTAATCAAGTATAATTATGTGCATGATAATTAATGTTCAATAATAAGTTTTTGTAGGACAACACAATAGTTTTAATTGCACTTTCCGTAATCATGCTACTTAATTGTCATCTTTATGTTTTACATACTATATATAATTACTTAGTTAATGATAAAGTTTCAAGAGTTTAATAATCATTCTACTGATATTATTTTATTATATAAGTTGTATATATTTATTTTCCCTGCATAGCACGAGTTATCAACTAACTAATGTAGGTATAAGCACCAAGGTTTTGGACCTATGATAAGTATCGGAGTTTAATCCTTACACAGTTCTTAACATTTTTCCTTTTCTCTTGCCTTGGGTTGAAGAAATAGAACGCATGCTATTATGCATAAACTAAAGATTCAATGGTGCTTTCTAATACACAATATTTTAGTCCATGATATATGATAAAAATATAAGACTAATTTAATTTTGTACCCTTTAAAATATACTCAATTTTTATTTTATACCCCTAATTTTAATTCTGGATACTTTTCACCCTTAATTTTGAAATTCGTTCTACCTCAATCTAATTTTAACATCATCACCAAACTTAACGCAATCTTTGTTTATGTACCAAAAATATTGTGGCAACATTATTGTATATCCTGCTAACTTTGTTGTGCACACAAAAAGATTCCAAGTTAATTTTAGTGGCAGTGAAATTAGACTAAAATTGCATGAATTTGAAAATTAGGATGCGAAATATCTAAAATTGAAATTGGGGGTGCAATAACAATTTTTAAAATCCATGTTTAGTATTTTTTTTTTTTGTCTTTAAAGTTGATTAGGAACAAGAATGCATCTACGTTTGAAAAAATATATATAAGCACTAAAGTTAAATATGTAAGTTACTATTTTATATAAATCTCATACAGTTAATGCTTATTTCCTATAAATAATTTTTAATCCTTTTTACAGGCTGAAATTTGAAAATTTTTAAGAGTGCATTCGAGAATTGTGTTGTTTTAATCTATTCTTTTAGTTTATAGTGTTATAAATTGTAATAGCATTAAGGTTTCGTTCGAATAACGTAAATTATTCATTATTTTCTAAATAATACTTTACAATCATTTGTAACACATTTTTCAATTAATTTTTAATCTCACATATGTCAAATCTAAAAATTTATTACGGTAATTATCAAATTTAAATAATATCATGAAAAATAGCTATCCAAACGGTATCAAATTTTGGGTTAACTACTAAAAAATTTATTTCTTCAATTTACATATTTGACATTTTAATTTCATAATCTTTTTTTTTCCTGTGCATAGCACGAGTTTTTGGCTAGTAAGCATATCAAATTGCTAGGTGGTTGATGATTTTGGACTTGAAAATTTTAAATGGACAAATGTGTAGCTTTTGGAAGAAAAACTATTTTCTTTTTCATTTACAAGCATTTTTCCTTTTTGTTCTTTTTAGTGATTGCTGACTTAATTGAAAGAAAAAATACTAAAAACACGTAATAGTTAACAAATGGAATGCTTAGCTATGCAGTCTTTAGGTAGAATACCTCTCTCATAAAAAATTATAGGTAGATACATCTCCTTTGCATTTTTGTCACAATTTTTTCATTTAGTGGATATAATTCAAATCAAGATTTTCTAATGTGCGTGAAAATCTTTATACTCACTCTGCTCGGCTCGACTCGGCTCACAGGTAATCATTTATACTGGTTACTTGTTCTGCTGTTTTTCTTGTAGAAATTATTTGTTGCAAATATAAAAGTAAGGAATAAAGAATTGGCAGTGCTATTTGATTTCGTGTCATTTCAAATTTTTCCTTTGAGAATGACATTCAGGTACTTTGGCAATCTAAATTGGAAATAACATTTCAATGTCCAATTAGGCAATTATATAAAGTGAAATTCTTGAAATTACTAGTTAATTATTTTGGATAGTTATTATTTGGACTAATTACTATGGTAATGATATTAGTTGTGTTATATGTAAGATAAAAGATAGCTGAAAATGTGTTTAAGTAATTATTGCAAAATATTATTTAGAAATAATAGAAAAGTTATATTACAAGGAACCCGCTTATGGTTTACCTAATATTCAAGTTAACCCCTATAATTTATAAACTTATAATTTGCCCTCTTACGGTTTGTGTTAACGTAAAACCGTTAAATATTTTATTATTTCTGTAATGACTATTAAGAAGTTGAAAATTTTGATTTAAAAAGTTATTTTAATCATTTTAAATCTCTAATCAAGGTTACTTATATATTTTAACATATAATACACAACCCTTCCCTTCTAGAGAAGGGTGTTGCTAGGCAGTGAAAGGGTACTAGTTTAGGGACATTTTTACTTTTTGCTCTAATCCATTAAGTTTTTAACTTTTCATTTATTTTATAAAAAAAAAATCTAAATTATAAGGGCGTGGTTGTAGGTTTGAAAAATGGACAAAAACATAACATTAAAAAAAATTACAAGAAATTCCTTGTAATTTACCATAAAAAATAATAACAGTCCAAACGAAGTCATGTTTTTGCAAGTGTAGAGCTAAATTGACCATTACACATGAGTGTGATTATTGCCAAAGCAATTCTCATCCATCTAGAGTAATTTTTCCTTAATGGACAAAATTGCACTCAATATGATCTTATGCCCAAATTTTTAATTAACCCATAATACAGTCCATATCTTTTAAAATGATTGCCGTCGCCACTCGACACTGCAAATTCGCCGAAAAGTGTTTCTCGCTGACTGGATTGGAATAATGCAACCCTCAAATTTTCAAATAGATCAGGAATGTAACCAAAAGGGACTAAAGTGCCACCAAATGAGCTTGAACAGTTGTTGGCCTCTTCCCTTTATTTACCAAATCAAACAAAAAAATCTAACTAAATGTATACTAAAATTATCTCTAGAAAATACCTATCACAAATGTACTGCAATTTGTTCATTAAATTTATACGTGCCGAATTAAAATCAACAAAAAAAAACCAAAAATACCAATTGAAAAAAAAAAAATTGCAATAAAAACTACACCTCAACTTATGCAAAGTAGTAGATTGGCAATTTTTATTTTTCAAATTTTTTCTTTGCTTAACTTTTTTTTTTTTTTTTTTTATGAATATATCTGTATGATGTTTTTGAGGTGGAAAAGGATAGGGGAATTCTAACAAGGAAGGAGGTGTCGGGGATGGGATGGGATTGGAGTTAGGGGGATTTGTGGATCGGAGATTAGAAATACTATTGAAATATGAAGATAGAGCAGGATTTTAATATTCAAAACATATCTAATTTTTTTGTATAGTAGATTGTACTAGTTTTAGTTAATTAAATTTCAATTATAAGAGGTGGATGTGAATAAAGTAAGATTTCTTAACAAATAAAAGTAGCTAAAGATAACATTTAAGTAATAATTAAAATTTCTACTATTAATTATGTAATTTATTTTCTACTTCCATTATTTACTATATAAATGTTCTATGTGTTTAACATTTCACGTGTCAATTATTCAAAACTTCACGAAAGGTAGTCTTGGCATGAAATACATATATTTAAAACTAAAACTTCTCATGCCTTCATATTTTATGCAAGTATTGAATCCACTGTTTTTTAAAACTATGAATTCATTTTATAGATATAACCAAATAAATAAATCGTTAAAATTGTTTTTTAGAGTCGACTACTTAGTTTGTATTTATTTTTAAATAATATAATCAACCAGATAGTAATGAAGTTAGACCAAGTTTTTGAATATCAGAACTTATTAGTTTGTTATATGGTTGATTATATTAGTTTATAGATATAAAATAAATAAATAATGTAACACGTGTTATATTTTGGTGACTCCTTACACAATGGGGGTTTTGCTTTAATTAGTAGTGACAATGAAGTATAATTTAGGTAGTAAGACATTTCTTCTGTGATATATTAGTTATGGGTTTGAGTCGCTAAAGGGTAGGAGAGAAATGAGAAAAAAAAAAACATAGTATAGCTGGTATAGATGGTGTAACTGATAAGAATAGAGAAAGTAGTTCAAATAGGTTAAAAGTCTTTTTTGATAATGATATAATTGAATAAAGATAGGAAAAGTACTTAAAATACGTTCAAAGTCTTTTGCTAAAAATTCAAATTTTTGTTAAAGTTCAATTTTTTTTGAAAGAAATTATAAAAAAAAAAAAAAAATAGTATGTAAAAGGAGAGCATGACAACTGTCATGCTCTTGCTTTACTTCTAGTTAACACCTCTTAAATTTACATAATAATATAGATAATTAAAAAGTTTGACAGAAAGAAAATTTTGTGAATAGTGCAAATAATGATGAATAATGCAAAATATGGTTAATAGTTAAATAATGGTGAATAGTGCAAATAATGGCGTGTAAACAATGGTGAATCATACAAAAAATGCAATAGTAAATATTCCAAAAAAAAAGTAGTGCTTTGAAAGTCAGTTCAATAGTCGAACCAGTTGACTGATTAGTTCTTGATTTTTCAAATTCAAATGGTTAAACTGGTTCAATAATTTTATATAGTTTAAAAATCAATTAATCTTTAATATTAAAAATTCTATACTATATGTCAATGGAGAGAATCTTTTAGTATATGTCACTTTAAAAACTTCCTATTTTTCCTTTATTATCATTGATAATATCGTGTCAAACCACTATTAATAACTACCCTATATAACTTCTTCTTCTTTTCTTTTTTTCTTTTTACTTATTCTTTTAAATAAGATCTCACACATATAGTATGTTTCTTCCCCACTAGTATCTATATCTATCTATATTATATATTAAGCAAAAGGATGGGTTGAGAAGCTAACACAAAATGAAAAGTGTGATATTTACCTTTTTTTTTCTCATTCTTTCAATATTTCTAATTTGTTAGAAAAATACAATTAGTCAATCCATGAGTATTCGAAAAATAGGACCTTTTATTCATACATTTTGCTAAACTTTTTTCAGTTGTTATCTCACCCAATCTACTAATGAAAATTTTTCAATAACAAAAAGGGGCAAAATCAATTTAGGGTTGATGAACTGAAATAACTATTTGATAGCACTGATCTCACCATTTCGATCTAATGAAAAGCAATACATGATTAATCCATAACAAAAATATATCTTTCATTTTTTTTTCTTTATTGAGCTTATTTTTATACAGTCGACCTTACTCAATAGGAACAAGGCTGGTTTGTTTGTTTACTGAGCTTATTTTTAGAGAACTCTACCAATATGTATATCTTATATTAAGATTCAAATCAAACTAACTAGATAAGAACTTCCTAATTTCAAATTCAAGGTGAACATCTTTGTTTATTTTTCTTTATTTAAACAATTTAGTGGTTGGAATATTTTTTTCAATAAATACAAAAATTTTCTATCAAAAGCCTCTAAATATAAACTAGATGTTAACCCGAGCATTTGTACGAGATTCTTATTAGTTTCCTAAATTGTTTGAAATGACGATAAGGAAACAAAATATAAATTGAGTCTTAAAAGTTAGTGAAAATATAATTACTTTTCTTGAATATTAAAACACATTTTATCTAAAAAAAATGAATTGAATAACACAGTAAACTTTTAGTTGTTCACAAGAAAATATGAGTATAGATATAAATAGGTGCATAAAACTAGTATAATTCAAATTGCTTGACCAAGTTTTTGCTCAATTATCTATGCCACCTAGGAAAAAGAAAAATTTTAGTTGATTTATTGTCTAACCTTAATAAATATTAATATACCATATGCTTAAAAAAAAAAAAATACTTGATTGAAATAGCAGCTTTCATATACAGTACAGATATTAGATAACTTATCATAATCATATCATATAGATTTGATATTCGAAACTTAGGAGATTTATTTCATTAAGAATAATTTTCAATAGATCAGCAATAGCATGGGAGGATGAATATTTATATTCAATTTCTATAATTATTTTCTTATTTTTGTTTTGTAATTAGTAAAATTTATGTATATTATTATTTAGCTTTGTTTGTCTTTATATGGATAAATTACTAATGGTTTTATGGCGAAAAAATACTAAAGGTTTTATATCGTAATCATTATTTTATTATAAATAAATTTAAGGCAATGATTTTGTCACTTCATATATAGCTTCAAGCACTCCACCCTTAATTTTCCAACAATAAAATGACCTAAACAACCTCATAATATTTTAAGTTAGAAACTTAACCTTACATAGTATAGTCTCACCAAATAAAGTGTTTTTCTTCCTATAAAATTCTCAAACTTAAGGTCATTTTTTTTAAAAAAAATTTAACTTCTGAAGGTGCTATGATTTTTAAAGTAATAAAGAAATAATATTTTGGTTAAAGTGATGATATTTCTTATTATGAATTAGGCAAGAATTTTTTTGAAGTAAGGTTTGTGGTCAACAGTTGCGTTTTCATTAATGAATTTTATCTATTTTATTTTACCTAAATTTTATCATTTTTTTATTATATATGTTTTTTAGCACATATTAATGAAATTTATCTAATATGACTAGCAATTTTGATATCAATACAAATTAGTTGGGCATGGATATTTAATTAGGTTAGTTTTATATATGAAAAGTATGAGTTGAGTGCCAAAAGTTAAATTTGGAGTATCAAAATCAATTGCCAAAGTTAAATATAGATATTCATCCTCCTGTGCATAGTACAGGATATTCAACTAGTTAACTAAATAAGAAACACTATGCTGCCTATCCTATCCCCAACATCAAGAAATTCCCAAAATCTCAAAAAGAAAATTTTGATAGCCTTTCCATCTCTTCTCATGCTTTAGATTATCTTCCCAAAGACATTATTTCTACAAATTCAAACTTCAAAAACCGTAGAATTTGTCCATTATCCTCAAAATACTCAATAATTTCTAAACCACAAGTATTTCCAACAACTTGAAAAACCAAAAGCACGCATGGACACTACCTCAAGAAACCCTAATTACTTAATGAAACAAACAAATTATAGCTCTTACTACTTTTTCATTTAGCTTCATACTTAAAATGTGCGGGAGAAAGAGTCAGAGAGTCCTAAAAAATGTCAAGGCATGTAGCGGGGCAGATGTTGAGGGTTTTTAGACCTCAAGAGATAGAACAATTGTAGATAAGAAGAGTTCAGTTCAGGGTTCTACTATGCGGCAATAGCTTATCATTGGGTAGTTCATCACCTGAGAAGGATATGGCCACCGACTCTATATATAAATAAATCTACTATAGAAATCTATATTGTTCTTTAGTCTAATATAAAAATAAAATAAAACTAAAATAAGTAGAAATAATACAAAGGACAACGATGCTTAAAACTTTAGTGGGTCAACTCTATTACATGAGAGGATTCCTAATTGTTATCTCGTACCATGAGATATGAAAATGAACCTTAAAATGAGATTTCGAAAAATGAATCTCACAACATCTTAATCATGCTAATCGAAGTCTTTGCTTGGATTTGCCATTAATTTATTCTTGTTTTGTTTTGTATTGGGTTTTGATACATGAGAGCTATAAGCCTATGAGCACGTCACAATAATGAGAAAAATGAGTCACAAAGTTGATGGATACTGTGGATAAAGCAATTACTAACGGTCTAAAGTTATGGATCTATGATTTTTTTATTTAAATGCAAGTTTTTGGTTTTTGGGAGCCCAAAAACATTTTTTTTTTCTTTCTTCTTTTAAACTTAAATTTTGTGCTTTGGCAAAATTTTCATAGCCCAAAACCTAATCTTCTTCTTCTTTTATTTTTTCTCTAATATTCAAGTTTTGGGCTATTGGTAGCCCAAAAGTTTAAAAAAAAAGTAAATTACAAGGAACGCCCTTATGGTTTGACTAATATTTAGACTACCCCTATAGTTTACAAAACTACAATCTACCCCCTTGTGTTTTGAGTTAAAGTGAAATCGTTAAATAATCTGTTAATTGACTGTTAGGAAGCTGAAAGTTTTTAATCTAAAGTTTTATTTTAGTCATTTTAAGCCCTAATCATAGTTAGTTATGTATTTTAAGCCTCTAATCAAGGGGTATTAAGCTTAAGGATAGTTTTTACTTTTTACACAAATTCATTAAATTTTAAATTTCCATACATTTTATAAAAAATCAAAACCACTAGGGGTGAATTGGAGGTTTGCAAACTATAGAGAAAAAAGGTAAACATTAGTCAAACCACAAAGGAGTTTCTTATAATTTACCCAAAAAATTCAATGGGCCAGCCAAGATTTGACTAGTTTACCCAAAAGTCATAACCAAGATTTGACCAGTTATCTAACTCTTACTAGTTTTATAATTTTATTATTGGGTTTGTTTAGTTTTTAGTCAGTTTTTACTATACTATACAACTGGACTGGATGCATGGCTGGTTCTCGATTTAAAGGGTCGAATTAACCATTCTGATTTGAGTTTGAAAATACTAAGAAAATGCAAATAGTATAAATAATGATGAATAATATAAATAATATGGTAGTGAATAGCGAAAGCTACTATGTCTAAATTTTCTTTACTACGTAAGAAGTAATAGTGAATTATGTTGGAGCAATTTAATAAAAATACAAAATAACTTTTCAATTACAATTTGCTACTATTATTGAGAAATTTTATAACTTGTCTAACGGTCATTATTAATTCAAAATAAGACCATTACATAATGAATTTATTCAATGAATTTTGTAACTAAAATTTATTTATATATCTTACCTTAATGCTAATGAATTTGGATAATGAACCATTAAAATCTACTTATCCTATTTCAATTCTAGAAGTGCAACTCTAATTTTGAATCTATAAATTGAGTTTGTGTTAACATTAAAACAGGAATAATCTAATCTTTTGTTACTATTATCTCCTTACAAAATTTCCTAGCAAATATCCATTTTCAAATTTTCACAATTATAACTATATGGACAAAATAGGGTGTGTGGAGAAACTTCTACTTTTTTTAGTTGTGCTAATCAAAGGGAAGTAACAACCTTGAGTTGGGCTGTTATATCCTGGAGGCAACGTGGTAACAACCTTCTGCATAAGAGTTAAAAATCTATAGGGACACTAATCGTCTTAAAAAAAATGAATATGTCTCAACTCAACCGTATTTCTTGGTAGCTATTAGATCATGCCTCGTTCTATGAATGGTGCAAAATAGTACTAAATTTTTATATTTCCATCTGAAATCAAGGTAACATTTATCTTGTGAATATTTTGAGTTTAAATTATTTGAGATGTTGATTGTGATTAACATGTTATTTTAGGTGTAGAATCAACAAATTATGATCCATACAATAGGTAAATAACACTGTCCAAATAGATGCAACATGCAATAACTACCATTTCTATTAATTAGATCATCAAGTAGTAATAATATAATCCTAGATATATTATCTTGGATCTGGATAATTATTTGCCTAAATGGAATATATCTCCTTGATTTCAAGCAAAACAAATGAAACGGTCTCATCAATAACATTCTTACAACCCATTGTCATCATCTTATCCAATGAATGGAACCCAAGATATATACTCTAGAACTCATTCCTCTTATGCTATTATGTAATTTTCTAGGTCAAAGCTATAAAGTTGAAGAAAAAATACAATAGAATTACCAAAATATTATTGTTTTTTGTTTTCTATTTTGAGTTGTATTTAAGAAAGAATTAGGCTACTTAAGTTTAAAATTCATGAGCGTATAACTCGAATTAGATCCAAAACATTCATTAATTGGTGATGAGTATATCAAGGAAGTGTTGCTAGGCTACTTAAATTGGGGAAAAATATACAAGAATATCATTTCAAATGACGCTCTCCTACATCATGCGGTAGCTATTTAGTTCAACCATGATTCACCTAGGGTAATCTATATGACATGGGTCAGAGTTCCTATGGTCCTCAAACCTAGTGCGGCCGCCCATCCTTCAAGAGGGATGAAGTCTTTTCAACAAATTATGATCTCCAAACTAGAGTAAATATGCGAGTGCAACAGAATTTTGATTGAACTAGAGATTTAGCTATAAAATGAATAAATTGATTGACAATACTCGTCGAGATTATGGCTGCTTTTTTCTACCCTGTAAACTTTTATCTAGTTGCAAGTTGTTGTTTGAATTTTCAATTATTACATTCTAAAATATGTTAAACTTTTTACTTATTTGATTACACAATTGAGCTATTAAACATGGTTCTGTAAAAGTACAATTCAATCATAAATTGTGAAAAAAAAAATTGATAATTTTCAAAGTTGTACCAAGTTTACAAATTTTGAAGTGATTGATTCAAAGTAAATTTTTATAAGAGGATTTTTTGACACTTTTTTCACACACTTATTCGATTATGATATGCACAAATTACATATCGATGCGATTACATAACTAAAAGAAACGTAGTATGGCATTCCCTTCTTACTTATTGATTCATATTTGTTCAATTTATCGACAACTAAAATTTATCCTTCACCAACTAAGTGGTTTATTGTTTATAATGACTAGTTATTCAAAAGGATGGAAGTGGATTGAAATGCATGCTTACAACACAGATATAATTGAAAAGATTGGAAATGGATCATAGATAGCACCAATTTTGGAAGATGTTAATGAGTTGAGTAATTTGTTTCCTACATGCTCTTTCTCCTTCTCTTTTATTAGAAGATGTAAAAACAATTTAAGTCATAGTATTACAAAATTTGCAATTGAATTTGAGTATGATATAATGTGAAACAAATTCCTCCCTTGTGGAATGAAAACCTAACATAGTATTTTATATATATATGTGTGTGTATTTATATTTATATACACCCTATCTAGTTTGTATATAAATGTTATAGGTTGTTGTAAAACTATAATGAAGGATTAATAAAACCAAAACACCTGTCTTAAGTGATAAATTTTACTAAGTTACTAGAGTATTATTCAACATACCAACTTGGATGCTAACTTGTCGAAATTCTTTTAGGTTTATGCAAAACAAGATCGAAACTATTACATACTTTGTTTTAAGAGTATGAACCATGTTTGGACTAGCATAAGAATGTACCAATCAAAGAGTTATAGCTCAAATATTAAGTAAATGAAGGTAAGTCCTTATTTTTATATGAACCTAGATAATTACATTTGAAAAGAATCTAAATAAGGTAAGGGATCAATATTCTTTTGCTGATAGAAAAAACATAAACTATATAAAGGAGAATTTCTATTTGCTAATATAATAAATTAAAAAGACCTCTCAAAATATTTGATTGCTAAGTCATAAGAGGTACAAAACTTTCAAGTACGATTCTAAGGGAAGGAATTAATCTACTTAGTCCAAACTAAGCCTCTATCATATCCAAATCTCCCTATCAACCAAAAAAAAGCTAAAGAACCAGAAAAAGTGTCTCGCTTTTTTCTTCGAAAAGATCTTAATTTTTGTAGCTTGTTGTTGCACACTTTTAGAAGGAGAGTCTATAAAGTGCCTATGAGTTACCTAGTATGGAGTTGACTTCTTCACATAGAATGCTTACAATTCCGTGAGCAATATGTTTGTTTGATGAGGAAAGGATAGGGTAGCAATTTCCAAGCTATAAGAGTTTAGACCTACATTTTTATTTCACATACCAACTCTTATAATCACAATCGCCTTGTCTACGCATGCCACTTATAACTGGAAAGATCTATGTTTAACAAGTAAATTCCGACTAATCTATGGTTTCAAAATAATGTCATGCATTACAATGACTGTTTTTGTGGTCACTCATGATATTAATATTCAATGAAGAGTGAAATGTCTCTTGGGGAGAATCCAGACATAGGCATTACCTTTTTTACTCCATAACTACTCCTTGATATCGATACCACCACGAACACGAAAAAGAAATTCCAAAGAATGAAAAAAAAATGAAAAACTAAAGCTGGAACTATGTCCAATGGATTACACCTAGCAAATATATATATATATATATATATATATATATTGTTTTTGTTCCATGACAGATATGAAATAATATTATGGTATAAAGTTATCCGAATTTGTTAAAGACTTGCATGAATAATGTATGTCTTCAATCATCAAATAATATTTCTTTTATGGAAATAGAAAATCAATTAAAAGAAAATCTAATACAAGTATTCAATTAGTTCATTCTTTATTTCTATTGAATTGGGACCAAAACAAAAAAGTTCATCTATCAATATTTACAATAGTTAGATAAAATGACTTCTCTTTTTTGGTGTGATCAATACAAAATTTTTGAAGTAGTCAAATGATATAATTCAGAATTATAGAAACCAATATGAAACCAAGTAAAAGTTGGATGGGTAAAATGCAAATTCATTATACTATTTGGTTTCTGGAACAAGATCTCCACCACATATACCCCACTACAGCACTACCAAACCCCACTATCGTTTTCACCTGACTATCTTGAAACTTTCACGTCCCCAAATGCTTTTCCAATGTGAGAGTTAAGGGGACTTCCCGAGGCCCCATTTCCATTTTCCTGTCAATTTTTTCTCTTTTTTCTTTCCCTCAAACCCTAGCTCTCAAGAATCCCCAATTTCAACCCATTAATAAAGTTAGACGCCACTAAAAAACTTTCAAAATTGCGCGATTTCTGTATCAACCCACAGCCCAGAAGGATCCAGCCCTTCTGAATCATATAAATTTGGGAACTTTAAGGTCAGATCTCTTTTTATCGATTTTTTTTTTTTTTCAGTTGGATATCTTAATTTAACTGAATTTCTGTGTTTTTAGTGAGGTTTTATTACCTGGGTTTTGTTCAATTTTGTTGATTTGGGGTTTGTTTGGATATCTGATTTGATTTTGCAGATTTAGGGTTTTGGATTTGTTGACCTGGGTTGTGTGGATTTTGGTAATTTCCTGCAAATTTAATGAGAAAATGACTGTGTTACCCAGCAGTGACTCGATTCATATATATAGTAGGGAAGTTTGGAATGATAATCTTGAAGATGAGTTTGCACTCATCAGGGATATAGTTGATGATTACCCTTATATAGCTATGGATACCGAGTTTCCGGGTGTCGTTCTTCGACCTGTTCAGAATTATAAGAACTTCACTGATTACCATTATAACACCTTAAAGGCCAATGTGGACCTGCTGAAGTTGATTCAGTTGGGCCTCACATTTGCTGATGAGAAGGGAAATCTTCCCACCTGTGGAACTGGTAAGTACTGCATCTGGCAATTCAATTTCCGTGAGTTTAATCCCAATGAGGATGTCTATGCTCATGACTCTATTGAGCTTCTGAGGCGAAGTGGGATTGATTTCGAAAAGAATACTGAAAAGGGTGTTGATGTTTATAGATTCAGTGAGCTTTTGATGTCGTCTGGGATTGTGTTGAATGATAATATCAGCTGGGTTACCTTTCACAGTGGTTATGATTTTGGGTATTTGCTGAAGATACTGACATGCCAGAAGCTAATACCTGATACTCAAGAAGGGTTCTTCCGTTTGATTAAGATGTATTTTCCAACTCTTTATGATATCAAGGATATGATGAGGTTCTGCAATCACTTCCATGGTGGGTTAGACAAACTTGCTGAGCTGTTGGAAGTGGAAAGAGTTGGTATCTGCCATCAGGCTGGCTCAGACAGTTTGCTTACTTGTTGTACATTTATGAAGCTGAAAGAGAAAATCTTTCATGGGTCAACTGAGAAATATGCTGGTGTATTGTATGGTCTTGGTGTTGACAATGGACATATTAGTCCTTGAAATAAAAAAATATCGAATCATAACTACATAAATAAAAAGCTATTTCCTAGTCAATGGGTGCCTACATTTTTTCCTCCTCTGCATGTTCTCATTTAATTATTCTTATAAGACCAATTATCTTCATTAATACTAAATTTCTTTCCAAATTTAGTGTTGGAGGACTTAAATGATTTGAATATGGGAATAGTAATTCTTTTAAGTTCTTTCCTTCTTTAAAGACTGCTCTTCCAATCTTATGCATCTGCACGCGTTTAGAGAAAGACCTGAAAACGAAAATAGGCTTCACAAATAAAAGTAAGTGTGCTGTCCACCTGTGACAATGTAAGTACAACTATTGACGTACTTGGATGCACTTAATTTAAAAATGAAGGGTGGTACAAATTCTGAGTGGAAGGCCTAACTATTGTTCTTTTGACATGAAGTTGTGCCCAATTGTCCATTCCTGTAGCCAGCAATATCTGATGAAAAATACTACGAGTATTTCCTGTGCGGAGAGAACACTGCCAGCAGACGCTGAATACGCATATGGTGATTGATAAGAGTCTGCGATAAGCTGAAAAAAGTAGTTTTTAGCTGCTGTAGATGATACTGAAGCATGTAATTTTCATGCTATTCTGGCCACTCCTATTTAAGTTCTGCTTTAGTGATCCATTTCCTCATTGTTTTATAGATTGTGATAGGTTATTTCCTAATTTTCTTTCCTTCTGAGATTGGTATTCTCAGTTAAGAATTGAGTCAGAATCAGGGTTTCCATAGTTAAGAATATTTACGTAGGTTATATAAGTGGTTGGGTTAGTGCTCATTAGAACTTTTTGTTAATTATTATTTCCTGCAGCATAGTGAGATCTTTCTCTTTAGCAGATTTTCTGCATTCATGAGTTTCCTTCTGTTATCATTGTTTGGCTGCATTATGGAGCTTAAAAGAAGCTGATTTAGATAAAAGAATGTTTTCTTACATCTTATTGACCTTACGAGGATCGGTAATCATCATGTCATGGATTTTCGAAAATTTTCTTATTTTATTTTATTTTATTTTTGGATAATCTTTGTCATGTCATGATATTTTGATTTCCGGAAGATAGTGGAAAGCACCTAGGTTATGCATAAATCAATTGAAAGTCAAAGCTGGTTTCTTTGTTTGTCCATATCATTTTTCTTGCTATTAAATCATGGATGTAGAATCATTGCCCTCCTCTCACTCTCACTCTCACTCTCACTCACACACACTTCCCCGATGTACATTCCTGGATCACATCTGGTTTTCTGTTAATGTCAATAATGCTAGTTGCCATACTCGTTGACCAGAAAATTCGAGTGCGTGCTTTCTCTCCATATACTGGTGATGGAGAAGTGTGAGGAAGTGAACTGCATGATATGCAACAGATGTTGTAAGGGTTGTTCTCTTCAGAGAAAGTACAGAAAAACAAGATAAGCAACTAGAAACATAGATTTAGTGAAATAGTTAAAATAAACTTGAAACAGATTGTGAGTCCATTTTATACTTTTTGTTTAGAGTCACTTGTTCTTGATACAGGTGAAAATTGTGTTTTCTGATTCTAAAATCAGAAATGTCTGAATCTTATGTGCTATGTAGTGTTGTTGTTGGTATTGGGAACACTGTACATCGTCCTTTACTGAAAACATTTTCATTTTTGTTTTTTTGAGAGAGAGAGAGAGACAAGATATGGCAAATTTCCATGCAGGTCGAAAACAAGAGAGTAAACAAGGTAAAATGTGGAGGGCTTGCATAAGCGCACAATAGTTGCATCCAAAGTGCCTGTGACATTGGAAAGCCGTCAGGTGTGTCATGCTAGAAGTGCTTGGCTTTTGCAAAGGTTTGTGTAGATGTTGATCACAGTTAAAAAATCTAGGTTTCTTTTCCTCGTAACCTGTTTTTCCCTGGACTTGCAAATTTGACGTGTCTATAGTTTCTGTTAATAAGATTTAGTCTCACTTATCACTCGTCAGGTTAAGAGTCATTTGAAAGACAGCTGTCTCTTCATACAGGAGTGTAAATCAACCACTATGACATTTGCACCTTTTGATATTTTCTCTTTGGAGTGGTTAATGAACTTTCATCTCATTGTAGACCTGTATTTTGTTTAACTGACAGTTTTAGGTTGATTCATTAAGTGTGTCTAATGAAGTGTGGGAGGCTAAGAACGCCCCAAATCCCGTAAGATTTTGGGTTTTGGTGAAAGGGGAAGACTTACCCTGTGCTTGGTTATTTGATATTTTTGCTACTTTTTTGCTCTATTTTTCCGCTTTTGGACAAATTTCCTTTCTTACATGAACAGTTGATAACATGCTGAGAGATCTTTCTGGGTTTGTAGCTTCCAAGTTACCGTTTCCTTGAACAATCAATCAGGTGTGGCAGTTCAAATATTATGAAAATGAGCTTTCAACATTTATTTGGCTTTCTGGATATCATTTTGTCTCAAATTTATTTTCTCTCAGGGTTGTCTTCTTCTCACAGCTTTATGGTTCTTGGTTTTTCCATCTTCTGGTGGACAGTTTTATCTCTTGCAGTCAGTTGCCTCCCGCTTATGGTTTTTCTGGTTTCTACTGAACTCGAGGAACCCACTGAAAAGTGTAAGTAGTAGGCTTCTCAAATGATACCTAGTAAGCAAGGTTGTTGTTGTTTTTATTTATGTATTTATTTTTTGCTGTTCCTGGATGTTCATATTTGTATGTGTAACAATTTAGTCCTAAATTTGATGCTAAAGTTACTTGAGTATTCTTTCTAAATTTGGTATTCTTCAACTTAAATGTCTTCAATAAAACCTTAAAGAATGCTTTTCAATTGTTCTGGTCGTCTATTGTTGATTAGCAAAAGCCCAGGATAAGAACATAAGCATCAACAACTAAAAAAAAAAAATTAGCAATCTGATGCTGTCAATATAAGTATGATCGTTTGGCATTTTGGATGATCTTTAATTTGTAAATTGAGGAGTGGTAAAAAGTATTCCGGTGGAAGGCATAACTAGTTTCTCTGGTAACCTTAAGATGTGTTGAAAATATTTAGTGCTTGTAACCCCCGAGTGGCCAATCCTGCAGCCCGCAAAATCTGATGAAAAATGATAGACGTGAGTTTTTTTCCTTGCAGAGAATACAGTGCTAGCATTGTAACATACGCTACCATTGATGCAGAAGCGTCTAAACTGAGCTGAAAAAGAAATTTATTGGCACTCAAGATGATGCCGTAGCATGGACTTTTATGCTAGTTTGGCCACTGCTATTTTTGCATCTCTTATTCACATGAGTTCACCCTGATATTCAATTCCTCATTCTTTCAGAATTTGATAAGTTACAGAAAGATCTCTGTCCTTCTGATCTTAGTTGCTTGGTTAGTATCAATTTAAGTCTAGGATTTACTTCATGAATATTATGTTAATACATGCAGGGTTGGGGTGGTATTTCAATTTCCTGCAGCAAGGGTATAATTTTTCACCTCCAGCTTTTCTGCATCTTTTGTCTGGTTTCTCTTCCTTTATCCCTTTCCTCTTGGTAGTCTTGGCTGCACTTTGGAGCTCCAAAGACTGGTGTATTTAGATCAACAGTACACATATATAGAGAGAGAGAGAGATTTGGAAAAGTTTCTTCCTGGCTAACTTTGCCACAGGACGATTTGGTTTTGGAACTATTACAAAACATTTGTAAAGAAAAAGCATCTAGGTTAAGCATAAACCAGGTGGTAAGTGAAACTCACAAAGCTGGCTTCTATCTTGTTCAGTTTTCTTTTATTTTCTAATTAAATATACACGTACAAAATCATTTATCCCCAACCCCCACCCCCAAAAAAAAAAAAAAACACTTTCAAACTACACTCATGGATCCCTCTCGATTTTTCTGTGAAGTTCATTAATGCTAATTTCCATATTTGTTTGAGAACCTGCTTTGTTTCAGAGGTACAAATTGGTGATGGAGAATAGTAAAAAAGTTGACTTTATGATAGTAATCAAAAGATGTTCTGAGGTTTTTATCATGTTTGGAGAAAGTTCAATAAAGGACAAGAGAAGCAACTAGAATAAAAAATTTAGTGAAATAATTGCATTCAACATCAATCAGAGTCGCAGCTAATTTTTTTCTTGTTTGTTTACGGTCGCCTCATGACACAAAGGTGGAGAAGATATATTTTCTGATTGTGGAATAAGAATGTTTGAATCTCATGAGTTCAGTAGTTTTACTTTTGCTATTATAGCAAGGGAGGATTAGCTGCATGGAACATTGCCCTTTCATGAAAAATATGAGAACTGGAAGACACAGGACATTGTGCATTTCCCATGGAGGTTCAAAAAAAGAAACAAACTGGGAAAATATGGGGCCTTTCATAAGCCCATAATAGTTTCAATCAGAAAATGTCTCTGATTTTGGAATATCATAGCATGTGTCATGCTAGTAGTACTGCACTTTCTTTTGCTGAGGTTTGTTTAGACATGGATACTAGTTTTAAGTTTCTAAGTGTCTTTTCCTCATAAACTTCTTGACCACAAAATTCAAAATGTTGTCATTGACTATATAGTTCCTCTAAACAAGATTACCATCCTCACTTTTCACTCATCAGGTTAAGCGTCATTTGGAAGATGGCTCCCTCTAACTTCAGGACTTTAGTGGAGCACAACGACATTTGCACCTTTTAGATACATTCTGCTTGTGGTGATTCATTAACTATTATCTTATTGTTGAAGTCTGTTGCATTTGACTGCCAGCTTTAGGTTGATGCAATTGAAGCGAGGGCTGGCCAAGTACAGCACAGAAACAGGTCAGATTGTGCCCAGCATTCTGGTAAAAGAGGGGAAAGATTTATGGCAGTTTGCTTATTTTTCTGTTATTTTCATTAATTTTGAGAGAAGAAACTTTGGAACTTCCCAAAATCTGTGTAGTATGTAGTTACTTTGAGATAGTATTGTATTCCTGATCCTGGCATCTGGACTCAAAGAGTGTTCCTAGTAATTTCATTGACTGACAAGCAAAGAAACTGTAGGTAGACAATTTTATGATCCGGTTTTAATTATTTTATTTCGCTTTCCTTATGAGAATTCTGCATCATCACTATTTGCGCTTTAATATTTTCTGCTTCTGGATAATTTTTTTTTTTTCTTACAAAAAAAACAATTGGTGACATGCTAAGAGATCTCTCTGGATTTGTAGCCATCAAACTACCATTTCCTTGGACAATCGATCAGATGTGGCAGTTCCAATCTTATGAAAATGAGCTTTCAACATTCATTTTGCTCGCTAAAAAAAAAAACTAGTCTTTTTGTTGATTGCATTGTCTCAGCCGGAACCATTTTCTTCTGAAAATCAAATCAACACAGCTTTAAATCCTGGTTTTTACATCCTCTGGTGGATGGTTGTATTTGTTGTAGTTGATTGACTTACATTGATGGTGTTGGTGGTTGATAATGAAGTTGAGGAACCCACCAAAAGGTAAGTAGTCAGCATCTCGTCTTCTCTACTTGACAAGCAAGATTTTGGAATATTTTTCTGGATGTTCCTTTTCATAAATGTGGCAATTGTGAAGGTTTTTCTGCTGTTCTCAATACTACCTACTGCCTCTATAGTAGGAATTTTGAATTAGGAAATGACTCAGCCTCGAGAACTGCCTTTACAGCAATCAAGGATTTTTCAATCCTCTGCCTCCAAGGGCTGCATTGTCACATACTAGTGTTTCATCATGCACATGCTACGTAAACATTAATAGCGGTATGATATTTATTGGTAATGTCACAAACTTTACTTGCATCTTTTTGCTATAGGGGAAAATATTTTAGTTTTGGAATTGGCAAAGGAGGTACTTCTTGTAGAATAGCTTACATCATAGAGAACATGTTAACTTCTGTAAAATTTAAGGAAATACCAGCATACTGATTCATCTAACTTGACATGTAGATACACCAAAAAGTTAAACTTGTGAAGAAGAAAAAGTTTATAGGAAAGTACTAGAATAATTGGAGGAAATTATTTATGCCTACAACTGAGAATGAGCTAGAAGGCTAGGAATTTATTTGAACTATTCATTGAGATAATCATAATCTTCTCTTTCGTGGACTCTTGAAACAATTTGCACATTTCTTTTTCAAATATATAAGAAGAGTAAGTTTCTTACTATGGATGTACCTGCCTACACTTGCTATATTAGATCTCACTTGATAGAATATGCATGGCCTTGTATATGAATTTAAGTTGGGCCTTTTGGTCCTTTTGGTCCTTTTGACCCTAAGAACTTAAACTTACTGTAAGTTGCAGCTGATAATGACCATGATTCCATCTTTTACTGATCCACTTCTCTCGGATTCGCCTACCGCCTCCGTTTTCTGTTTGTCGGTCAGCTCTCCCATCTCGGTTGATCCCTCTCACTGCTGTCTCACAGAAACTTCCTTCGAGCAAGGTTAGATATAACTTTTCTACTCTGTCCCCCTTTCTTTCTGGCATTGACGTTATTTAAGTGGGGAAAAGACCAATTTTGTCCCTTATTTTTGGTGGATCAACCAATATGGTCCCTAATCTATCACAATAGACCAATTTGGTCCCTCATCTTTAAAAAAAATTAACCAATCTAAGGTCTGTGATGGAAATTATGAACAAATTAATGGATCAAGTCACATGATAATCACGTAGTGGTTAACTTGCAATAGATGTGTTGTCAACGACTCCATAAGTTTGTCCGTAATTTCAGTCACAAGCCTTAAATTAGTTAATATTTTCAAGGGTAAGGGACCAAAATGGTCTTTTTGATAGATAAGGAACCAAATTGGTTGATACTTAAAGATAAGGGACCAAATTGGTCTTTTTCCCTCTGTTTAAATCTTAGATGTCTTCTCTTCAACCAAAGCTTTTCTTAATCTGTTTCTTCTTCATAATGTGGAGACAGATGCGATCTTGATCCCATCTGCACCAGAGGTACTTTGATGTTTATGACACCAGTTCTTTATATCCTAATTCCAGAAAACTTTTGTGATAACTTATTTCAGTTTGCTTTTACTTTGAATTGCAGCATCTCTAACTCTAACATTACAAACCTATGGTTATGTATTTGCATGGATTCTGATGCTGTGCCTCACAACATGAGCTGGGGTAAGTACAAGTATTTCCTGATTTGTTTTGACATCAGTGCAGAATATTGGTTATTATTCTATATTTTTCCTGTGTGATGCATTATTTGTAGAAATATATCATTTTTCTTGGAAAAATTTTCCTTTTACACAACTCTCACGGTTCATTCTAAAGGTTTTGCTATTGAATTGATTGTTCCAATGTGCGCTTATCCTAGCATACTGATATATTTGGTAAATCATATCACTTGAAGTAATTATATTGTTGCTTTGGTTTTTTTGTTTTTTTGTTTTTAATTATTAAGTATGGAGGACATATATGGTTTGCATTCAACAGATCTATTCTATGTTACTATTTTTTTTTATTTTTTTTTTCCGTGCATGCACCTCAGAATAGATCTTTCTTAGACAGTAAAAAAATTACCTTCCATAATCATCAGTTTGTAACGTGCTTTTTCTTTTTCTTCTTTTTTTTTTTTTTTCTTTCTATTTTTACTATTTCTGTTTTTGGCTTGATTAAATTGAAAGTTTTCACTTCTTGAAGAATCTTTTAGATCTTGTTTTGCCATGGCATTAAGTCTATTTTGTTGTATGATCTCACTTGTCTGTTCACTCCTCATGTTTGAAGTAAGGGCTCCATGTTTGGTTTCAGTTTGCAACTTGTGGCATTCATACCCATGTTCATGACTATCCCATCCCTGGTCTGATACCATAACATATTTTGAATAACATTCAGAACTCCAAATTTGGAGCTTTTCTGTCTGAGAACAGACAAGGTGGCCTTATGTTCTTTTTTGAGGTTCGCCATCTCATCTGTGGTATATCTTCCACTTGGATTTTTATAATTCATCTGCTGCAGAGCTGTTACAGATGCTTCATAAACATCCTCACCTCCCTATTTATCCTTAGGTTTTGTAATTTTCATCCTCTTCATCTAATATGTCCTGCATGTACACTAGGACTTCTCATCCCTATTTACCCATCATGATTTGTGGTTAAACAAAACACCAGAACTTCCCTTCATATTAGCAATGGTTCATTTGACTCAATAAGACAATCATGTGCGTCATTTGTTAAAATGTCTAAAACATGCCTCTTTGAACGATAATTAGGGCTCTTATTTTGATCTTCTCTTTTTTCAAGATTGTGTCGGCTCCTGAACTCAGAGAGCACCTAACTAATTTGGAAAATATGCATAATCTCACAGAATATAAAAATCCTAGCTCCATAGGTCCTTTTTTCCATGTAATTCTATGATCGTTTCATTTCATATTCTCGGAAAATTCAAATTGAGGTGATCATGTGTAATGGATTGTTAGGTGATCAAATAGACCTTCATGTTCACAGAACCAGTTTTCCTTCTATGAATATTAAACACTAATAGGAACTTTCATAACATGGGAAGATTGTGCAATATTGATAATCAATTATTACTACTCTCCTGGCTTGCAGATAGTAGTATGTCTAAAATTTTACTTTTTGTGGCTGACGAAGTGATTGCACGTTTTAATATTGATTTTCAATGAAATTTATTACTTAGACAATTTTGGAAAAGGACTCAAAACATTGTTATGTGAACATATCTTGTACTACATAGTGGTTTTTTTTTTTTTTTTTTTTAAATTTATTTATAATGAACTACATAGTTATTACTAACATAATGATATTTGCATGCATTTTTTTTTTTCAATGATCATGTGCTTATATTCTACAATTATGAAAAAACACATTTTTGGAAACTTGGTCATATGTTAACTTCCACTCTGTACTTTTTTCACAGATTTACAGGTAATTACAGTTGTTGAATCCACCCCAATAAGGACAAGAAAATTGATTTTCTTTTAATACATTTGGACCCCAAATGCACATTTTTAGGTATCCATCATTTCAGCTGCTGCATTGAACCTCCGCAGAAATGGTAAAATTTATGTTGGTCATTGAGTAATTATTAGGCATCCTAGTAATTGCTTAATAATTAATGGGAGGTTCTAATTTGAAAAACGTGGCCCTCCTATTTTTAATAAAATAGGCCACTCAATCCAACTGTGTTCTTTCTATTGGTTATTAAGTGACTATTGAGACGTCACTAATTGTTCAATGACTACTATAAACTTTGTTCCACAGAAAAAGGGAAAGAC
Source organism: Cinchona pubescens (assembly GCA_025175665.1). Taxonomy (NCBI): domain Eukaryota; kingdom Viridiplantae; phylum Streptophyta; class Magnoliopsida; order Gentianales; family Rubiaceae; genus Cinchona; species Cinchona pubescens. Next base: position 1,627,141 of record JANKKI010000276.1, read on the forward strand.
AGCTGGGATTATGCTCGTTAGATTCCAGTTGTGCTTATAAGATGGTGTGGATCTAAAAGCGTCCTACAAGTATTTGCTGCTGTTGATTGCTTATTGCAGCAGTTGCTGGTTTTTTATTTCGACTGGCATCTTTTAAATCATTATTCTGAGTTCCATTCATACCAAATTTATTCGGCAAATTGTTACTATTTCATATATTCTTGTAAGATTATGTGCATCAAAACTTCTATATTCGCTTGCTTCCACAGTTGAAGCTGTAGTTGCTATTTTGAAACTTGTGTTTACAGAAATAACGAGGAAACAAATTTGATCTGCCGCTTGTACTCTGAGTGATGGTTCTCGTAATCTGTGTTGTGCAGTACGTATATACCTTGACATAACACGTCACACTAAACTCCCTGCTATGGTACACTTATATGGCTACTATTTAGGTAGATCCGATCTTTGGCTTCACTTGTAGATCTTGTAGTGTGGATTAAATTTTAAAAAATTTATGACATCAGTTGATGTAAGTAAGATTTTTTAAGGTTTAATCTTGATTACAAGATCTACAAGTAGGATAAAAAATCGAGTATATCTAAGTATTTTTCCACTCATGCCGTAACATGACACGTCACACTAAATTCTTTGCTATGGTACTCTGAGTGATGCTTCTGAACTCGTCATTTGTGTAGTACGTACGTACCTTAACATTAAAATTATCATATGAAGCATGATATGCACATGAATAGCAAGTCTGGATAGTCGCAATTCTCCTGCATTTTGAAAATTGTGAAATTTACAGTGTTGACTAGAACTCCAGAAGTGTAGAGTTATGATATTATGAGTGAAATCTGTGAGGACCATGGGTTGGTATGATGAAAAATATTGTCTCTGTATAAAAACCGGCCCATAAATACATAGTTATTTCAGGTTTAAAGTTGTGCCCGTCAGCCTTTGGATACTAGTAACAGGATCCTTGATACTGGATTAAGATTTCACATGTTCAAATTGTAATCCATTAGATTTTTGAATCACCATGTTCAGTAAATATGGAATACTCTTGCAAGTTGTCCGGATGTTTAAGCTCCGACATAAAGATTAGGATGCTGCCAATTTAAGAATCTTGCACTCTGTTTGAACGGAAGAATTTAGGTGAATTTGATTTGAAATTTTAAATTCTTCTACATCTCTAATAAGTTATTTAAATAAATTAATTAATTTAGTTGTGAATTTGAAATTCACTAATAATTAAGAATGTGATTTTAATTATTAAATAAAAAAAATTTACATTCATTCAAATTTTACGTCGTTTTAAATCTATTCAATTCAAATTCATTCATTTTAAATATTTCTTTCAATTCAAATTCATCTATTCAAACACAACTCTGGTATACACTCTACGAAGAATATCCGCACCCAGGACCCGTGCCCCAACAGCATTATCAGCCTCTTCCAACCTGATCCAGATACCGAAAGTTGATAACGAAATCAATGTTACGAGAGCTGCGTAAATAAAGCATAAATTAGTTATTTGATTTATTATATTTTAGTCATCCATTTTGAAGGGTACTTGGATATAAGGTGACGGTAATCAACTCGCCGTCTGTCTTAATGTGAGTGTTCAGGAGTTTAAGTCTCCTGCCTTACATTATTAGGATAGAGATTAATTTCTCTAGTCTAGTTGGTTAACAGTTAGACCTTTCTCCTTCTTCTCATACAGGAGTAGATTATAAATTAAGAAAATTTTATAGTATTTTTTAAGAAATTATTCTTTTATACTTTAAATACTTGTATAGTATAATATCATGTATTTTAAAATCTTATATTATATAAATTTTTAAAGTTAAAAAAATTATTGTCTAAAAGGATTTGTAAAATTTTCCGATAAATTATTACCGATTGGAAAGAAAGAAAGGTATATAAAGTGATGATAAACTTGTCAACTAATGTTAACTTTACTTGATTTAAAAAATATGTTAAAAATTGTGAGTTTGCGGGCGTAAGTACTACAATTGGTAATTCAGGATACAATGTGCGAAAGGAGAATAGTTCACGGGTGCAAAATGCGATGAACGCTAAAAGAAAATACTCACATAAATCAATCTACTATCCTGATTTAAATTTTATAATTTTTCTTATATAAACTGTTAAAGGCCAATTTTCACTCGGCCTTCCAGGATCAAGGCCAAGCCAATTTTGGCAGACAATATTGTGAAAATTGGTTGAGTTTGGCCAAAAATGATTTCAGAGTGAGAGACAAGCTTGGCCTCGCTAATGTCAACCGGTCTAAACTCGACTTGCATAAGATATATACTTAAATGGCCGTGTATTATTTTTTATCTTTATGTGTTGATATATATATATATATATATATATATATATATATATATATATTAAAAGAGTTATATTTTTCTTTTTTGATCTGTCTTAAAATTTTTGTCACATATCAAAAGTGATAAATATTTTCTTCTGACTTTCTATATTTATCACTAATTTCTATATATAATGCCAACCTCATTTCCCTTCCATTCTCACACGCTTAAATGAAACATATGATAGTTGAGTTTGGCATACTTTGGGATTGCAATGGATATTGTAAAGACAGCAAAAAATTGTCTGGTCCTACTTTTGTCCCAACTGCCATTACATTTTAGGAGTTTCTTTTTGAATGAACCAATGAAGCATAAAATTTTGACAAGGGTAAAATCGATTTTACTAACCAACATAAAATAAAATAAAAAGTAACATGTGAAAATACCAGTGATAAAAATACAAGTCCCGAAATACGATTAATTTTTTGTGACAGAAAGAGTATTATTTTACAAATATTATGCATTTGTATTATAATACTTATAAGTCATTTAAGATGTAGACATAGATATATGATTGTTTGTCAAAATAACGTGTCATTATATTATCTAATGTATATGTTGTACAACATTTTTATTATTCAATTTAATATGGTTAGTTAGAATACGACTTTTTAATTCTTTTCATTTAAATGATGTAAATTATATGTGATTGTATATGAAAAATAGCTTGTTGATTTTAGTATATAATTTTATGGGAATTTAATTGTTTAGTAAATGTGAAACTGACTTACAAGACCTAAAAATTATCAATGAGTTTGGCTGGCTCAAATTTGGCTAAACCCGATTAATAAGTTTGTCGAGAAGGCATTTATGCTTAGTTTGGGAGTTGATTTGGAAAGAAAATAACTTGAAAAAAGTGAATCTCTCTATTCATTTGGAAGTTTTAAGGGGGAAGAAAAGAAGAAAAATCGCGAGAAATGGGAAATTAATTGGTTAAAAAAATTTCTCTCAAAAAGCGGAATGAAATAGAGAGAAAAGTTCATCAAAGGTTGAAAAGCTTTTACTTCTTTTGCCCTCAAAATGTTAAACAACAAAATAACAATACCATGTAAATCTAAAATCATCCCATTCTTTCTAAAAAATCCCAAACTAAATAGCAAGAAGCACATTTCTCTTCTCTTCTTTTCACTCCTAATTTATCTTTTCTCTTCTTTTTTCTTCTCTCCTATACTCCCAAAGGCCTTAGTCCTGGTGGGCTGAATTTAAATCTAAATATCTAAAATTTTAGGGATAACTACATTTACCTCCCTTGAACTTTTACCAAATTACCAAAACTCTTTTGTAGTTTTGCAAAATTACAGCCAAGCCTTTAATATCCAAACGTTTAACAATTTTCGCCTACTGGTCATTAACGTTAAAAGAAAATTTAATCACATCAACTAGGGGTGTTCATCTTGACTTGCCGTCCCGAAAAATCCGCTAATCCGATACGATCCAATATGAAAAAAGAAGGTACCCGAACCACATTTTGAAAGCGGGTTGGGTCACTCAGGTTGAGGATCGGGTAGTAGTTCACATTTTTGTGACTCGCCGAGTACTTGACCCGATCCATTTCAGGGATAATTTTGTAAATTTGATTACTAGGGTTTCATTGAAATTAATATTTACTAGGGTTATTGGCAGTCTCTCACCTCTTCTTTTTTAGTTCCTTGTCTTCCCTTCCTCTTCCTCCTCAATCATCTCTTCCATTCCTCTTCCTCGCATACTCATTCCTCATACTCTCGTTTGTTGAGATGTATTTTGTGATTTAATTGTTGTTGCTATTGGGATGTAATATTGGGATGTATTTTGTGATTTAGACTTAATTGTTGTTGAGTTAATTGTGAAATTAACTTGCCTAACTATCATTATTTAAATTTTTATGTTCAGTTACTAGTGAGGGTCAGGTACCCGGTCGACCTGACCCTCTTTTGCAGTATCCGATAGGTCGGGTACCAGCTTTGTATGGATCGGATAGAGGGTCAAATTTTTTTTGACTCAATCAGTGAAGATCGGATACTTTTTTTACCTCATAGACCCGGTACCCGATCCATGAACACCCCTAATATCAACAAAAATAATTTTTAAATTCTTAAAATATCCTTCTACTAATTGTGGTTTTAGCCTTTGATTAAAATTAAATTCCTCAACCCTATCCTTTCTCTTTCTTTCCATCTCATTCTCTCTCTCTCTTAAGCAGAACTTGCCCCTTCCATTCAAACGGCCCAACCTACCCATTCCACTCCCAATCACTGTTTCTCTTCTCTCTGCCTCTTCCCTACTACCTCCCATCCTCCTTCACTTTCCCCCTACTTCTTGCCTCTCTTTTTCCTCCTCTTTCCCCCTTCCTCCTTTCTCCACCCATCTCCTCTCCCTCCCCTAGTCCCTTCTCCTTTCTCCGCCTAAATTTTAAAAGTCTTGCTTAGCCTACTATTACAAATCACACTTCCTTTTTCTTTTTTTTATTTACTTGCTCTACAACAAATCCAAGTTTCCTTTACTCATGAAAAACACTTTAAACACATCCCTTTTCTTTTATTATACTAAAGTATGAATAAAGAAGCTAAAAAAGAGAAATAAATTTGTACTTGTTATAAAAACTTTTTGCACCCAAAACAACACTAGGGCTTTGTTTGCAATTCAAAAAAAAATGAGTAATTCTGGGAATAATAATAAATTTGTGCTGAGATAGCCAAGAACATTAATGTCCTAGCCATGTAGGCATTTTTTTTAATACATTTTCTGGTATCTTTTTTTTTTATTAGTTCTTTTCTAGTAAATGTTACTGCTTGTTTTCAATATCATGGTAATAATTTTCCGGAAAACAAAAGAAATAAAGAAAAAAATAGTAAAAATTTTCTTATGAAAGCTGAAACTAGGATTTGATTTTTATTGTTAGATAGTTTTGGTTTTATTCCCTTCCAGGCTACCCATCTAGTGGTGGGTGATAATGGTGGTACTTATATTGATAATGCCAGTTATGATGGAAATTATTATTGTTTGACTATTTTCTCACCGGTGAATCTTTAATGAGTGGAAAAAATTCTAATTAGATGTAAATTTTAATAGTAAGAAAAGAGTGGATGTGAGATCAGTAACCATGATAGTTGATGAAGCTAGAATTGTAGTTTTCTAGGAGGAGAGAGAAAGTGGAATATCCGAGCTGCAAGTTTGTGTTTGATTATCTGAATTGTGATTAGATTCTGAATTGTCTATCCCTTTCTAGTAGCACTCAAGCCCTTATTTATAGATTTACACGAGGAGGTTTAAGGTTATCTCTATGCTAGCTCAGCTGAAGCTGAATTACATAATTGCCCTTAATGAGGCTGCCACGTATGCACTTCTAGAACAATCTAGGTAAGAAACTATGTGTGTCACTAATCCACATCATCAATAGTCAATAGTGTCTGCTGGATGTAAGTGGCCATTAATGGTGGGATTAAGCAAAAAACGAAAGAATATGGTACTACTATGCTAGTATTTTGAGTTTTGACTTTTTCCTTGTGATGAAATTAAAAAGAAAGAATTGAAGAAGACTAGAGATAGCGATGGAATGCAGATGGATAGAGAAGGTAGTGGTTCTGGGTGGAGAAAGCTGTGGAAAATCAATTTACTATTAAATTTTTGTTTGAGGAATAAATTGGCAAAAAAAAAAAAAATTGGGATTATTTCTAAAATATGAATAAGGTTGAGGGACTAATCAAGATATATCAATTAAGGGTATTTTAGTCTTCTCATTAGTTCTGATAACTACTGTTAGTGATAGAAGTATTTGTAATTTTGCCAAATCATAAAAGAGTTTTAGTAATTTGGTCAAATCTCAACGAATATAAATATAATTAACCCAGAATTTTAAGTAGGGCAGCGTTTGATCTTCTCAAAATCTAACTCTCAAATCTCAATGGACACCCCTCCTTATTATTACAAAATATAGTATTTATTCCTATCCCTACTTTCTTGAAAAATTAATATTTATTGCATGAAATTTAGTTTACACCTTACACTATATTGTTCAATAGAAAGATGTGCATGTAACTATTTACATAATATTGTTTACGAATAGTAACTCGCTCACTTTTAGATAGTATAACTTTAAAGTAATTTTATTATTGCAGTCATTTTTTAGAACACGTATTCCAGCACTTACAATACTTACTTTAAATAATATTTTTAATTGAGAAGGCGACTTTAATAGTCCATATTTTATATTTATATATTTTTTATTCCCTCATATTCAAACTATATTCCATCCCTTACAAATGCAGAACTTTAGTCCCTCAACATAATTCTAGTCATATTTTGGCTTGTAATAGTCATGTGAAATGTTCTATGGCTATTAGTTCCGAAATTTAATTGATTTTGTTTGATGCATGTATTTGAAAGGCTTGCCTCATATAAAACATTTGCTACTTTGATGGTTATATTGATACTTTTTCTGCTTTTCTTTCGGAAAAACCATGTAGTTTATGTGAGACCTGGTGCATCACCAATACCTGGAGCAGCTACTATGGGTCCTGGAGGCACTTCGGTTAAAGTTCGTGCACCTGTTAGCATGGTTCTTGCTGCTGGACGTGGCAGAGGTGATCGGCGACCAATTGGAATAAAAGGTCCTGCGATACAAAAAGGTTTTTCATCCAGGCTACGGAATGCCTATTTGGGTATAGTCACCGTATTCATTAGCTAATCTTACCCATTGCATGTCATTTCACGTGTTTTGATTCGTAGTATTTTTGCGATTTGTAATATTATGGTATACCTACCGATTTACTAAATCTGACGAATCATTTTTAGGCCTAATTGACTAATTAAATTTAAATTTTTTGTAATTTTATCATTTCTAATACTAATATGGTTTCTTTTATTTAAATATTATCCTTTGACCAGTTTGTAATTTTAAGAATTTAGTGCTTTAAAAGTTGACTTATACTTACATATACAAATTATCTATTTTTGTTTTTTATTCTAAAATAATATTCAAATTATCACGAAACGAATATCTCTCCCACAGACTAACAAAATCAATGCCAACCATACCAATTACTAATTACTTTCATAGTAATTCAATTTGACATGAACATAATTAATTAGACTAATACTTTTGTTGATACTAATTGTAATATTATTCTATAAATATTAATAAGTTTATGTAAAATTGTATGGGATTCTAACTTTCGTAAAAATAATACATTAAAACATACCAGCTAAATTAATCAAGCGTACCACATATCAAAGAACGTTCCAACTAAGTCTACCTTCAGTGTAACCGTATATTTAGCAATGTGACGTATCGCGTACACGTATCCGTACCGCATACCAAAGAGTATTGTAAATTTGATAACTATGATATGGGGAGGTGGTGATTCACGAAGTGGATTGGAGTTTACACTTCAATCACACAAGTTTATGTCGATATGAACTTCCTTGGGGTGGTGCTTCGGAATCCCTCTCTCATGCACTTTATCAGTCCTGTTAGACCTATTATTGACTCATTGTTCCTCTCAAATTGCTATCGGCAATTGGGCATCATTAGAATTGATGTTTTTGTCATTAATGGTTGCTGAAATCCCACTTTAGGTCCAAAGTAGGACAACTAGAAAACAGGATAGTCCATCGCCATACATGATCAGAAAGAGGAACCAGAACCTCACACTCGTAGAATCCTGCAAAAATAACTAAAACCTTGAGCCCTGGTAGTTTTGCTGTCTTATTATCCCGTCCCTTTTTCGGACTATCTATGGCTTAGAAAGTATCATTATATATATTTTTTTTTTCTGGAATATGTAGTTGTCATCAATAAAATATAATAGCGCAAGATTGGTAGTTACTCTTGAACACCGAGGAAACCCAATTTAATACATCTGGTTGTCACATAACACTTGGAATCCCAGCTGAAATTATCAATAGAACTTGCAACGGTATCCGATTTTAATCTTTTGGAGTTGGGGACAAATCTCTGGTCATGTTGATTATGCAAACAACGGATTTAACTTTCTTCCGGTTCAATATTGCAGCCACATTCTTACATACATCTCCTGGAAAAAAAGGGTTAATGTAACTGTTCTGTCTTAGGATTTAAAGACCTGATTTTTTGCCTTAGTTGCTTTTTCCGCTGAAGACTTTTTTCATGGCCTTTCATAGTGGAAATGTTCCAGGTTTTAAGATCAGGTTTTAATTCCCCTATTCTCGCCAACTTCTGCTTTTATTCAGAATTGGTAGACAGGCAAAAATGCCAAACCAGACCTTTAAACAAAGTAGGTAATGTATATTCAAAAGAAATCAGAAAGTGCAAAAGACGGGGAAAAGAGAGAGAGATATATAGAAAAAGACCACATAGGAAGGACATCCTCTAAATTGATTCTGATCTTAAAATTGTATACAATTTTATGTGTTGCTTGTCAAGGGAATGTAGAATTATGTTTGAAGTTTTCAATTAATTCTAGACCAATATATTACCAGTCGGTGATCATATGTACTTAAGCTGCAAAAATATCACTCATTAGAGACCTTTAATATCTTGCATAGATATCGGAACATACCGAATTGAGAGATGAAGAGGGTCGTTTATTGCACTTTCACGGACCTCAGCTCAGAGACAAGGATGTTTGATGAGATCATGAGAATACTGCTTCTCTATTTTTGAGCATGAAAATTACACTGGCGAAGAAGGTTATTAACTTACGCGAATCACAATAAATTTCATGATCTGGTGCAGCGAGTGAAGCTTTCGTAGCATTTTACTATATACTGCCATCACGCTATAACATAATGTTTCACTGTCATGCCATAACATAATGACTAGCTGGTTGATCCTTTGAGCTGCTGTCTGAATGTGAATGAGGAAATAAGCATAAAAAACTCTTTATATTTTTTGGCAAAAGCTTTGTAGAAGGTATCTCTTGTCAGAGATACTCCCACTTTTGTGTAAATGTAAAAACAGTTGTACCTCCCAAGTTGAACATCATCAATTGAGAAAACAATTGGATAATGGGTATTGGACTTGATAAACACGGGGCAATCATGATAAAGATATAGGATATCAAGACCAATTATTACATAAATTTATCGACATTTTGTTAGAATATTTATTATAATTAGTATCAACAAACGTAATAGTTTAATTAATTAACTTAATGTCAAATTAAATTACTATAAAATTAATTTGTAACTGGTATGTTTGATCGTAATTGTGCTTGTTTGTTTGAGGGACACTTGATTCATGACAATTAGAATAATTTTAGGAAAACAAAAAAAAACAAAAATAGGTAATTTATATATGTAAATAAAAGTCAACTTTTAAATCACTTGATTTTATATATGTACACATGAATGCAAATACACAATATATATGTGTCTGTGTGCTCGCGCGCACGCGTGCCTGTACATGTGTGTATGTGTGAGAGAGAAAGTTGTTTCTCTTAATTTTTATTTCTCTTCTTTTTTATGATGGCCAAAATACCCACTCTTATTAAAATATAATTTTCAATTCCCGACAAGAAACAAACTTAAATATTTCTCCTCACCTTTTTGTAATATCTAAAATACCCGCCCTTAAAGAAATAATTTTTAATTCTTAATAAAAAAATATATTTAAGTGTTCTTCCCTTTTTGTAATGTCTAAAATACCCGCTTTTAATGAAATATAATTTCTAATTCCCAATAGAAAAATATAATTGAATTACTCATCTTGTATTCTACCTATTTTTAGGATACTACCACCTATTTTTTAGTCTTATAATTCTATCCTAGATAAACTATTTTTTTTTTCTCATTTTTTTTATCACGCCTCATATACTCTTAATTAAATAGTTGGGAAAATCGCCAAAATAGTCCCTCAACTTTTTTACTTTAGCCAAAATAGTCCCTCAATTTTTGTAGCCAGAATAGTCCTTCATGTTTTTTTGTATAAGAGTCCTTACACTTAAACTTTTTAAACAAAAAAAGTCCTTTTATGGTGTAGTACACCATAATTTTTTTTTTTTTTTTTTTATAAATTTCACATGAAAGGACTATCTTGGCTAAAAAAAAAAAGTTGGAGGACCATTAACTGGCTACAAAAAAAGTTGAGGGACTATTTTGGCTAAAGTAAAAAAGTTGAGGGACTATTTTGGCAAATTTCCCTAAATAGTTTCATGCCTAAAATATTCTTAATGAAGTACAACTGACCTATCTAATATACTCCCTATTTAAGTATTTCTCTCTCTATTTTTTTTTTTGTTGTTGTAATGTTTAAAATCTTCGCCCTTAATGATCCCAATTCCAAATAGGAGACATATTTAGATGAATTACTCTTCATCTATTCCAAATACCCTTTTTTTAATCCCTAATATACTCGTCCTTAATGAAATATAATTCTTAGTAGGAGACAATAATCAAATTACTCTTCATCTATTCTAAGTATAGGTAATCTACTACTTTATTCTCCTTTTTTGTCATGCCTAATATGCCCTTAATTAAATAATTTCATGCTAACATGTCCTTAATGAAGTATAATTTGCCTATAAAAAATAATCCTCATTTTATCCTACCAGATGTAATTTACAAAATTTCTCATTCTGATATACATGTCATGCCTAATATACCATTAATTAAAAAGTTTCTAGATGTAATATATCCTTAATGAAGAATAATTGACATATATAAAATACTCAATATTTAATCTAACAAGACTATTTATTTTTTATAATACAACTCTGTGTGTGTGTGTATATATGTATGTATTAGTATTAATAACTTTGCTAAAAGAATTCAACTCTATTAAACATTTAACAAAAAAGAAATTGAAGAACATGAAATGTCTCTAACAAATTTTATGCATTCTGTTTGAATTTATTGGATTGAATTCACAAACACATCTTTTTAATATTAAAGTTTTACTCCATTTTAAAAATCATAAAATTAATAATCATATGCCAATTAAAAATTTAAAATTTAACACTTGTTTTTAATATCAAAGTACTTTAGAAACAATAGTTCAAGTTATTACAGTATTTGATAATACAACAAAGAAATATTGGTTTAGAGTAACTATTGACGAGGTAAAAAAAAAAAATCATCCTGTGGTTGATGCATAACGCCCAAAATATTCTAAGACTTATAAAATACTATGTATAAATTGTAGAAATAACAATATAGAAAAAGTAAGTAGGTAATTAGTTTAAAAGACAACATAAATTATGAAAATAAAATCCAGTAATAATAGATATCCATTGAATTTACATATCAACTTTAGAAAATATAATGCAATTGTTACACTATTTAATAAATCAAGAAAGATGTAGATTAAAGGTCTTGTAAGAAACACAAAGAATTAAATAAAAAAGAATGCAAAAATCCAAAAAGTAAAATTCATACATTTTTATTAGCTTTAATTTTGTTTATATATTTATACATGCAAATTTAATTTCATAGTAAAGCAATATATTAAAATATAATTTTGGAGTTAACTACATTCGATGCTATTAAGGATGAATGCAAGAGTTCAAAATGTCAATGGAGTCATAAAGTGAATGTTATCATAGAGTTAAGAAATATAAAAATTACCAATATATTCTCTATATGTATATATATATTTTACACGTTGTGTTCAAAAAAATTACTTGTGATAGAAATTATATAAAATTTATGTATTATTTTCGATGTCTTTAGAACCCTATATTTTTTTATTAGAGTAACACTCTTGATTTCATTAGAGTAAACAACACAATTTATCTATAAAATGATATTTAATACTTGATAGTAATTTTATCTTTTAGTAATGATAAAAAATATATAGATACATTTAAAAAGTTCAATGTATGAAAAAGTCTTTATCTTTAATTGATCAATATAATCTAGAAATCTAAAAGAGAAATATAAACTACTTTGAATCAGAATTAACCATATTTTATACCCTTCAAGATGAGTGGATAGTGAAGAGCATTAATTGAGTACTATGGTGAATGCTATTATAAGTTTAAAAAATATGAAAAAGTACAAATATATTCTATGTATCCATACACACTTTAGACAATATGTTAATGAAAATTAATTGTGATAGAAATTTATGTAAAATCTTAATTAAAATAATAACGTGTAATTTTAGTGTATCTTTAGAACTATATGTCTTTTTATTAACATTGTGTGCATTTAGAATAAAATGAAGGATTATTTTTCTTGACGTTTAGTGCATTTAAGAGAGAGATTAAAAAAAAATTACTATTTTAGTTTTTTATAATGATTTTAATATGCTATGTGATACCTATCATAATTTTGAGACTATATTAATTCAATCTATTTAGTTTTCTATACATAAGACATGACGTATTTCTATTTATATTATAATTAGATTCATTTGTTTCTTACTTTTTGAAATTTTAATTAATCATTTTTGTAATTGTTATCCATATATCATTTGATTTACTATAAATATTTTTCCCTAATAAAATAATTACAAAATATTTCATCTACTAAATGATGTTTGATACTTTATAGTTATTTCATTTTTAGTAATGATAAAGAATATATGTAGATATATTTAAAAAGTTTAATACTATGCAAAATATCTTTGTGTTTAACTAATCAAATAATTGGTTGTGTCGCTATAAATTTGATTAGTTAAAAATTATAACCTAGGCGCCTAGAAAATAAATAAAAATAAGAAGAAAATTTCATATGTTGTTCTCATAAAATATAAAGTTTATTTAATTATTTGAGAAAAAAATGAAATTTATATATAATTATAAATAGCATATAATATGAAAAATAAAAAATAAAGGTAAAAATAATCACAAAGAAAATAGCAAAGATATTATATATTTACAATATATAATTTTTGCGTCAAAAAATTCAACATATATAATTTTTATACATGTACTGTATGTTATCATTCACTGACTATAGATTTGTTTTAAATTAAAATTTTCAACAAATCAAGAGTGTTAGACGTGCGAAATACGTGTTATTTTAGTGTTTGCATCCAAACAATCATAATATAGTTTTGATGATATCAAATTATGGACTATTTTATTTCTAGTTAGGTTTTGTTGTAGATAGGTTTTCCAATTTTTGTATAAAGTATTTTAGTCTAATATCAAAGGTCTAATTGGTGAATGTGGTTAATCAATGGAATTGATTTGAAATTAATTACCGAATTTGAATTTAATTAATCGGATTTTATTTCAAATTCAATTTGAAATTGAAACGGGTTAACAATTTGGTTAATTACATTTACCTCCCTCGAGGTTCGACCAAATTACCAAATACACCCTGAGGTCTGGTAAAATTACAGTCACCCCTTTGAATGTCCAAACAGTTAATAAACAACCCCTTGCCATTATAAAATGTTAAAATGTTGTTGATGTTAGCAAGAAAATTAATGCAAGTATTGAGTAGTCAAATATGCCCTTGAAAGTCATAATTAATTTTTGATTTCTCAAAATATCTTTACCCCACCAAACTTTTGGGGTCGATTGGAGTATGATTAGAAAATATTGTGTAAAACAATATTAAGAGAAGTGATAAAGATACTTCTTTGCTGGAAAATCTAGATCGTTAGCTTACCTTTCCCCATCTCTATTTTCATTCTTCCACCCCTCTCATCCATCCGAACGTCATCCTCTAGTAGGGGTAAACATGAACTCGATTAATCAAATTCGCAACCATTTTATTTTCAAATTAAAATTTTGAAATTGTTTAATCGAAATTCGATTAATTATGAAATCGAAATCAATTATGAAATTGGAACCAATTTTCGAATTCAATTTGGAATTTGACGAATTCAAGACCTTTCAAGAAAAATCTTTAATACTTAACTTGCAATATTACATCTTATTTTTAAGTATATATAATTTTTATATAATATGATTTTTCAAACTAATACTATATTCTTACTTATAAAATATATATATAGTTGTACAAACGATATTATATATGTATACACGAATACAAACACACTTATTTATACAATTTATGTATAGGAAGTCTTAATCACACAATGAGTATATACACACATATACTTTATATATAAAAGTATTAAGAAAACATCATTTCCATTCAATTATAATATAGTTTCGATAATATAAAATTATGGACTATTCTATTGTTAGTTAAATTTTTTATTAGATAAGTTCTTCAATTAACTTTGTACAAATAATTTTCGTCCAATATTAATAGCCAAATTAGTGAATATGATTCGAAATCGATTATCGAATTCGAATTTAGTTAATTAGATTTTATTTCGAACTTAATTCAAAATTGAAACTGATTAATAATTTAAAAACTCATTTTCAATTTCGATCGAATTATTTGACCGATTGATCGATCCGTTAATTGATGTTCCCCCGCCGGCCAACCTCTTCCCCCTCCCTCCTTTTGCTTGGATCCCCTTCTCTTTCCCTCCATCCCCTCTTCCTCGCCAGCTTGGCCTCCTCACCCTCCCTCCTTTGGCTTGGATCTGCCTTCTCCCTTCATCATCGACATCCCTTCCTCCTGCCGCCTCTTTTTTTCTTTCTCTTCTTCAGTTCTTCTTGATCCACTTTCTTCTTAGAACTCCCCTTCTGGAGCCTCTTCCTCCTCCTCAATCACTCTTCCCCTTCTCTATTTCTATGCACACAGAAAGGTTTGTTTTTTGCATTTGTTTAAGGTTCAACTAGGGTTTGGAATCGACAGTATGAAGGCTTTAGTCCATCTACACCTACATCTTTGGTCTGGTTAATTTAGCAAATTCGTTTGTCCTTGTTGCTAACTTGTGTCCCGTGCATTTAAAACTAGTCAAACGTGAAGACAAAATACATTTGAGACTATGAACTTTACCTTTCTGTGTGTACTTTCGCTACTCAACTAAACATTGAGTTTCATATTTTTCCTTTGTTTGGTTTTCCCTTTGGCGGCGTTGTTGGTGCCTCGAAGGAAAATTATCTTGGGCAATAATTAACCAAAATTAGAATAATTTATGTTCTTAGGTATGCTTTGAAGATATAACTATTAACATGTAGTTTACGGTGACTAACCTATTATTCATTGTGCTATGTGTAAGACATTGCTTAATTTTAATCTTCTAGAACAAAAGAGTTCAGTCATGCATGCATTACTTATGAGTTATGATGTGTGACAGTTTGGAAAAGTGGTTGTGCTATCGTCTGCACTCAAAAAATAATAATATATATATACTTCTAAATTAATTGCAGTAGTAGAAGTATAGGATCGTTCGACAATTGATCATTGACACAAAAGGTATAACAATGCTATATCAAATACTAATTGAAGAAATTAGCTCGAATTCCGATTCTAAGCTTATTCTTGTATCATTCCTTACCTTTAGTTAATCTTCAACACATGATCTAATTAACTCTAACTGCCAATTCATTCCAAACAAGCACCCAAAATTAATTAAGTAGAAGTTTTGAGAACTAGAAAGATGAATTAGATTAATACAACATAAGCATATATGGTTATGTCAATTAGTTGGTTATTTTTCCTAGATTCAATAACCCTAATCCAGTAATTATTAAACCTAGTCACTTCACAGATTAAACCGAACAACGCAACCAATATTAAACTAGCAATCAATTAATTCAATTAATTTACTAAGGTGCAAACATAGTAATCAAAGAGAAACAATCAAGTAATTTACAACGCTGCAGGCATAGCAATAAAAAAGCCCTTATGTAACAACTATAAAATTAATTACAAAAAATAACTAATACTTGAAATAAGAGTTAAATTATTAAACACAAAAAATCTCACAACTTTATAGAATCCATGGCTTCAGATCCCTTGACCAAGTTTGAGTTTTTAGGCACAAACAATCATGGAAGAACTCACAAAATATTGCTACTAAAACTACGGCTAAATAACGATAAAACTACGTAGCCCTCAACTCAACTACAAAAGGGGCATGTATAAGGGATTCTAGGGTTAAACTTTCTTAGCCCTAAGAAACGTGTAAAATCCCTCAAAAAAGAGTACAACCAGACGAAAAAATCTATCAAAAATAATAAGTTTCGTAACCCTGGTAGGTTTGAGTGCACATGTGCTGAGAGCCTAGCACACGTGCACTGGAAAAAGTTCCTAAAATTCTCCTATTTGGAAGCAACACACATACGCTGGATTCTTCAGTGCATATGTGCTTAAACCAGAATGCCTACTTCAACTTCAACTCTGAGTTTGACCTTATCAAAGAAGATGCTGATAGAATTTGAAAAAATACAAAACATGGAAGTTGTAGTTCTTCCTTTTGCTTTCCAACGCATCTTGATTATAACATAATCAAAAGGAAAAGAAAGATGCCACTTTTTTTGTTTAAATGCTTAGTGTTGAAGAAAGACAGAGCTTCTCAATTTTCATTGAAAACAAAAATAGACATAAAAAGTGATTATTCATTTTTCCAGTTCATGATACAATATTTAAATGTCTACCAAGCTTCTATTTCTAGAGTGATTACGATCCGATTGCCTACTGATTTTGGTTCATCATGCTATTGCTCTGGGTTTACATACAATTACATTGATCCTAGTAAAAGGTGCCTTAGATGCACGCGGATCCAAGTTAATGCCAGATAAAAAGGATTTCGGTTATAGTTTTCCATGCGAAGGTCTGGGACGAGGTTATTTTGCGATATTTCGGCACGAGACGCATTTTATGTAACCGTTTTTTGAATGTTAAATACTATTGGATGGGTTACTTTTTATGTAGACGATTAATCGAACCTTGGACAAAAAAGTTATGCTCAACATACAAAACAATGTCCAAACATCGTCAATGCTTGTCTACACTTCACCCTTTTCAATTTTCTTCGCTTTATTCCGTCCTTTTAATTCTTTTTGCACTTCAACACTATAAAAACTAAGAATAAACCAATTAAACCCATAATTTACTTAAATATTGCCTACAACATATAAAAATGAGGTAAATGATACATAAAACTGAAGACATTTATGAGCTTATCAAATCACCCCACACTTAACTTTTGATTGTCCTCAAGCAAAAATAGAATTAAAACAAATGATTTTACCAAAAATCACCCAACATATCTCAACAATTGCCCACAAAAATAATCAAGAACCACCTCCACCATGAAGAATAATCTAAGAGCTCAAGAGTTCAAATGCTAATAAAACCTTAGACATGAAATCCAATATATGTGTGCATAGACATTCAAGAAAATAATTTTTTAATACACTCTATCAAATCATGCAAACTTCTTAGAATTTTTTTGAACGTACTCTCTACTAATATAGACAATTGACTCAATTTAAATTAAGTAGGACTTTTTAGCTTGTAACATTAGGTTATGGTATTGGCTAATTAAATAAGGGATAAGGATATCACAAAATAAAAGAAAGAGGTTTAAAATAATATTTCTCTTTAGACATTAAACCACTTATCCTTACAAAGAAATAACCGCACACTTAATCAACAAACACCTAGGAAAATTTCATATAACAAACAAAAAGAAGTCATTCTTCTTCAATTTAACCTGACACGGCAACATTTTTCCGGATATTTCTTTCATATTTCTTCTCATTTTTCTCATGTTCAATCCCAACATAGGTACCAGTGATAGAAACTACTTGTGAACACACAACGCAGGTATCAGTGATAGGCAGTACCTGCAATTTTCAAAAAAAATTCTCAATCATTTTTTTTCTATACCTCTTTCTTGCCCCATAAAGGTACACCACTCATTCAAACAATTCACTACCGTCAGAAATTCAACTACCTTTCATCCCTTATATCTCCTTAACAAATAATTGTGTGTAATAAAGCTCTTAAAGGACATTTTAGATAGAAAAATAACAGAAAGTATTAAGCTCATAAAGGTAGGTAAAATAAGTTTTAATAAAAAAAAAAAGTGAATGGTGTTTCTCTCCTTTCATTACAAATTAAGGCTCAAAGAGGGTACTAGGGATAAAAATTTCAAATAAGGGTTAGCTTGAAAGGCTCAATTGACCAAAGAAGACTCTACCCTCATCTTTAAACTAAATCAAGTTGTCTATAAAATTTTGCCTCAAAAATACAATAAAGAAAGTTTCTGAGATACAATATAAGTGAGTCTACATAATTATATCTAAGTATCAAAAATAATTGATGGCTATAGTGCTCAAGAATTCTTAGAAATCATGCTTGGAAAATATTAAGACCGACTACCCAACTCATTAATGGTTCAGCTCAAGAATTATAATGTAGAAAATCAAAGAAACATGCTAAGCATTTCACTAAATGTTTGAGAATTTCAAAGATTTTCAACTAATTCAGACAAAAATTTTGAAAAGCTCCCAAATCGAAAGAAAAGCTAAAAATATTGCAGCAAAAATGAGCAAACTACATAACTGATACACCAATCAATTATAAATCCAAATAATTCCTACCCTACACGTAAAAATAAGTATTGTCCTCAATGCTAAAGAAAAGAAAATCATAAAAGGGAAAAGAAAAGCTTCTCTAGTGATGAAGAACATTTGGTGAAGTATGTTGCTGAATAAATATCCATGATGTGAATTGGAGTGCATGACTAACATTGGAACAAAAACAAAATGGTAAGCTCCCCGAGCAACTAAGAACAAGAAAATCAAGGAATAAAATTCCAAGAAATTCAAGAAAAAAACTTAATCACTTGAAGATCATACAGAAAAAAAATGAACATATAAAACAAGTTAAAGCAGTACAAATAAAAAGTACGACATCATCTAAAAATAAAGTGCAAGAAAAACATAAAAATATAACTCCTAAAGTCCCTTTGCATTGCCACTAAGATACACACTGGGACATAAGAACCGCAGGATCACGATTCATCATCATCAAAAGGAACTTCAACTACCAACTCATGCAGAAATGGAAAGAAAGGCGGGAATGTAGATAAGTCCTCTCCCCACTCACATGCCAGCTAGCTAGCCTCCATATTTTGTAGCCAGGTATGCTGAACTGAATACACATGTCAAAATGATGTTGCATGTGCTGTTGCTCTAATAAATTCTGCTTCAAAAACTCCTTCTAACTACGCCTTGGAGCCGGCTCACTAGTAGATGGTTGGGAAGTGGAAGCTCAAGAATGAGTCGGTATTACCGGAGCCCTCGCTCCATCCAATGCAATCCACTTACCCTCCTTCAATTTCTCCTCAGTGAGATCAATATCTACACCCTCTGCGACACATAAGACAGTGATCAAATGAGAGAACCATAGGCCAGGTTACTTGGGTTGCACAGTGTAGCTAATCTACTAGCTAATGAGGTTGGGCCACATCGATGGATCTGCCAGAAGCAGTGGCTTAAAGTAGCTTAGTGCGCTCCACTATAACATGGGTAAGATAACTGGATGGAAGGAGAAGAGCACACAGAAATTTGAACCAAACCAGTCAAACGAGTTGAAGCTTGTTAGCATTGAAGTGCCTAAGAACACCCACTATGCTGTAAGTCTAATACACCTCACCAGTGCAAAGAAAATCTGTGATGTCCTTAATCTACTTGTTCTTTTCGTAAAGCGCCGACTATTCATCATTACAAACTTGAGGTATGCGTAAAATATTATTGATTGTCAGTTGTGGGGCTTTCGACATAAAAAATCCTATCCCGCTTGGCTTCGCTATCGCTCATGACTTGTATTGTAGTCGGTTACCAGTAATATCAATAGTTTTCCCCCTAAAATATACCTTCATCTCGTGATATGCAGTCGGATTTGCATAAAATTCATGCACCATAGGTAGTACTGCATCACTAGGAGTAGATGTAAAGTGTTTACCAACCCTGCATCCAAATGATGCCACTCAAAATTAGCATACCCTTTTCCTTTATTGCTTCCCTCTTTCAGACATCCAACTCGAACCTATTATGAGCTGTAGCAGTTAGAAATTGTGCTGATACATTCTCCCCTATAAGGTCTTGTTGGGGTGCGGAGGACAAAGATCCTCTAGTTGGGTGACATTCTGATTGTCTATCCCCTCAGCATTCCTATGAAAAGTCATATGTAAGATGTAGAGACGACAACAAAAGAAAATGGCAACCACCCCAAACTTATACAATTCTATATCTCTAAACTACTAACAAACACTCATAGCCATCCACAAAAGAAATCAATTATGTTGGGGCCAAGTTAAGTGGTGTGCATGTGTTTGCGATATTCCTAACATTTATGGAAGCAACATAAACATTATAAATTACAAAGGAAGTCCTAGGAATTGAATACATGAACAAATGCCTTGTGTTTCAATACTTTTCTTCATGTGGCATTTTATCAAACACTTGGCAGTATTCTGCATGATTTTGAATTACCAATTTCTCCATAAAAATAACCACATAACCACCACTTCTAGTTCAAAGATCAATTCATTAGTAATTGCATCAACAATTATCATTCAATCCACAACTAGAAATCACAATCAAAATATTCTAGAATTAACCATATTCAACTTCAAACAAGAAACCCAGAAAGGAAAAATTAGAATAGGAAGAGAAATTTTATAACTTTATGATGTTAATCTACTTAAGAGAATATGAATTTTATGTGGATTAAAGTGATTAAGTTGTAGGTGAATTGCGGAAAGAGTGTTGGGGAATAGGGTTAGCAAAGGAAAAGAAGTGTGGGCAATGAATGAAAAATGAAGTGTTAAAACCCTTTTAACTCGTCCAGTGCACGTGCGCTAAAGTTTCAAGTGCACGTGCGCTGGAAACTGAATTAGCCAAGAAGCTCTCTGGATCAAGCACACGTGTGCTGAGAATTCAAGCGCATGTGTGCTCAAACCAGAGACGGACTTTTTGTGTAATTGGAACCAGCACATATGCACAAAGAATTCAGCGCATGTGTGCTAGAACCAAATTGTCCCAATATGGATTTTCTGTGCGTACATGACTTCAATAAATGCCTTTAATCCTCAAAATGTCTAGGAATTTGTTAAAACTTGCACTTTAGGATGTTGTTCAACACAAACGACTAGAAAACTCACGACAAAATCAAAACGAATATATAAAAACCATGATTAAAAATCATGGGTTGTCTCCCATCTAGCACCTTTGTTTATTTTCGTTGGCTCGACTTCATACTCCTTTTCTTGCTCAAGTAACTCCCATGTTGATGAGTCTGAGAATTTTTCTCTTCACCACTCTTATGGAAGAAGGATGCAACCTCCTACGCTCTTTCAAGACTTGAACAACCTTTTTTTCTTACGACGCATTAAGTTGACTGGAAATGATCACTTTTCCTTATCCTCTAAAACAAGTATCTTAGGTGACCAGGGAGACAATTGTAATCTAGAATTGCTTCCTGCATAAATAGATAGCATAAACTTCTCATCAGAAGTTAGTACAATGTTAGAATCTGTATTACCCGTCTGTTGAGACATGGAAGAGCTTCCAAGTGCTGCCACATGTTGTTGCAAATTAGCATTGAGAGACAAGTTCTCATCATTTTCCTAAAGATGTTCACTCAGGCTCACTTACATTATATTATTGCTATTAGGTTCAAAAATTTCCTATATTGGAGGCTTAAGCATTTCAATTGAAGAAACAAGATTAATATGGTAAGAAGATTCTGCATCATCATAAATATTAAATTGAACGCTTGTTTCATCAAATTCCATGCTAAGTGTGCCATTAAGAACATCTATCTTAGTTTGAGAAATGGCTAAAAATGGTCTTCCTAACAAAATAGATGCAGTAGAATCATCTTTTTCCATTTCAAATACATAAAAGTCAACAGGAAAAACCAAACTCCCAACTTGAACTAACATATCTGCCACTATCCCCTTTGGATATGCTAAAGATCTATCAGATAACCTTAGATGAATTACCATACCAGTCTTATTCAAAGGTCCAATTTTCAATACATCATAAATAGAATATGGCATTACATTAATAAATACACCTAAATCTGGCACGACTTTTTCAATTCGTCTATTGCCTATCTTACAAGGAATGGAGAACATACCTGGATCCTTGTGTTTTTCAAGAAGGGATTTTGAATTATGGCCGACACATTACTTCTATCTTCTACTTTTCTAACCTTCTTGTCTTTTTGCTTTCTTTTGTGGTTACATAGCTCTTTAAGAAATTTCGCATAGCATGGAATTTGCTTAATTGCATCAAATAAAGGAATTTTATTCTCACACTTAGGAAAAGTCTCATATATATCCATATCAGGATTTTTCTCTCACTCCTTAAATGCTTGAGAGAAAAGGAGTTGGGGTTTCTCATTAGGCCAATCAATTACCTTACCTTTACTTACCTCTTCTTTTTTGGATTAAGCATCTTCCTTGGGGGCTTCAACCTTCGCCTCTTTCTTTTCCTTGGATGGCTGTCTCAATCAGAGCTTGCATTGGTGCTCCAATTTCCTTACCACTACGTAGGACAATTGCACTAACATTCTCCGTTGGATTAACTACAGTTTGAGATGGTAGCTTGCCTAAATTTTGAGCCTCCAACTGACTAATAGATGTTGCCATTTGACCCATCTAATTTGTCAATTGTTGGATACTTGGTTTCTTGCTGAATTGTTTCATTTCCTATTGCCAAAGAATCAACTATCTCTTCCAGAGACTTTCCAGATTGAGTAACCGAAGTGAATTGTTGTCTTTGAGAAATTGGCAGCCTATATGGTTGGAATTTCTATCGATTTTACTGAGCAAACTACCATTGTACTTGATTTTCATAATTGAGATTTGGATAATCTCTCTATCCAAGATTATATGCATTAGAAAAAAGGATCATATTTTCCTGTTGATGACCCTTGAAATCTACCTACTGCCCTTACTTGTTCCAACTCACCAGCTTCTTCTTTAAGAGTTGGACACATGTCTGTAGAATGCATCACATATTTCGGTGAATTCCACATGCTTTGACTATTGGCATTGTACCTGCAGCTATTTGACGAACAAGAGAGGTTAGATTAGCCATTTGTTGTTCTAAAGAAGAAACACTCATCTTATTGACACAGTTGGGAGTAGGATCACACTTCTAAATTTTTGCAAGTGATCCGCCATATTTGATATCAAGTTACGGGCTGCTTCTATGGTCAAATTCTCTAATGCCTTTACTTGTAGCGTAGATCATGTTCTTCTCTTGAACCAAAGTCCCTCATAAAAATATTGAATCAATAAATAATCACTTATCTGATAATGTGGATAACTAGCACAAAGTTTCTTAAATCTTTCCCAATAATTGTGCAAGGATTCCTCATTGAACTACCTTATTCTGCATATCTCCTTCCTTATTTGTTGCTCTCGAGGTTGGAAACTACTTGGCCAAGAATAACCTATTCATTTACTTCCAAGTAGTAATACTTCCTAGGGTTAGCTCAAATAGCCAATCCATTCGCTTTGTCCTTTAACAAGAATGAGAATGCTTTCAACTTTATACGTTCTTCAGAGGCCCCATTAGGTTTCATGCTCGTGAAAACTACATAAAATTCCTTTAAGTGCTTATTAGAGTGTTCAGTTGTCAATCTATGAAAAGAAGGCAAGAGACGAATTAGTTCAGATTTTAGCTCAAAAGTAACATCGGCTTCTAAAGCAGGATAAGTAATGCAAAAAGGATATTGATTTAAATTCGGGGCCGCCAACTCCTTAAAAGTTCGATTTCCGGTCATGTTTTCTTCCTCTTGTGATCCATGACATGCCTCTCTCGTTATGAGCTTATTAAAAAGCTAAGAATTTGAACTTTTTTGTTAATCAGCTTATGTCTGAATTTGATATGTTGTGTTTTTTATTGGTTGCAAAAATATGGAGCTTCTAATATTGAATGGATTAAAATGTGAGCAATGATTGGGTGTGTAGAAAAATTAAGTTGTCTGTAGACTATGCAATTTGATTCATTTAGTATGGTTATGTTGCAGGAACCAAAGTTGATTGTATTTTTATTTGTGCAAATATTATTGTTTAGGGGTAGATCACAATTGCATTTAGTCTTTTCTCTTTAGCTTAGTAGTTCTAATTGTGAGGTTCAATATGAGAACTGTTCAATAATAATTTTAGAAGTTATCTAGAAGTCCAAAAAATGGATAAGAATTTTATTAATTGTAAAATGTTGAATGGGTAATTTTTAGCCAAATATGAAATAGTAGAAATATGTATGACTTGTTTGAATTGGTTACAAATTTTCTGGTTGTCTTCATCGTGATTTGTTGACTCTTTTTTCTCAGTTGGGTAATCATGAGAGAGTAGACTTGAATTTATTATGATCTAATGTCTCACTTTGTTTAAGAATTTGTATCTGGTTTCATTGTTTTTAGATACATGCAAATCTTGATTCAATTCTTTAATGTTGTTTTTCAGAATGAAATTACTTTTGGGGCCTCCAAGTATCTAGAAAGACCACATTATTACTCATATTTGGAAGTCTGCAATTATTGTCTTTTGCTACTTGAAGCCTAACTGTTCTGCTTCCATAAGTTTAATTAAAAAGATTAGTACTCTTCCTAAGTTGAAAATTTCTCCCTGAGACGATATTTTATTTTCTGGGATGATATTTGCTTCTGATATTTTTGCTACATCTTAATTTTGAAATATAGTATGCTTATTTAATGTTTGAACAAACTGCTATCAGCTCTTAGATTGATTCGGCATACTCAAAATTTGGTTTGCGTCAACCCAACAAACTAGTAAATTAGAAGCGAACGATGTTATCAATCACTATAAGATAAAGACTCAACCTATAGTTCTTGATGACTTAAAATTGGCAAAATATTTTTGGAATAAACTTTGATGTGCAGGTTCTTTGATATACATATGCAGATGGTTGAGGCGATGGGGAAGGAGGAGAGTAAGGAAGGGGAAGTAACAAAATTCATTCAGGGCAATTTATCATTTCAAATTTTATTGTTTTTGTCTTTAAAGGAATTCAATTCAAATTCACAAAATAACAAGGTAGTTTTGTCTTCTGACATGTTCTGTTAACAGACGATAAAAATAGGAGATATTTGTAATATTGCCAAACTACAGGGTATGTTTAGTAATTTGATCAAACCTCAAAGAAGGTAAATATAATTAATCCTAACAATTTTAGGACTGTTATAAAAGTTCAACATAATATATGAAGATCTAAAGAAAATGTATGGAATTGAGAGAGAAAGAGAGAAAGAAATATGGAAGACTTGACAGTCTGTACTT
Source organism: Cinchona pubescens (assembly GCA_025175665.1). Taxonomy (NCBI): domain Eukaryota; kingdom Viridiplantae; phylum Streptophyta; class Magnoliopsida; order Gentianales; family Rubiaceae; genus Cinchona; species Cinchona pubescens. The sequence goes on from JANKKI010000276.1 coordinate 1,652,542, forward strand.
TTATTTATCATGTAGTGAATGTATTTAGAAGAGTATAATGACCCATAAGTTACGTAATGTAAATAAGTAACTTGTATCTACAGTTATCAGATAATTAGATATAGATTGATTTTCACTACAACTTATCAAAATTAAGATATATGTGTAGACATTCACAACCAATAGAATTTGTAACGCTCCCCCTTTGATGTCTAATAACTAGATCATGTGCCTCATTAAAAATATATTAGAAAAATCACAGCGTGATCTGGTGGGACAAAAAACCTAGTGAAGTAAAAAGAGTACACAAAATTTGTAGTACAATTTTGCACGCTGCTTCATTAAAAACCTTGCCTGAAAAATCCATTAGGACAAAACTATGGTCAAGGGAAAAAGAGTACAGTATATACTATTACTTCCCCTCATGAAAACGTCACATAATATCCTTGAGACGGCGCATTCCGATATTGTAAACTATCTTCTCAAATGTTGATGTTGGTAGCACATTTGTGAATAAATTAACTAGGCTATCACATGAACGAATCTGTTAGATATCAATATCACTATTCTTTTGAAGATCATAAGTGAAGAAATATTTTGGAGAAATATGCTTCGTTCTATCTCATTTGATACAACCTCCCTTTAACTAGGCTATGCATGTTGCATTATCTTCATATAATATTGTTGGCAACTTCTTTTCTAATGTTAAACCACATATCTTCTGGATATGTTGGGTTAATGACTTTAGCCAAATCATTCTCTACTTGCCTGGCATGTATAGCAATTAATTTTGCATGATTTGAAGAAGTAGCGATTGAAGTTTGTTTTGTTGAATGCCATGATATAGTTGTATCTCCATATGTGAATAAATAACCCGTTTGAGATCGAGCTTTGTGTGGGTCAGATAAATTTCTGGCATCTGTATTGCCAATTAATTGTAATTTAAATTCACTTGAATAAAGTAAACCCATATCAATAGTCCCTCGGAGGTATCTAAATATATGCTTAACACCATTTCAGTATCTTCGTATCAAAAAAGAACTAAATCTTGCTAACAAACTTACAGCAAATGTTATATCAGGTCGTGTATTATTAGCAAGATACATTAATACTCCTATAACACTTAGATATGGTATTTAGGGACCAAGAAGTTCTTTATCATTCTCCCAAGGATGGAAAGGATCCTTTTTTACGTCAAGCGATCTTACAACCATAGAGTACTCAATGGATGTGCTTTATCCATATTGAATCGCTTTAATACTTTTTCTGTATAAGTTGATTGATGAATAAAAATTCCATAAGTTAAGTGTTTAAATTGTAGACCTGTACAAAATTTTGTTTTACCTAGGTCTTTCATCTCAAATTCTTTCTTTAAACAATTCATTGTATTTTGAAATTCTTCTAGAGTTTCAATAATATCTATATCATCAACATATACAGTAATTATCACAAATTTTGATCCAGTTCTTTATATAAAAATACATGGGTAAATTGGATCATTTTTGTAACCCTCCTTGAAGAGATAATTTTATTGAACAATTTTTTCGGAAAACTTTATATGTGTCAAGCATGTTAAATGCTTCAGGGATTTTCGTATAGATTTATGTGTCAAGCGAGTCATATAAATGGGCTGCCACAATATCCATTAGACGTATTTCAAATTTTTATGAATTGCCAAACTAATATAATATTTAAAGGTGATTGCATCCACCACAGGAGAATATGTTTCTTCTTAATCAATGCCTTTGTGAAAATCCTTGTGCTACAAGGCGTGCTTTGTATCATGTATAGCACAATTTTATTCTTCTCATTTTGTTTTCACACAAATACCCATTTGTACTCTGCCGGCTTTACACCTTTAGATATTTTGACTACAGGTCCAAAAATCTCACGTTTTGAAAGTGAATTTAATTCTACTTGAATTGCATCTTTCTATTTTGACCAATCTTCTGTATGTCGATATTTTTTGATAGATTTAGGTTCAAGATCCTCGTTTTCATTCAAAACATCAGTTACTATGTTATAAACAAAGTTGCTATCGACAATAATATCTTTTCGATTCCATCTTTTTCCAGTAAAGACATAACTTATCGAGATCTCTTCATTTTCATTAGATTCAGGTACCTAATTCACTTTTGGGATTCTATGATTAGTTATGTCTAGGGTCTATCCGAGAGCACCAGCCTCCATTATATAACCATCTTGAATAGTTGTTCCTTTCTTCTTTCAAGAATTTTTATATTTGGAACCGATTGGTCTACCACGCTTTAGGCGTAGTTTACTATCATTTTCGCTATTAACAGGTTGTTCTACTGGAACTTCAATTCTAATTGGAGCATTTTAGCTGATATATGAGATTTAGTAACCGTTTTAGGTCAGTAAATGAATCTAATAGTTGATTTACAATATTTTGCAAATGAATTATTTTGTAAACTTCTAATTCATGTTATTTTATACGAGCATCAAAGTGTAATAACGATAATTCATTCCATTCAATTTTTCTATCCAACTGTTTATCTTCTTCCCCTAATGTTGGGAAAATATTCAAAATGATAATCAGCAAAACGTGCCATAAATAAATCTTCTGTTAATGGTTCAAGATATTTAATTAGAGGAGGGGACTTATATCCAACATATATTCTCAACCTTCTTTGAGGACCCATCTTTGTGCATTGTGGTGGAGCAATTGGAACATATACCGCACAACCAAAAATTCTTAGAAGGGATATATCAGGTTCCTGACCAAAAGCCAATTGTAATGGAGAGAATTTCAAATAACTTGTTGACCTGATATGTTCAAGTGCTTACTGCATGCAAAATAAAATCTCTGCATGCAAAATAGCATCTCCGCATGTAGAAGTATCTAATTTTGTTCTCATAAGTAATAATCTAGCTATTAATTGGAGGCATTTTATAAATGATTCTACTAGATCATTTTGAATATGAACATGTGCTACAGGATGTTCAATAGTTATACCAATTAATATACAAAAATTATTAAATGTCTGAAATGTAATTTTGCTAGCATTATCAAGACGATTTTCTTAATTGCATAATTTGAAAATTATACTCTAAATCGAATTATTTGAGCAAATAATTTCGCAAACGCCAGATTGTGAGAAGATAATAAACACACATGAGACCATCTAGTAAATGCATCTATCAAAACCATAAAATATCTAAATGATCCACACAACGGGTGAATATGCCCACAAATATCACCCTGAATATGTTCCAAAAATGTTGGGGATTCAATCCCAATTTTAATTGGTGATGGTCTAATAATTAATTTTTCTTGAGAACAAACTACAGCATTTATCACAAGAAAATTCACTAAACTGAGAAATCTAGAGGTTCTTCGATAAATGTCCATGTGAATTTGCAATTATTCTACGTGTTAGACCCCATTTATGATAATCATATTTTGATGATGACCAAATCATACTAACGCTTGAAAATAAGTGTGCAGAAAAATAGGGAGTTTCGGACGTAAATGATCGTCCAAACACAATCAAGAAAAATAACCAGAAGACTCCATGGAAGCAAATGACTGTCCGAAAGACAGAGTTTCGGACGATGATAATCGTCTAACACAAAGAACCCGAAGCTGTCTTAGATGAAAAACAGCGTCCGATCATATTTCCAGAAGATATTGCATCAACCGGACGCAGGTTCGGACACATTCTCGGACGTCCGAACGAATACTCTCAGATAACGGATGCAACGTCGAACGCAGGGTTTAGCAGTGACCGTCTGAACGATCCAACGGCTAGTTTGTTCGGACACACACTTGCTGCATCGGCCGTCCGAAATGTCCAACGGTCGACTAGTTTTTATATAAACAGAAAATAGCCGTTGGAAAGTTGTTGGAAGTAGATTTTGGGCAACATAAATACCCCTAAGCCTGAATTAAATAAGATGAAACTTCTACATTGATTACAAGTAATTCTTGGGCTATTTCTCTAGAAATAGTTAGTACAAGTGTTATAATAGTGTAGGTAGTTTTGTGAAAAGAGTTTAGAAGTGCAAAAGTTCTTCAAGTGTAAGAGTGGAAAGATAATAATTGTAACAAAGGGAGGTTGTGAGTATGAAACTCTTGAATCATATAAAGAAAATTAGTGTGAGCAAGAGTGGAGTGATCCTCACTTGTGTACAAGAGATTATTGTCTCACCTACTTTGAAGAGACTTTTAGTGGCTGAACTTCAAGTTAAAACTTGGTAGTTGCCTTGAGAGAAGCTCTTTGTGAATGTACTCCAAGCTTGAGAAACTTGAGAGTTTGGTTTGCATTTCTTAATTTTAATCTTTTTATTGGTTCTTTGTGATTCATTCATGTATTGTTGAATCTCTACTTGTGATTATTTGTGCTTAAGTGTTCATTTGTTGCATAAAATTTGAATTTTCATTAAGCACATTAAAAGGTTTATTTTTAGAAACAATTTAATTCACCCCCCCTCTTAGGTTGCTTTTGGGGCCAACACTACACATCATATTATTCCCGAGATGGTCTAACCAATCATGCCAAATAATAAAAATATTTGGATCAATAAACTTCTGACTTACTGTAACATGTTATTCAATTGTACTAATATACGTATAGTAGAAACCAAAAGAAAAAGTAGATACTTTTTTCAAAACACATTTCTTTCCAAATATTATTTTTGTGATATACAGATACTCAATATTTTTCTCATTTACAGTCTCAATATGATATCCGTTTCGGTGGATATCTTTGAAACTTAGCGGAAAATAATGCATTATTTATAAAGAATTTTGTTCCTCCAGGTAGTTATAGTGGCTCTTCCAGAACCATCAATTAATTCAATACTACCCGATATTGTATTTTAACATTGGCATTACCTTTTGTTAAATGAGAAAAATATTTCTTATTTTTAAGTATTGTATGCGTTGTTGCACTATCAGCAAGACATAAGTATTCACTATTCTTGAATCCAATCATTAAATGAGAAATACTCATATTCTTCATTAAAAAAATAACTTAATTCAAATAAATATTACAAAAAGAAAAAAAAAAACAGTTACATTAAGATAAATTTTGCAATTTAAACTAGACTAAAAAAAAACTACTGAATAAACTATAAAAAAAAAAAGAATAATAAACTAAAAAAAAATCCACATGTTTATTCATTCCCAACAATTTACTCATAACTTTCAAAGAAATCTGATGCATCCAGATGTGTTATATTACTAAGGTCATTGAAGTCATTAGCATTGTAGTTTGAGTCATCAACTTTATCAATAAAATTTGTCATAAAGCCATCACATTGATAAGTCATATTTGATTCCACATTTGACAAGTACGTGACCAATGTCCTTTCATGCCACATGGATAAGAATCTCACAAATCTTTAGTATTTTTGGTAAGATTATTTTGACTAATTTTTTCTTTCCTTTTCTCATTGTCATTAGATAAGAGACAGCACAAATTAATCCACTTCTGGTGGTATGGATAATTATTACGACCTTTTCCATGGCCACGACCATGTCCGCGTCCACGGGCACAGGCACGGCCATAATTATTTTTTGAATGTTATGCATGGCTGCATTAACTTTAGGGAATAAAACACTTCTAAACATATTTGCATTCACATTAGGGAATGGAGCAGTTCCAATAGAACAAATTCATGATTTTTCATCAATAATTCGTATTTAACTCAGCCACAATAAGACATAAAATTAGTTGAGAATATCTCGTAAAACCTTTTTCATGATATTGCAGTTACAGGAGTACATTCGAAGCGCGAAAAGTAATGTTTTTCCATCATATCTTCATCAGTAATATTTTCTCCACATAATTTTAATTAGCAACTGAATCTAAACATTGCTGAGTTATAATCACTTATAGATTTAAAATCTTGCAATGGATCTTAAATGGATCCACTCATAACTAGATTAAGAAGAGATCCTGTTTTCTGGTGGTCAAATCTATCTTTCAAACTTCTCCATAGATCTGCAGGATCTTTTACGGTGAGATATTCACTTTTAATCCTTCATGAATATGATGACAAAGAAAAATCATTGATTTTACCTTGTCCTGGTTGGATGTAGTATTTTCTTTTTTAATTGTGTCTCCAATACCCATAGAATCCAAATGAATTTAAACATCCAAAATCCATGAAAGATAATTCTTGCCTGTTATGTCAGGGGTCGTAAATTCGAGTTTGGTAAGATTTGACATGATTCAAAATAATAATCGAAATAAATAATAAATTGTATTGGGATAAGAGAATACCTAAATATCTTCAAATTTTACTTGATTGATCGTACTGATAACGTGTTATAAAAGTTAAACATAATATATGAAGATCTAAATAAAATGTATGGAATTGAGAGAAAGAGAGAAAGAAATATGGAAGACTTGACAGTTTGTATTTATATACTTTTATTCCTTATGCAGTGCATGTATTTATAAGAGTACAACGACCCAAAAGTTATATAATATTGTATCTATAGTTATAAGATATTTAGATATAGATTGATTTCCACTACAACTTATCAAAATTAAAATACATGTGAAGACATCCACAACCAATAGAATTTGTAACAAAGACTCATTTATAAATTCTGACTAAATTATTTGATCAATTAACCTATTGTTTAATCGATACTCATAAAATACCATCCTACCCATAAAAATTTTAAAAAATAATAATAATTTAGAGAAACATTAGCAAGTAGGGGTATTCAAATTCAATCCAACACAATTCAACCCAAATAAATTTGAGACTAAATAGGTTAAATTATCGGTTTCTGATATTTTGGTTGAATTACCCGAGTTTATTTGAGTTGGCTTGGGTTGGGTTTTATTTTTTAAAACCTAACCCAACCCAATAACTCAATAAAGTTTAATTATATTTTTTTAATTTTCATTTGTATCCTAATTACATTTCATTTAATTTGTATTTTTTCCTTTTCATTCTTAAAATAATATCTAATTTATCATATTGTACTTTAATTATTGACCTAAGTATTTATTTTTAACTAAAAGTATATTTTTTTATGGATAACCTTGCAATCTTAGACTTTTTTAAAAAAAAAATATTAATTTAAATTTTTAATCCAAATAACTCAAAAATATAAATAACCCACCCGACTAATATTTTGACTGAATTTATTTGAATTAATATATTAATAGAGTTAGATTAAATTTTATTTTTGACCCAAAAACCTAAAAACTCTAACTAAACAACCCGCCAACCTAAAAACCCAAACCCATAAACACCCACAGCGCAGAGACTTTCTAAGCTGTCCATTAACCTATGCAGCATCGTCTCTTCTACCATTAGATTGGGACTTTTGCCAGGCAAATCTATGCTACCTGTGCAGCATCAAAACAGCTAAGAAAACCCAAAGAATTCTCGAGTCTTTGGCGAATTCATCCATATTTGATAAAGCCGTAAGAAACCACACTTTTCTCTTTCAATATTTATTCACACCATATATAGCCATGTTCACTTCTTCGTAATTTAGTATGTGTTCTACTTTAAATTGAACTTTTGCTCCAAAGTGTCAGTGACTGCAGAAGAATCACGCCATAATTTTGCTGGGATACAGAAGTATGAACATGCATATCAGTTGTTTGTGAAAATGACTCTAATGAAAGATGAGATCTTATACTTCGGTTCTCTGCCTGGGTTGAATTATATATTTTACAAAAGTTATATAGTTTTGTTGAGGAACCATTCTGTTGGTTTAAAGGCTTGTATAGTACAACTCCTCTTAAAGCACATGTTGTTATACTGGACAAACGGAATGTTTTCTTAAAGAGACTGTCGGATTTTCCTACATTTTATTTGGTTTCAGTCTTGTGATTTTTGGGTCAATCATGAATTCAATAATGAGTAGTAATCTCTTATGCTGTATACTTAATGCAAGAAAGTATTTGAGGTGGCATAAGTTGATCTGTAAATGGTGGTGTTTTCCTTATTTGTGGGTTGCATTTATCTTTTATTTAACCAAAGAGAATAGTAGAATTTGAAAGGAAGATTAAAAGAAAATGTGATGCTCTTTTGCTCTTTGAAATTTATTTGTGGGATTGTGCATGTGTTAAAGAAGTAGCATAAGATTGATGTGCCTTTAGTATGGGCTTTTCTGTAAAGTGGAAAAAGATGTCTTTTCTGGTGGATAGTCTTTTAGCAGAACAGTTGAATTATTTCTTTTTCTTAATATGAATTCAAATTCAGCAATTATCTGTGAAAGTTGATGGTGTATAGTAAAAAGTTTTGATATTGGCTAAAAGTTTATCTTGAGATGTTTAGAACCAACTATAATGCTTAATTTACTTGTGCGACTCTGTTGTCAATCCTGTAAACTTCATTACTTTGTGCTGAATATTCTTCTTAATATAACTGCAAACCATTCCCCTATCAACTATGAAGCTATAGGAGAAGAATTATGATATTCATAACATATTTTATGTATTTTATGTACATATATGCCAACACTTCAACATGTTTCATTTTACTTTCTCCTGTCATTTCTTGGTTTATGTATAGTTCTCCAAAATCATTTCTCTGTTTATCCAGTGTTCCCACTATGTTTTCTGGAATGTGTTTGCCAAAACATGGTTAGTTCCTCTTTCTATTTTCCTAGCCAGATGTGCCTTATGAAAGTTGTTCGGGTCTTTGTAATACTTGGTTTGTACTTGTTCTGTTTAAGCCTTAAGAAGACCCAAACAATTTACATAAGGCACACCTGGCTTGGACAATCGATGCTTTTCATTATAATTTTTTTCATATGTTGACCTTCCTCACCTGTTGGTCAAGAAAAAGAGGATTGCCTTGTTTCTTTACTGTTTCAAATTATGAAATGATATCTGTAAGTTAGGTTTTGTGTTTGTCTTGGGAATTTAGTGTGTCAGGTGACATTGTCCAAAATATTTTCAGCTAAAAGTTTGCATTAAAGAAATGTTGGTAACTGTTGATTATCCAATCTTTCAGATATCTGAATTCCTGACATAACTGGAAATTCATAAATCTTTGTTCTATTCTTGTATGCTTACCCGGTATATTTCCCTCCTCAGCAATTGATTTGTTAGTGTAATCAATAGATTAAAGTATCTAAATTTGAACTTATTGCTGTATACTGTATAGATGAAATATTTTTTTAGTTTTAATTGGAAATAACACTTAAAGTTGTCACCGATAAATGAAACTGCAGCTTCTACTGAATTTAGGGTAAGAAAGATGATATTGGGATGGGAAAGTGCTATCTACTAGAGATAATTACACCTTTTATCGGGTTTGGTGTTCTTATGTTATTGTGTCCAGTAAAATAAGCCATTAGATTATTACTATTAGTTTGCTAATTGTCTAAGCTATGAATTAGCAATAAGTCTACTGTAAGATTTAGCACTTCCTTTACAGTTTTCTGTTGGTTTGGAGGTTTCATAAGATGAATAAGCTTGATCAATCATTGACCATATTGACAAGCAGATGAATGTACAGAATTAAAATCTTGAGAGTTTTGCTGACCATTTCTGTTTCATCATCTATAGTTTTACATATTAGGATTCATGCCTTCGGTAATGATTACCTAGCTAATCTAATTTGGAGTAATGGTTATTTGCATAACCTAGTGGTGCTTTTATCTTCAAATTGGCAGGAAATCTCTTCGTCATGTCTAAACTTCTGGAGCCCTAATAACTGGCTTTGGCTAAGAGGAAACATAATTCATCCCGCTATCCTGGATTTTTGGCACTGCTCATAACATTGGACGCCCAGTATTATATAGATTATAATGTCCTTGCGTAGACCTCCACTTCCTCGCCTCCTCCTGAACAATGTATCTTGTATGAGAAATGCTCAGCAAATACTGCGTCATGTAAATGTCTCTGTTCATGATGGTGGTGCACTTGTGCTGACAGGCACCAATGGCTCAGGCAAAACTACTTTCTTGCGCATGTTAGCTGGATTTTCCAAACCATCAGCAGGTGAGATACTCTGGAATGGTCATGACATCACAGACTCTGGCGTTTTCCATCAGTACAAGCTTCAGCTTAATTGGCTCTCTCTTAAAGATGCTATCCAAGATAAGTTCACTGTCCTCGACAATGTTCAATGGTTTGAAGTTCTTGAAGGGAAGCAAGGTCGGTCTCTACCTGCATTGGAGCTTATGGGGCTTGGAAGATTAGCAAAAGACAAAGCAAGAATGCTTTCTATGGGTCAAAGAAAAAGGCTACAGGTAGCAAGGTTGTTAGCAATTGATCGGCCAATTTGGTTGCTTGATGAGCCTTCAGTGGCATTAGACAATGATGGTGTGAAATTGCTAGAATATATCATTGCAGAGCACAGAAAGAAGGGTGGGATTGTCATTGTGGCAACTCATCTGCCAATTAAGATTGAAGATGCTATGATTTTAAGATTGCCGCCAAGGTTCCCTAGGAGGATGACTTTGGTAGACATGCTTGATCGTTCAGGTGGATTGGATTGAGATGATTGATATACTTATTATTCCAAGTAAACTAATTGGGTTATTGAAGAAACATCATGGATTAAACAAAGACACAATTAGGACTTTTGACAAAAGTGATGGAGATTTTGCTCTTTTTTTGGGCTACCAAAAGGAAGAAGCTTCATTAATTGGCAACAGAGGTTTTACATTTTTGTGCAGAGGTTTATGCTTCCTAGAAAGGCATTCTCATCTTTAATTTTAAAGAAAAACAAAGTGAGAAACAAGTATCTTTATGAATGACTGTCTTATTTTTATTCTGGTTTTCTTTGGTACATGGATGCCACATATGCATGGAGTGCTTAGAAAATTCCTCTGCTTGCCAGTTGCCGTCATCCCACACTTTTATTGCTCTTTGTTGCACGAGTATCCTTGAATTCTTGTGCTCCAAAGCCAATGCTTCAGAAAAACCAAAATAAAGGTGGGAAAATTAAGGACAAGTGGTAGAAATTTGCGCTCCTATTCTTCCGAAGCCCTCACCAGCCAGTCGGAATATTCAGATGAGTTTCTGTGGTGGGCTTCAATTTCTTAGGAAGACATTGGAGGCTTTTATTTCTCAGGAAGGCACTGGGGGCTTTCAGGCAGATAGATTACTTAGAAGGCACTAGGAATCATACTGTTTTGCTCAAAATTATGTATTTTAAAAATTTATATTATACACCGCTTCGAAATGTTTTTCCGGGTCTTTAATATCAAAAGATATTTGTGTCAATTTAAAAAATTTGCACCAGAAATTAATTTCTGTACTTCCATAATATTGCACCACAAATTAAATCTTATCAAAGATGTTCAGATTTTCACTTCAGAACTTCATGTATAGAATAAAGACAATGCATATCAAACACTTCATGATAGCTTTTTTCATTTTCTCTTCCTGGTTGATGGCTAATTATTCAAGGTCGATCATTACTCATTAATAATCTGAAATTTGAAATGTGACAGAGACATAACATATTATTATATTTTGATTTTGGTCCAAGTTCCACAAAATATATGCTTGGTTTTGTGGATTTTGGATTTAGAGCTTAGGACTGATTAGTTGTTTCTGTGGAAAAATCAGCCGTTTTCGGAATTCTTGCGAAAATGATGGGACTCCAAATAACATTTTCAGCACTTTGGCATAATTTTCTTAACGAATGCTGAATGGGCGATGAAAACTGGTCACCACTGTTAGTTTATCTTTGCTCATTTCTTTATTAAATGTCAGTGCCCTATCATTACTGGGCAAACATACAATGTGGGATAGGAAACCAAAAGATGACGAAGTTGAACATTTTATCATGAGGGCTAATGTCACTTTACCTCTTATACTCACTTTAATCCCTAATCTAATTTTTTAGGTACTGACGTTGGAAAAATGACCGAACACATTCATCTCTTGAGTAGGGTTCGGTTAGTCCGGACTTAGCTCGTTGGTTTATAAATATTGTGGGTTGAACCTTATTTTATGTGAATTGAATTGAGTTTGAACCTAAGATGATATCATTTTATTGTGAGTTGAGATTGAATTATATTGTGTTCAGCCCTACTAAAACTCGGCTTGAATATATCTATTATCTATCTATACTATTATATATATGCGAGTTGTTTCTCTAATTTTTTGCTTCTCTGGACTTTTGTTTCTCCCCTTAAAGCATTTCTCCCTTTTTTGTGATAACTAAAATATCCATCCTTAATTAAATATAATTACCAATTACTAATAGAAAACATATATAACTATTTTACCCCTTTTTTTGTAATGTCTAAAATATCCGCCCTTAATGAAATATAATTTCCAATACCTAATAGGAAAACATATTTAAGTGTTTCTCTACTTTTTTTTTCTAATGCCTAAAATATGCGCCCTTAATGAAATATAATTTTCAATTCCCAGAAGGAAAGCATAATTAATTTACTTATTATTTATTCTACCTACTTTTTAGGATAAAACCACCTATTTTGGCATAAATACATAATAAGATGGAAGATTTTATTATTTATTCTACCTGTTACTTTTTAGGATAAAACAATCTATTTAACATAAATATATAATAAGATGGAAGATTTTTATTCGTATATACAAATATTTATTATAATTAAAATTTCAAAAAAAAAATGAATCATATAATTTCTAATTCCCAATAAGAAAACATAATTAATTAAATTACTTATAATATATTCTACCTATTGTTTAATATACAACCATATATTTTGACATAAATACATAATAAGATGGAAGACTCAAATCATTTCTATTTTTTATTCATAATAAAAACATTCTTTTATAACTATTATAAATATTTCAAATTCGCTACAATTATTTTATTTTCTCTAATTATTCATTCAAGTATGCCCAGTTTGCGAAATTTAATTAGATCATTCTCATTGCGTGCTTTATATATAAGTTTAATTACCCCTTTTTTAGTGTCATTGATAGAATAATACCTAACCTTATCTATTGACCAGTAAAGTGCTTCTATTATGTTAACTAAACATGTTGACAATTTTACCCCTATTACATATTCTAATATTTTTTTTAAAATTTTTTCTAATGAATAAACTTTTCATAAAGAGAATATTTGATTCATGTAAAATTTAATGAAAACATGCATTGAAGTTGAATTTGGCATTTTTGCTATCCTCTTTGGCTGGGATTAATTGAAGAAGATGACAAATTTAGCCGATATCATTTTTTTAGCACAACTTTCCTTAATTTACGGTAAACTATAATGGTTTCACGACTCTTGATTATAGTGACTTCTTTAACTTGAAATTTTGGTTGACAAGAGAGATACCCATGAATATAGAATTTTTGAGTATGTTTCAAATTAAAAATCACAAAATTAATAATCATACAAATACATAATTAAAATTTATATAAAGTAAAAATTTATGGAATATATATAATAGTATTTTCTTATTTTTTTTTAAAGTCTGTGTTATGATTAATTTAGATTTTTTTTTCCGTCCTGCATGAAGAAAAAAAATTAACCAAGCAACAAAATAAAAACTCATAATCTTTAATTGATATTTATAAAAGCATTTGTTAATTTTATATCTCTTTAATAGTATGTCTATTACTAAAGCTTTGTCTTTAATAACATCATTTTATAGAATATTTGTTTAGATAAACTACTGATGAGTTAGAAAATACGTTCAATCCATGATACAATGCATATACCCAAAATATTCTGAAATAATGATTGTAACAATACTCTAATAGTTGCAGGTATACAATGAATTTAAATGTCAAATTTAGAAATTACAATACTGGTCTGTTATAGTATGTGTTATAACAACAAAGAAATATTGGTATGGACTAACTATCGATAAGATAAAAAAATGTTAAACTAATTGTATAATTCATGCTCAAATTCTAGAATAATTATTACAAAACTTATAAGAATACTACATATAAATTATAGCAATGACAATATAAAAACAAAATAAGCGAGTAAGTATTCTAAAAGACTACATATATTATTCAAATATAGTCATACTATTAAATACTCTAAAATAATTGCAGATATAGATTGTATATTTTACATGTCAATTTGAGAAATTACAATGTAATTCTTTACTATTTAAAAAAATAATAAAGATATAGATTAAATATCTTGAAATATAATAAAAGGAATTAATTGAAAAAGTACAAAAAATAAAAAAAAATAAATCCATACACTTTTATTAGCCTTCATTTTGTGTATATATTTAGTAAATACAAATTTAGTTTCATTCAAATAATATAAAATATAATTTTAGAGTTAACTGCATTCAATACCATTTAGGATGAATGTAAGAGTTTAGAATATCGATATTATCATAAGGTTAAGAAACATGAAAAATGCCAATATATTCTCTATATGGATACATAATTAATTTACACAATATATTAAAAAAATTAATTAGAATAGAAATTACAGAAATTACATGTTATTTTAGATGTCTTTAGAATTAAATATTTTTCATTCGAGTTGCGTGCATTTCAAGTAATATAGAGGATTTTTTTCATTAATTTATAGTACATTTCAGAGTAAGATGAAAGAATGTAAATTTTTATTTTCACCTTTTGATTATAATCTTAATATACTACGTGATACCTATCCATATTATACATAATATATTAGTTTAGTTTGTTAGTTTTCTTATACAGGAAACATAATTTTTGTTTGATATCTTTGTTCTTTATATTTAGATTTATTTTTCTTATTTTTTGAAATTTTATTTAATAATTTTTGTAATTATTACTATATATATTATTTAATCTCCTGTAAATATTTTCATTAATAAAATAATTTTGACATGCTTCATTTATTAAATGGTGTTTGATGATTTTATCCTTTACAAATGATAACAAATATATAGATATATCTCAAAAAAGTTCAATATTATAGAAAAAGTTTTTGTCTATAATTGATTAAGTTATTGGTGGGTTGCTATTATAAATTATAACTTATAAACAATAAAAACTATTTTAAGTCGGAGTGAACTACATTTTATGCCATTAAAGATGAATAAAGACCTTAGAGCATTATTAAAGTATTAAAGTGATAAGGCATATTATCACAATTTTAAGAGATAACATAACTATATATTCTCTATATGTATATATATTTTACATAATATGTTAGCAAAAAATTAATTGTGATACAAATATAAAATCTCACTTAAAGTAATAACGTGTAATTTTAGTTATATATAGAACTACAATTCAATAGCATTTCGTGCATTGTAGAGTAAAATAAAGGATTGTTTTATCTAACATTCGTTACATTTTATAGCAAGATAAAAGAACAATTTGTTATTTCAATTTTTATAATGATTTAATATACTATACAATACCTATTTATAATATGGAGAATATAGTAGTTGATCTATTTAGTTATCCTATACATAAGACATAATTTTTGTTTGATTTATGTATTCTTTATATTTTAATTAGACTCAATTTCTTTCTTATTTTTTGAAATTTTTATTACTTATTTTTTGTAATTATTATCCATATATCATCTGATTACCTATCAATAATTTCGCTACTAATGGAATTTTAAAATACTTCACATCTATATAATGTTTGGTACTTGATAATGATGTTAATTTTTTTTTTTTTTTGTAATGACAAAGAATATTCACATATATTTAAAAAGTACAATACTATGGAAAATATCTTAATCTTTAATCACATAATTAATGTACTATGATGCTATATGAAAATTATAATCTAGGCACCAAGAAGAGAAAAATATATATATATAAAAAATTATCACACGTTTTTCTCATAAAAGTGAAAATGTGTTTAATTTTTAAGAAAAAATGGAATTTATATATAATTTTGTAACAAATAACAAAAAATATTGAAAAATTAAAAAAAAAAAAAAAGATAGGGGAAAATAATTACAATCAAAAAGAGCAAAGATATTAAAAATATATAAATCTTGTATAAAAAACTCAACAGTTAAAATTTTCATACTTGGTTATCATTCACTAATTACTCATTTTTTTTAGAAAATAAAAATTTTCAATAAATTAGAAGTGTTACACGTGTGAAGCATGTGCTTTTTTCTAGTCTATATATTCATATATAAATGCAAGTTGTTTATCCCCTTTTTGTTTTCTCCCTTTTGGTAATGCCAAAAATATGCGCCCTTAATGAAATATAATTCATAGAAAAACATAACTAAATTACTACTCTTCTAATCTAACTACCAATGTTTTAGGAAACTACAACCTATCTTTTTAGTTATACAATCCTAATCGAGATATATAACCTTTTATTTTTTTATTTTTTGTTCCACCTAATACACCATTAATTTAAATAGTTATGTCTAATATGCCTTTCATGAAATATAATTAGACTATCTAAAATACTCTCCATTAAATATAATAAGATTATCTATCTTTTATAATACTACTATTATTTATTATATATATTTTAAACTGGTATAACATAATTCCTTAGATTTATATGAGAATTTGGCAATAAATATATTAAGATGGTAAAAGTATTATTTGAATAAAAAAATTTATATTTTATGAAAAATAAAACAAAATAATTTTTATAGTTATTATGTATATTCAAAAGTATTTTTATTCCTTATGTTAGTACAAAATTTTGGCTAAATACATAAAAAGAAAGTGTAAATTTTTAAGAGTACAAAAATTATTTATACATGAGCAAAAAATAAATAAAAATATTATTTTATAACTATTATATATATTCAAATTATTTTATTTTTCATTCCTACTAAAAATTATTTTTTGTAACTATTTTATCTATTATTAATTCACAAATAATTATTTTTTTTCTCTAACTGTTTATTTAAGTACGCTCTTTCATGTTAGTTAATTAGACTCAATTTATATATTTTCATATGCCAATAACATTTATAACTATTTTGAATAAAAATATAAATTTTTGACTCTATTATGATGTGATTAATCATGTATTTATTTTAGTTATAACATGAAGTTGTTGTAGTTTAGAATCAATATATAATAACTAATTTGTCGTTCATCATAATAGATAAGTTACATTGTTGGATTGACTTTCAAATTTATTAGGGTTAATAGATTCTTCACTTTAAACTGTAAGTACCTTTGTCTTTTTAATATCAAAGTTTTCATCCATCTTAAAAATCACAAAATTAATAATCGAACAAATAAAAATTTAGTATTTATAAAACCTAAAAAAAAAATAATGGAGTATATAACACTATTTTCTTATCTCATTTAAATTTTTTTGTAACAGTTAATTTAGATTTGTTTTTCCCTTCTCTACATGAAGAAAAAAAATTAACCAAGCAATGAAACTAAAGCTCAGTGCGAAATAAAAAACTCACAATTTTTAATTAAGATAAAAGTATTTGTTAATTTTACATATCTTTAATAGTAATATTTGATTACAAAATCCTTATATTTAAGAATACCATTTTGTAAAATATTGGTTTAAGTAACTGTTGATGAGATAGAAAATAAACTCAACACGTGATGCGATGTAATGCCTAAAATATTTCAAAATAATCACTGTAACACATACAAAAATTCTATGCATAATTTGTGATGCTAATATAAAAACTTAAATAAGTAATTAATATATGTATAAATATGAAACAATTCACTTTATGCAAATAAATCATAGTATTAAATACTCTAAGTATTTACTAGAATATATTGAGCTTAAATATTAATTTTGGAAACTACAATACTAATTGTTATAGTATTTAATAAAATAATATTAGTTTAGTTTAACTATTGATGAGGTAAAAAAAGGTTCAACCAATGGTATGATGCATTACCAAAATAATCTAAAATAACCATTGTAAGACCTATAAGAATACTACACATAAATTATTGGAATTATATATAGAAAAAATAAGTGGGTAAATAATGTAAAAAACAACATGAATTATGCAAACAAAATTATAATATAAAATATTCTAAAATAATTACATATATACATTGCGTGTTATGTCAACTTTAGAAAGTACTATGCAATTTTTACACTATTTAACAAAACAATAAAAATATAGATTGAATATTTTAGTAAACAATACAAGAAATTGATTAGAAAAGTATGCCAAAATGAAAATACAATTCACACACTTTTGTTACGCATTATTAATTTTTTTTTATATATATTTGATAAATACAAATTTTAATTTTATAGTAAAATACTATGTCAAAATAATAATTTCGGAGCTAACCATGCTCAATACCATTGAGGATGAAGGGAAGAGTTTAGAATATTGATGAACTCTTGTATAGTGAATGTTATCATAAAGTTAAGAATGGAACAATACCAATATATTTCATATTTTGATACATATTTATACAATATGTTAAAAATTAATTACACTAGAAATTATATAAAAACTACATGTTATTTTGGATATATTTAGAACTACAAGTTTTTCAATATAGTTTCGTTTATTTTAAAGTAAGGTAAAGAATTTTTTTTCATTAATATTTTCTACATTTAAAGTAAGATAAAAGAACAACCTTTATTTTTATCTTTTGATAGCGATTTTAATATATTATGTGATACCTATTCATATTATAAAGAATAAATATAATTAATCTGTTTAGTTTAATATCTTTGTAATTTACATTTTACTTAAGATATTCATTTTTTGCATATGTTTTGAAATTTTAATTAATCATTTTGTAGTTATTACCATTTATTATTTGATCTCATGTAAATATTTTCCCTAATAAAAGAATTTTAACATGCTTTATCTATAAAACAATATTTGATACTTGACAATAATTTTATCTTTTAGTAATGACAAAGAATATATAGATACATATAAAAAGTTCAATATTGTGGAAAAAAAAATTTATTTTTAAATGATCAAATCATTGGTGGTGTCGTTATAACAAATTATAATTTGGGAACCTAAACATGAAATAGAAATTATTTTGAACCGAAAGTTACCACGTTTTGTGTCATCAATGTGAATGAAGAGATCAAATTTCAAAGTTTCAATAGAATACTAAAACAAATATTATCATAAGTTTAAAAAATATAAAAAAAATACCAATATATTTACTATATGCATACATATTTACACAATATGTTAATGATTATTAATTGTGATAGAAATTTATATAACATCCCAATTAAAGTATATTAACGTGTAATTTTGGACATCTTTTGAACTATATGTTTTTTTCATTAGCATTACATGTATTTTATAGTAAAATAAAGGATTGCTTTTATGAACATTCAATAAATTTCAGAACAACACAAAAGGATAAGTTATCTTTTTAATTTTTTATAATAATTTTAATATACTATGTGAAACTAATATACAGAATATATTAGTTTAATTAGATTTTAAATTTTTATTATAACTCTGGATGTATTCGATCTTTATAAGTTCATTAGATTCTTTTTTTTTTTTTTACTTTTTGAAATTATAATTAATTTTTGTAGTTATTATCCATATATCATTTGTTTTCATGTAAATATTTTTTGCTAATCAAAGAATATTAATTCTTCATCTATAAAATGGTGTTTGGTACTTGATAGTGAATTTGTATTTTAGTAATGACAAAGCATATACAAATATATTTAAAAAGTACAGTACTATAGAAAATATCTTTATTTTTAATTGATCAAGTAATTGATGATGCCGTCGATAGAAATTATTATCTAAGCATATATAAGAGAAATAGAAATAAGATACAAATAATGTCAAATGTTGTGAAAACAAATGACATTAAACAAATAGCAAACAATAGTGAAAAAATTTTATAAAACAAAAAAGAAAGGTGAAAATAATTATGAAAAAAATATCAAAGATAAAATATATATTTTAAAATATATATATCTTTTGCATAAAAAATCAACAAATAAAATGTTTGCATTTTGTACTCTATATTATCATTCAATGATTATTTATTTTTTTTTTAAAATAAAAATATTCAATAAATCAGGAGTATTACACGTGCGAAGCACGTACTTTTTTCTAATATATATATATAGGAAAATTCTACAGTCCCTTTTAGGGAACCATTTCCTTGTGCTTTAAATGCTTGTGTAGTACAATACCATGTGTTTTAAAAGCTAATATTGCACAAACTTTTAAAGCTAAGAAAATGGTTCCCTAAAAGAGATTGTAGAATTCTCTCTCTCTCTCTCTATATATATATATATATATATATATGTGTATACACACACATATACATTATATAAAATG
This sequence comes from Cinchona pubescens, assembly GCA_025175665.1. NCBI lineage: Eukaryota > Viridiplantae > Streptophyta > Magnoliopsida > Gentianales > Rubiaceae > Cinchona > Cinchona pubescens. The sequence continues at coordinate 1,672,669 of JANKKI010000276.1, forward strand.
TAAATTACAAATTACATATGTAATGACTAATTAGATACTAGTACTAATCAGAATACTAAAAACTGTATAGTACTCACAAATTAGAAAAGAAAAGATAGTTATTTGCTCTCAAAGTCCAAATCGTTTCCACTGCCTTCTTCTCTTTTCTCTTTTCTCAAACCTTAACCCTAAGGTTTTTATTCTCTCAAATTTATGCATTGAAAAGACAAGGTTTTTTTTATTCATATTGCTGAGTTTGAGCAAGCCTCTTGGCCTGAGACCCATTTATTTTTGTGAGTTGAGTATGAGCATTTTTTTTGTGCGCTTTGTGAGTTGAGTTCGGGCTCAACAATGTTATTTTTTAAATGGGCTGAGTTCAAGTATGTTAAAGTCTAGCTCATATAACCCAATTGACAATTCTACTTTTGAGATGAGTCTTTTTTTTTTCTTTTTTTTTCTCGTCCATCACATTTTAAACAATACAAATTCATCCTCATATTTTCAAAATATATTGTCATCTCTCACATTTAAGGTGATGCAAATCTGACAATTACATTTTTAAAATGTACTAATCTCATCTAATAACAAATCTCGATTAAATTTTTGACTAACAATCATCCAAAATTTGATTTCTTGTCTAAGAATTGGTTAAAATAATTCGCTTGTACTCTAAGAAATATATTTGTGTTATTTAATTGCAACTATAACTAAATATTTGAATTGTTCAAAGTAAGGTTTTTTTTTTAAAATTTTAGTGTTAGAAAATTCCATTTTTTTTTATTTATTTTTGTTAATCCTTGCTTTATTTAGGTCTTTTAAATGTCTAGACTGTCTAAGATAGATTCATAATTTGGATTTTGTTAGAATTCACACATGAAAGGAGATTTTTATCGCTATTTAACACATTTAAAATGTTTTGATACTTTCTTCGGGAACAATAATTTTATACCCAAAAAACATTAAAATTCAATTCCATATTAGAATGTCATGAAAATATGATAGATGAAATAATTACATTTTAAAAATGTGATGAATGAATTTAGCACATCTTAAATACTACGATTGAAATCGATCTGTTTAAAAAATATGATAGATGAATTTGCATTATTTAAAAAGCAAGAAATGAAAAAAAAAATATTTTTTTGTAAATACGAGGATGTTCTTTGTCATTTTCCCTTATATATAATGCATGTGCTGATGTGCATGTGCACATGTGATGCTGTGCACCATGACAAATTATAATACTAGGCAAAGATTTAGGTAAACTCGATTTTTAGCCCCACATGTAGATCCTATGGTATGGATTAAACGTTAGAGAATCTATGATATCAGCTGATGTAACCAAGATTTTTTAAAGTTTAATTCTGACCACAGAATCTACAGATAAGACCAAACACCAGATCTACCTAAGTATTTTCCATAATACTAGTACTAAATTTAAAAGATGGATTCATTACACTTCTACTGTTTAAAGATTTCAGATAATTAATAATGTACCATAAACAATCTTACATATTCCATTCACAGCAATCATCGGATCCACAGCTATAATTATTTGCAAAGTTTGCCAAAATCAGCACCAATAGAAAAGAAAGGAACTTCTTTTGGGATTCTTATTGATAGTTTCAGCCTTCTGAAATCTGAGTTGAATTCAGGCAATAATAATGAAGGAATATTCATGGGTTTGTACTTTAATCACACAGATTTCCCTCTGTTTTGCTGTTTACCTTGCATTTAACTTGGGTGACAGAACTCATGTTAGTAGAAGTAGGCCAATTGATATATACTTCATGAGTGTTGCAGGAGGTTTTAGGCCTCTAAATGAACAGACCCTTCTTCTCAAACAGGTCAGTTTCTCTCTTTACTTTGAAGAAAAATTCTTGTTTTTTCATCCCTTTACATTGGATACTTTTGTTTTAAGCAGATTTGGATTAATGGGTTGAGCTGTTGGTCTATTTTTGTTGTTGTTTTTATGTATTCTTTGGTGTCTTTGAAGGTTTTTTCTTGGTTGGAGTTTTAGTTACAGTTTTATTGTTTAGATTACGGTTGGAATCTTTTAATTGTTGTCGCCAAGCAGAGTTCTGCATAGCCTCATGTGGTGATAGTTTTGACTTGTCATCTTCCTTGTTTTTGTTGCTTGATTTTATTGGAATCTTTGTTATGTTGACGAAGATGGCAAAGGTTGCAAATGCGTACAAAGCACAATTTGTTGTGAGCATTAGTGAACTTGGGGAAGATGATCCTCTCAGCCAGAATGTAAGACGTGATTCTTTAATCTTTTACATTTATGCTGGATTATACGCCCGATACCAAGTTACCTAGATGCGGGTACATTTTGCTTGGGTGAGAAATGGAAAATTTGAAAAAATGACAGAAGATTAATAAACTTATTATGGAAATCTGTTAACATTAGTAACTAGCAATGGATATTGCAAAGGCGACCTACCTTCATGTCTCCTGTAGTTTGTGTCATTCAGTTCGTACAAATATATTACAATGTCAATTTCATTAGTTCTCACACATATGTGCAAAGAAAAATTACCGATTTTGAATTTTGCTGTTAATGTGTGTGTTAATGGTGAAACTGATTTCTTTGCTGTTACAAATATTTTCTCGTTTTACAGATACAGAGTTTATTCTTGTGAGGAAGGGCAGTTTGTGGTTACCTAAACCTAATTATTTGAGCCAAATCATTCATTAATCCGAAACTCGTGCAATGTTCAATGTCTCTTGAAGTTTCTTCATATGTACCATTCTTTACAGAATATTTCATTGGAAAAATCGCTGAAATAGTCTCTCAATTTTTTTTGTAGCCAGAATGGTCCTTCAATTTTTATTTTTTAACCAAAATAGTCATTTTATGTGAAATTTACCAAAAAAAAGAAAAAGATTTTTATGGTGGTTCCACCATAAAAGGACTTTCTTGGTTAAAAAATAAAAGTTGAAGGATTATTCTGACTAAAAAAAAGGTTGAGGGACTATTCTGGCTAAAAAAAAAGGTTGAGAGACTATTTTGGCTAAAGTGAAAAGTTGAGGGACTAATTTTGGCGATTTTCCCTATTTCATTTCATTTCTGAAGTGTTTACTTTTCCATCGTATCTTTAGTTCTTAGCAAATACTGGCTCAAGTGTGTACGTTTTCCACCCTCTCTCTTATGATACTTGTTTTTTTGTGTTAGCTCTTAGCTATGCTATAGATCAGATTGGAATCTCATCAGTTCTGCAGCATATTGATGTACCTTGGATTTTCAGCTATACGCAACTAACACGCATTTCTTTCATAACAGGCCACATGGTATTTTCAGTCACCAAAACTTCCCTGGTATACTGTTCTTTACCATGTATAACTCAGCAGTTTTTGTTCAAGGTAAATTGTTTAAGAGTTATTTTTTTCCTACTTCTCTTCGGCCTTCTGAACTTGTAGGTACACGACAAAATCGCCGAAAGGACAAGGAACTGGTCCGTATCTCAATCACACAAAAGTTCCATACGGAAAAACCTTAGACATTGTAATTGCCAATACCGAGTTATTTCAGGTATGAATCACTGCTTTACGTGTGAACTTGAATATTCCCTTTCTGCAGAATAATATTGTTCATTTCTTTTGTGGTCTACCATTCAATATCAGTTTGCCTTGATGATGCATGTCTTGCTTTTTTCGTTTGAACAGTGCTTACCATAGTGTGGATCAAGGTTGCTGATGTAGTTATCACAGGCTCCCAAATATTAACTGAATTTTTTATATAAAATGTAGTAGTGGTGAATTCAAATTATCCCACAGAGAACGAAATTTATTTTTATACTCAAAATACAAGGGGAGGGGTTTCTTGAATACTCGTAAACTAAAACCTAACATTAGAAATTAAAATTAAAGAAAATTCAATCAAAGTAGAGTCTTGGTTCTAGTCATATCCAATATAGAAATCCTATTAATAGATCATCGACAACAAAAGGTAATTCAATTCTCATAGCAAGCACTAATTAAAAAATTAACCCGAATTCTAATTTAAAGTTGATTCTTATTTCTTCCCAAGGTTAGTTAAATTTTAACGAACATGATCCTATTAACTCTAACCATTAAATTAACCCAGACACGCGCCAAAGGTTACTTAATAGAAGTATTAAAATTAACCAGAATAATTAGACTAATTAAACATAAATACACGCCGCTATGTTAACTAGTTGATTATTTCCCCTAAAATCATTAACGCTAATCGAGCTATCATTAAACTTAGTTGGTTCACAGATTGAATAGAACACCCGTGATTAAAACAGTTTAATTGTAGATTAATTCCAATAACTCACTATTCTGCAGCAATAACAAATTAAAAAGAACAATCATAAAATTAACGCAGAAAAATAATCAATACTTGATATCAAATGAATAAATTTAAGTACAGAGGTATCACAATTTAATAGACCAACCATTTCTTCAATTCCTTTAACCAAGAAAAGGATTTTAGGCATTAAGTGCCATGAAAAAATGCATAATAATGACTGTTGAAAAACTAAAGATAAAACTAAGAAAAAATGAATGTCTGTCTAATCGTGCCTTATACAAGAGGTATTTATAGTGAATACTAGGGTTACAATCCTTGTCTACAGATAAGAACGTGAAATCGGTTGAAAAAGAACTTAACCAGACGAAGAAATCTGTCGAAAATAAAAAATTATGTAACCCTTTTGCGTCACGTGCACATGCATGCATTGCCCAATGCACATATGCGCTCAATGCTTCTAAACTTCTACTCTCTGGAAATAGCGCATGTATGCAGCTTAACCCTAGTGCATGTGCGCGCTGCTCTAATACTTTCGACTTCGATTTTGACCTTAATACTCTTAAAATTCAAAAAAAGTGTAATCAAGAGTTGTAATTCTTTCTCTTAACTTTCTAACACATCTTGAATCAAATCAATCAGAGCTCAGACTTTAAAGTTGTGCCTAAAACACGAAACAGTGCCCAAATTAGCTCCATACTCGGGCACATTTCATCCTTGGAATTTTCTTTGATTCTTTCCATCTTTTTCAACCTTTTTTCGCCACAACCCTGCAAAAACTAAAGACAACCAAATTAAACTCAATAACAACTCAAATCTTGCTTACAACACATAAAAATGTCGTAAATGACATTAAAATATTGAACAATTATGAACTTATCAATTTACCCCACATTTAACCTTTGATCGTACTTGAACAAACATAAAATTAAAACAATTAAAAATATCCAATTTCTGCCCAACATATCCCCCCAAAGTATCCACATAAATAATCAGCAGCCAAACCATCATTTAGAGTAGTCTAAGAATCCAAGACTCAAATGCTAACAAAAACCAGAACATGATTTGTGTGTACGTGTGCATAGCCATCCAAAAACTAAGATTTGGAACACTTAGATTAAATCATGTAAACCCTTCAAATTTTTATAAACACCCCATAACTGACTCTTCTCACACCTCTCAACCAATTTAGACAACCGATTCAATTCAAATTAGGTAGGACCATTTAGCATATAAAGTAGGTTAGGGTATTGGTTAATCAAAGAAAGGAAAGGATATAACAAATAAGAATAAGAGCTTTTATAGTAATGGTGGCCATATATTAAAATAAAACTTCTCTTCACATGCGAAACATGATACATCCACAACCCCATACTTGAGTAACAAACACCCACGCAATATTCCAAACAACCAATAAGCAAATAAATCCCCCTTTTTCGTATTGGCCAAACATGCCAACATTCTTTCGGACATTTATACATCATATTATGATTTTATCTTTATGTCCATTCACAGTACGGGTACCAGTGGTAGGCACTACCCGTAACATATAAATACGCAGGTATCAGAGATAAGCACTACCTGTAATTACAGGAACCAGTGATAGGCACTATCTGTATATATCAAAAACTTCCATTACTTATTTATTTATTTCCTTCAAAAATTCTTTCAGTACCCCATTTTGCTCCAAAAATATAAACTACTCACTTCTCACAATCTTCCACCCTTATGTCCATTAACAATTAATGTGTGCAATAAAGCTTCTAAAGGGAAAATTTAGGATAGAACAATTAAAAGAAACTATTGGTGCACAATAAAGGTAGGTACACCAAGTTTGAATGCAAGAAAGCGAATTCGAGACTCAAACAAAGTACTAGGGATAAAAATGTTAAAAAGAATTGGCTAAAAAGGCTCAAACAACCAAAGAAGGCTCTACTCTCGTTTTTAAACCAAATCAAGTTGTCTAAAAATTCACCTCAAAAATGTAATAAAGTAAGTTTCTGGAATGCAATATAATTAAGTCTAAATAAATTTCCCTAAGTGTTCCAAATAAAAAACTAATATACAGTTTAGTGCTCAAAATTCTTAAAAATCATGAATGAAAAATATTAACACCGACTATTCACTCATGAATGGTTCAACTAAAGAATTATTATGCAAAAAAATGAGAAAAATATGTTAAACAGAAATTTCTAAAATTTTCAAAATGAAAATAATCCACAAAAATATTCAAAATTTTTGAAAAACTCTCAAATCAGAAGAAAAGTTGAAATATTATAGAATAACCTAGCAAAATACACCAAACAACCTATATTAATCCAAATAACTTCCCCACCCCATACTGAAAAATAAGCATTGTCCTCAATGCAAAAATAAAAGCATAAAATGGCAAAAAGAAAAGCTTTTTAGAAGAAAAGTTGAAATATTATAGCATAACCGAGCAAAATACACCAAACAACCTATAAATCCAAATAACTTCCCCACCCCATACTGAAAAATAAGCATTGTCCTCAATGCAAAAATAAAAGCATAAAATGGCAAAAAGAAAAGCTTTTTTGGATTTAATTCGCATTTGGAGCAGTTTCTGCTATAAATATCCCTTCATCATGAATGGAAGATGGAGTAACACTAAACAAAACAAAACATAGAATTCCCTTAAGATAATAAGAAAAACAAGAAAACTAAAATAACTCCTATAATAATAAGGAAAAAAACTTATTCCCTTAAGGGAATACACAACAAAAATAAAGAAAAATACAACGACGAAAAATAAACCTAGCTACAATAAAACTAGCTAAAATGTCTAATTATTAAAAATAACTAGGTCTTAATTATTGTCTAAGAAATCAACTTAAATATGATAAAATCATCAACATCATATGCACAAAGAGCATTCGGTGCCAAATCTTGCAAGAATAGAGGGAAATGAGGGAATGTCGATGGGTGCTCCCCCCGCTCCCCCACCAATTGACAAGCATCCATGGTCTGCTGCCAAGCAAACTGGTACTGGATAAACATGTCAAACCATTGACTCATTCGTTGTTGCCTCGCCAGGATTTGCTATAAGATCTCATCTTGAGTATGTTGTGGCTCAGGTTCAGGCTCATTCTCCGAATCAACATCATCACTCGCTTGTGATATAGATGCATGGGAGTGAGTGCATTAAATCGGAGCTCGAGGATCCTTCATCGCAATAAACTTCCTAGGTTTTAGCTTTTCTTCTGCTAGATCAATCACTACGCTGCTCTCTAGACACAAAGCAGTGATCAGATTGGGAAACCATAAGCTTGACTGCTTCTTGGTAGCCGAATAGCATATTTGCTGATGGATAAGTCAGCCCACATCAGCTATATAGATTTTTCAGTAGCAATATAGTATAGGAGCTTGGCTTACTCCAGAGTGACATGTGCATGATGGCTGACTGGGAAGAAGAGAGCTCAAAGGAACTTAAACTAGACAAATCAAGCTGGTTTAAGTATATTCGCATTGAAGTGCCCAGCCACATTTTTATTAGTCGTGTATGTCCATTCAATGGCACCATTACAAAGAACACTTGTAATTTCATTCAACTTCATATTGGTTTCGTTGACGATTGGCCACTCATCATTGCTTACCCGATTGACCTTCAGAATTCTATTAATTTCACTTGCAGATATATCTACATGCTTTCCTCAAACATACACCCTAGTGTCGCTATAATGGTTCAAATTGGCGTAAAATTTGTGCACCACTAGGACAATTGCCTCGGTAGGCATAGAGGTGAAATGATTCCATCCACGGTTACGAATTGTCAGTTTAATTTCGGGTACCCCTACCAAAGGTACCTGAATGCTCATTTCCTTGATCACAACCCATTTTTGGTGAAATATCGTTATCATACTTGCGTTGGGTTGCAGCATTGAGAAATTGCCTCTCCACAGTCTTCTCAAATGTGTTTTGACCTGCACGTCCGGACGATGAAGATGCTCTGGTAGTTTTTCCTGTGGCTGGTTTCTTCCCTGTTCTTGCCATACCTACAAAATATCAATATGAACTTCATGGCCACCCAACAAATAATCCAACACCCCACACTTAAACAAAATTCTAACACTCAATCCATAAGCCCTATAATACACAAGATGTAATTCAAAAAAATTAGTGCCTATTACTAAGGCCTATACACATTCCAAGAGCATTCTTATACATGAAAATTGACTAAAAATAAATCATAAGGCATAATTAACATTCTAGGAATGGAATTCATGCACCAATGCCTTGTGTTTTAACGTTTTTATTCATTGAGAGAATTTATCAAACACATGGCATGCATAAATAAAGAACAAATTTTTGTGCATATAATAAATATGAAATCACTCCTCAATCAACACAGAAATCATACATAATTCACTCAAATCGCACGTTTAGAATTCAATTCATAACAAATCAAATCAATTAAACGTGAAAAATCAAAACCTTTCGTAATTGAAATTAAAACCCAAAAATGAAAGTATAAGAAAGGCTTAAAAATTTCATATCTTGATTGAATGTTTCCTATGAAAAAGAAGGGTTTTTTATGTTACTTTAATGAAATAAGAGTGAATTGATATTGGAAAGTGGAAGGGAATAACGGGGGTTGAAAGGGATTAAAAGGGTTTGGAAAGAGAAGAAAAGTTTGTCGTGTGTTATGATTGTAAAATAAGAGTTTTACCCTTATAAAGAGTCGCATGCATATGCACGACTTGGCAAAGAGCATGGTTGATGGGTTTGGCCTCGCGCACATGTGCGTGCGTCGATGGGTGAAATTTCTCTTTTGGATTTTTTGCGCATGCTCTCCAAATGATGGGCACGTGCGTGAAATCACCCTTTAAGTACAAAATCTTCATTCTTAAATCAATGCACCCATACAACAAACAAAACCTTTAAATGACCATTTTGTTACTTTTGCTTGTTAATGAAGTTAATTTCCAACACTAACAATACAATAAAACTATGCTAACCCTAAAAATAAAATAACCAAAAAATAAGACTTCAAAAATAAATGAACAGAATAAAATTTAAATGGACATGGGTTGCCTCCCATGCAGCGCTTTTATTTATTATCTTTGGCTCAACTTGATGTTGCTCCTTCTTAATTAACTCCCATATGAGGAGTCTAAGAATTTTCCTTTTCACCATTCTCATAAACAATTGATTTAACCTCTTCTACTCTTCAGGATCCGAACAAGTTGCTCTTCTTGCAGTTTGCTAAGTTGACTTTAGATGATTACCTTTTTCTTATCTTTCAAAAATAAGTATTTAAGGTGATCAGGAAGATGATTGTAATCCACAATTGTTCCTTGCACAACATATAGCATCAACTTTTCATTAGTAGGTGGTAAAGCGCTAGAACCTTCATTACTTGAGCATCCGCCGCGACTTGGAAAAACTTTCCAGTTCTATCATCGATTGCTGCAAATTAGCACTAAGCGATAAGTTCTTATTATCAAGATGTTCTTTGCATTTCACTTCTACCCCTTATTACCTATGTCCATAAATTTTCTGTATTAGAGGTTTAAGCATGTCAATTACATAAATAAATTTAGTTTGGTCCGAATATTCAACATCATCGTAAATACTAAATTTAACACTTGTATCACCAAATTTCATGCTAAGAGAGCCATTAAGATAATCTATCTTAGTGTAAGAAGTAGTTAAGAATGGTCTTCCTAATAAAATAGGTGCAATAGAATCACCGTGTTCCATTTGTAGAACATAAAATCAGCAGAAAAAATCAAACTCCCCACTTGAACTAAGATGTCCTCCACTATTTCCTTAGGATAAGCTAAAGATCTATCAGCTAGCTGAATTACCATCCAAGTCTTATTCAACAGTCCAATTTTCAATGCATCATAAATAGAATATGGCATTATATAGTAATAGATGCATTGAAGTCTAGCATGGCTTTTTTGAATTGTGTATTGCCTACCTTACAAGGAACGGAAAATATACATGGGTCCTTGTGCTTTTCAGGAAAGGATTTTTGAATGATGGACGATACATTTCTCCCAATCTCTATCTTCCTAACTTTCTTCTATTTTTGCTTTATTTTGTGTGTACACAATTCCCTTAAACATATAGCATAGCGAGATATTTGTTTAATAGCATCTAATAAAGGAATATTTACCTCATATTTATGAAAGGTCTCATATAACTTTCTTTCGGGATTCTCTTTTACAAACTCTTTCAATGCTTCGGGAAACGGAGATTCGGGTTTATATTCCGGCCACACAATAGATTTACCTTTTTCTTCGACCTCCTTTTTCTTAGCCTTAACATGTTCAAGAACCATTTTGTGCTACACCTCAACCTCCTTGCCACTCCTCAACACAATTGCACTCACGTTTTTCTTGGGGTTGACAATTTTTGGATAGGGAAACCTGTCTCCAATCAGAGTTTTGCGCTTCCAATCGGCTAATTGTAGTCGCCATTTGTCCTATTTGGTGCTGCAATTGCTGAATATTGGCCTTGGTATGAACAATCTTGCTAATTCCGCCAGCTCTACTAAATGCCTTATTCAATGGCTAGACGGTCCCATCTTTATCCTATTGGAATTGCATAGTATTAGCCGTTAAAGCATTTAGCATTTCTTTTAAAGACTTACCAGATTGAGCAGCTGGATTAGCTTGTTGTCTTTGAGCAAATAGAGGCTTATACGGTTGAAAATTCTACTGCTTTTGTTGAGATTGTTGCTATGCCAGATTCCTATATCTCAAATTAGGATGATTCCTCCATCCAAGGATTATATGTGTTAGAATAGGGATCATGATTTACTCGGGGTTGACTTGGAAATCCTCTTGTAGCATGTACCGGCTCTTGGGATTTATCTTGTAATGTGGGATACATATCTGCCGGATATTCTTCATTTTAACAAATTCTGCAGGATCGCACAATACACTAGTGCACAACTCCTGAAGCCAATTGACGCACAAAAAAAGTTAGACTGGCATTTGTTGTTCTAAGGATGAAATATTTACCTCATTAACACGTTTGAGAGGTTGTTCGCGTCTTGTTCCAAACTTTTGAGAACGTGCTGGTATATTTGATATGAGCTCTCGGGCAGTTTCAGTCGTCAAATTATCCAACGCCCCTCCACTAGTAGCATTAATCATTTTCTTCTCATTTGGCAACAAACCTTCATAAAAGTAATGAATTAATAAGGAGTCACTTATCTAATGGTACAGACAGCTTGCACATAGCTTCTTAAAGCGCTTCCAGTACTCATATAGGGACTCATCATTAAACTGCCTTACCCCCACAAGTTTCTTTCTAGATATTTGTAGCTTGGGAGGCTGAAAAATATTTTGCTAAAACAATCTATTCATTTACTCCCATGTTGTATCCTTTGTCTCGTCCTTGAGTGAGAATGAGAATGCCTTTAATTTAATGTGCTCCTCTGAAACTCCATGTGGGTCTCATACTTGTGCACACTACGTGAAACTCCTTAAGATACTTATTCAGATCTTTACCTGTTAATCCATTAAAAGAAGGCAATAAATGAATTAGTCCATATTTTAATTCAAATGTAACGTTTGCATCTAATTTAGGATATTTAATGCATAAAAGTTGTTGATTTAAGGTGGGCGCTGCTAGTTCTCTAAGAGTTCTTTGCGTCATGCTCGTTTCTCATTGGTGTTCTTGATTGTCAGCAATAATGAAACTAGAGAGTTGATCTTTCCCTAACTGTCTTTTCCTTAATTCCTTCCCTAATTTGCGTAGCATTTTTTGGATTTCTGGATCAAATTAGAATTCAACTTGTTCAGTAGATCGTGTTACTGGCATACACAATTAGCAGAAGAAATAATAACAAAATAAAAGAAAATAAAACAGAAACCAATGGCACAAAAATGAATCAAACCGTTCTCGGGCAATGGCACCAAAATTGCTAGTGTAGCTGTCGCAGGTTCCCAAAAAATTAACCGAATTCTTCTTAGAAAATGTAATAGCAGTGAGTCCAAGTCATCCCACAGAGAACGGAGTTTATTTTTGTGATCAAAATACAAATTGGAGTGGAGGAGAGGTTCTTGAAAACTTGTAAACTAAAAACTAATGCAAGAAATGAAAATTGAAGAAAATTCAATCAAAGTAGGGTCTTGGTTTCGATCATATCCACCTTGGAAATCCTATCAATTAATCATCGACACCAAAAGGTAATTCAATTTTCATAACAAACACTAATTGAAGAATTAATCTGAATTTCAATTCAAAGTTTATTCTTATTTCTTCCCTAAATTTGATTAATTTTTAACACGCGATCCTATTAACCCTAACTATTAAATTAACCCAGACACACGCCAAAGGTTACTTAATAGAAATATTAAAATCAACAAGAACAATTGACTAATTAAATATAAACACACGCAACTATGTTAAGTAGTTGATTATTTTCCCTAAATTCAATAATGCTAATCGAGCAATCGTTAAATTTAGTTGCTTCATAAATTGAATTGAACACACATGGTTAAAACAATCTAATAGTAGATTAATTCCAATAGCTCATTATTCTGCACCAATAACAAATTAAAAAGAATAATCATAAAGTCAACGGAGAAAAATAATCAATACTTGATATTAAATGAATAAATTTAAGTACAAAGATCTCACAATTTAATAGGACTAATCATGGCTTCAATTCTCTAAACCAAGAAGAAGGTTTTAGGCACTAAGTGCCATGAAAAAACACACAATAATAACTGCTGAAAAACTAACAATTAAAAAAAAATGAATGAATGTCTAATCGTGTCTTATAAGAGGTACTTATAGTAAATACTATGGTTACAATCCTTGTCTACGGATAAAAATGTAAAATTGACTAAAAAAGAGTTCAACCGAACGAAAAAATCTACCTAAAATAACAATTACGTAACCCTTTTGCATCGCACACACGTGTGCACCTTGCCCCTCACGCCATGTGCGTGCTCAGATGATTTTGAAGTTCTGCTCTCTAGAAACGGCGCATGTGTGCAGCTTAACCTTAGCGCATGTGTACGCAGCTGCGCTGCTCTAATACTACACTTCACTTTCACTTTTGATTTTGGGCTTGATGCTTTTGGAATTTGGAAATGCGTAAAACACAAAAGTTGTAACTCTTTCTCTTAGCTTGCCAACACATCTTAAATCAAATCAATCGAGCTAGGACTTGAAAGTTGTACTTAAAACACGAAACAGCGTCCAAATTAGTTCCATACTCGTGCACATTTCGTCATTGGAATTTTCTTTAATCTTTTCCATTTTTTCTACCTTTTTTCACTACAACCTTATAAAAACTAAAGACAAACCAATTTAAACTCAATAACAATTCAAATCTTGCTTACAACACATAAAAAGGCGATAATTGAGATATAAAAATATACAACAATTATGAACTTATCAATTGCACGGCATATCAAAAACTTGATCTTTGATCCTTTGAATTTTGTAAGTTATAAGGGTATATATTATCGGAATCTTGAAAAATCATTCGTGTAAGTGGTGGCTTCAAATTTCTGTATTAGATGAATCTCTACTATAAATTAGTTCCTCTTTTTTTTAAATTTTGCCTCTATACCTGTTTCTGGATAAAACCCTTATAAGATTGCCATTACCTTATTAGTACCTTTTTGAAATGTGCTTTTTTATTATCCTACAATATGAAATGTTTGATTGTTGAGATCACCGAGAAATTATTCAAATGGATGAAATCAGATGGTCTGAAATGTCTGATTGTTGAGATCACCGAGAAATTATTCAAATGGATGAAGTCAGATGGTCCTTGTCTGATTTCTAAATGACCACGATTCCGGTTTCAGAATCGGACTGCCGAAAATCGACGGTTCCAGAATCAGAACTGTGCAATCCGGTTCCTAGAACCAGAACCAGAACCTCATACAAAGGTTCCGGTTCTGGTTCACTATTTTTTGGAACCGGAACCGGATGAAAAAAAAAAAAAAAAAAAAACCAACAACAACAAATGAGGTCAAAAAAATTTACCGTTGGTCTTGGACTTGGTGGCTACCACAGCAGCACACCATACCAACCAATAGTCGGAGTTGGACAGCTTAGTTGAATATTTTTGCAAATAGTGGGTTAAGCTATTTAACACCGATTTTGGTAACTATTAAAGCTACTTCTTTTATAGAATATCCTACAAATAATATAAAAGTAGCCAAACTTAAAATATTTACTACTAATTTTAGAAGGGATAATCCCATATTTCATACATATGAATGGGCCATAAGGACATTTTAGGAATAGAATATGAATCTATCCAAAATAGGTAGGAATACTTTTTTTTATTTCACAATTTGGTAGCTTAAGTCAGAATGGAATATGTAGTCCTTTATCTTGTTCTGTATAAATTTTTTAAATGTTGTAATATAATTGATTTTAAATAAAAACTATTTTATTTTTATTTTTATTCGTGTAATGCACTACTTCCAAAGCTATGAATAACTTTCAATATTTTGCATTAAAGATAAAAGCTAGATCAAACATCATTACATACCCAAATATTTATTTGCATTCAAATAATTAAATTGTTCAATTAATTATTTGAATGTAAATAAAAATTTAGTATGTAATTCTAAAATTCTTTAACATTATATTGCACATTGTAATAATTATATTGTACAATTTAATTAAATTGTGTTAATGACAAAAAATTACAATACTAAATATTAAACTCTATTTACATTCAAATAATTAAATTACATAGTTTATCTTATGACATAGTAGCATATTTATTTTTATGAATTTTTTTAGCCATAAAAAACATATTTATTTTTATAATATATTAATAGTAATAAGAATATAACCATGCAAATAAAAAATTTTGAATAAAATTTGAAAAATGAGATAAAATTGATATTCCATAATCTCATCCAAAATAATGGATGAATAGTAAAAAATGTGCAAATAATGAATAGTGATTATTTAAGAATAATGACAAATAATATTTATTCGAACCAAACACAAGTTTGAGTTGACAAAATATTAAAAATAATACCTATCCAACAAAACAAATATTTTTTAAGCTATTTTGTACAATTTCAATAACTATTAAACTACTGTTTACAGAACATTTTACGAAAAATCCAAAAAATAACCAAACCTAAAACAATTATTTTAGAGGGATAAAAATGTTGTAATTAGTCATCTTAGAATAATTCATACAAATTAGGACCCTACAAAACAAAATACGAGAAACCTGTGGTTTTTTTTAAAGAAAACTCACAAACAAATTCCCTAGTTCTACACACAAAACCATCTCTTTAATGCCCAATCAAGTGTCACTCCCTCATTGGTTAGCACATAACTCAATGAAAATTATCCTACATATCATTATTTGTTACACAATACAACAAACGTTTTTTGTTGTACTCAAGAATTTTCCCTATACACATTGACCCAAGCTTTTTACTAGCGTGCCGAACTTCCTGCAAGCAAACAAGTTTAAAAGATAAAAGTGCATGGGATTAGTATTTACCAGAAGAAACTAGGATTAGTAAGTCCTGAATTTGCTGGATCTGTTGGTTTACCTAGTGACAGACTATCTTTGTTCAGGCTGCTCACTGACAGCTACCATAAGGATTTCCCGACTGTCTTTTGCTTTTTACGTGAATTATGCTGCAAACTTTTTAATTGGATTTTCCTTTTTTCTTGGTGCAATGGAGGTCTTTCGGCCTATTGTCTTTGTATAATGGCCCACTAAGGTCTTTATATATATATATATGGCCTGACATAATCGGGGAGTCTTTGAAAGAGTTCAGTTTCAGAATCCATACTACATATAAAGGAGAGTCCCTATTTAATTTGATGGAGTGTTCCTTTTATATATTTTTGGCTTTCTTTTAAAGTTTTAAGAGTAAAATTTTTAAAAAAGAAAAACAATACTAACTAAGTACCACATAAATTCTATCACTTATCTAACCATCAACTGGCAGTTTCTAAAGTCACACATATTGTTTGTATGCCTTGCCCACTTGTAAAGATAATGCTCTATATGATACTTCTGTCTGTTAGAGATCAGCAGCTCTCTTGCCCTCTGCAGAAGTATGCTCTGCTATGGAAATTTTTTTTACATGGATCGGATTTATGATATAGTGTCATGGACTCCTTGATTCATGTTGCTCCACATCACTTATTTAAGTGATGTGGGATGATGTGGAGCAATATAGACCAAAGAATCTATGACACTGTGTCATGAGACGGATCTATGCAAGAATTTCCCCTCCGCCATAACCTCCCAATCCCTGTTAATGAGCTCTCCTTATTCCCATCTTATAGCTCTGGGTTTATGAATTTTGACATGAGCCACCTTATCAAATGAAAGCCATTGCAGATCTAGATTCAAACTTGAAACTTTTAATACCTAGGTTTCAAGCTAATGACAGTCCCTGCCTAATGTCATATATGAGCTTGAGGGATCAAACAGTTACTGTGTTTTGCAGCGTATTCCTTCAACCAGCTCCAGTTATCATCTTCTAATGATGTCCCCAACTGTTAAATGACGAAAAGAAGAAAAAAAAAGAAATTTATTTTTGAACATAGTTCCATTTCCCTTTGGACAAAGAACGAATATACTTACCTTTGGATAGTTATGGTTCTTTGATGCATATTTGACTCTATTCTTTAATGTACCTTTTATTGAATGACAAAAAATATTCTATGATGGATTCGTTTTGACAAACTCGTGTTCTCTAGGGGCCTTCAACTGGTGCCAGGGAACATCAGTTACTATGGCTCACAAAAACATTGGAAGAAAGCATTAGTGACTGGTAAGCTATGGCTGGTGAGCTATTTTGTTACAAATGGACAAAAACCAATTTGCATGAATAATTTTGTGGCTTATCTTCCTAAAAATGAGACGGCTAAGTAGGAACCATTTTTTGGGTAAACTAGCAATAGCTTTTTCTTAATGCAACTTTTATGTAACTTAGTTGCACGACCACATATTTTAAAAAAAAAAAAACAACAACAACAACGGTTTCTAAAGCTAGGGAAACTTGCACTAGCGCTATAAGAGTGGTACATTTTCTGTTCCTTCATGGCCCCTTGCTGACTTCCCTGCCAACTTGCTGCATACTTCTTACATTTATGATTCAACCCTTCTGTGCATTATTAACATCTTCTGATTTGCTTTCTATTTTCCTTTGGGGGCCAAAGGCGTATTGTTGTTGGTTTCGACCCACTATCAGCTTGTAATAGAAGTATGGAAGCTAAAGACAATAATGGCTGTCTTCACGAACTGTTACTGAAATATAGAGTGGTAGGTGATATTTTTGGTGATCAAAATTTTATTGAAGGCATTCAAATTATACAACCATTAAAGCAAAGATATTTTCCCCAGAATTCCTGACATCACTGAACCAAAGGCAAAAATACTTCTGTGGTCTTTCATGTAGCTTAAAGCTTCATCCTGAATCCTCCAATAAACACTGAATCTTTGCTTCTGCACTTTTTCCTGGTAGGATGCCTACCTAAGTGGCCATGGTTGCACCGAACACATTCACATAGGAAGTGCAGAAATCCTCGGTGATGCTGGTCAAATTATTTGCATGCCTGGGAAAAGGACCTTGTCTTACTCCAATTAATAAGATATTTCATCAAAATAAGTGAGCGCTTCATCCTTAGATTCCTCAAGAAGTCGAATTTCAGAAAGCGATGTTTATGCTTGCAGCATTAGTGATAACTGTCTCCTACTTTTTTTGTATCTTTTCCAGGGAAAAAGTGACTGGTTTCCTTCTTCACAGAGTCAGTTCCTTAGAATTTGTAAGTATTAACATAATATAATTAGTATGTTAGATGGTCTGAATTCTGGCTTCCAGTAACCTCAAAATTTTCCCTATAACAGGTAACTTATTTGGTAAACTTGAATGGAGAAGTTGTACACAAAATTGAACTTAAACAAAGTGGTAAAGAAGTCATGTAATATGCTCAAAAGACTTTGATCTCCCAATCTTTGTGGCCTTGGCGCCGTTCCTACATCTTCTGATTCGATTGTTCGTGTGGTATCTACGTGTGCAGTGAGTACTAGATTACCCTAGGCATTTGTCCATGATTGCTTCTTTTTTTGCTGGACTTTTCCTTCTGTATGCATTACATCTTTAAGATTTTGAATTATTTGCGTATTTGTAATACCGATGGCTTTGAGCCATTCCTAGCTTGCTGGCATAACAGAAATGATAGGCTATCAGGTCTTGCAATTTAATATATTGAATACTACACATGTAGTTATTGCTTATTCACTTAATGAGAGGTTTGTTATTAATGGCTTTCTGGTCCTTCCGGGATAATGCCAAGAGATATACATGTACACTTGGAATTTGATTTGCAAACATTCTCTCCAAGATACGCAAAGATTAGTAAAGCATTCCTTCCAAATAAAGTTTGTGCATTGCAATAAACAAGACAATGTGGAAACTTATATTAGTAACAAATGTTTCATCAAGAGAGCAGCCAGCAGGAGCCGGGGAAAGAAAAGAACTTAACTAATATTTCCAAAATAGCGATCAAACTTTATAAAGTGGGAAATCTAGAAAAATACCCAAACCAACATAAGCCATACTATGTTTATTTTATTTTATAAACCACCGAAGCTAATTAGTGTAATTAATTTTGTGCCTTCTTTCGTCATATTTTTTCCCCTATGAATGCAAAAATACCTGAGTATGTTATTTTGTCACTCAAGTGAATAAACTTCACTATTTTGTGGCATAAACAACAGACAGTTAAAACTGATGTTCTGCAGCAGACAAACTGATGTTCCGTAACAGATAATTATTGCATAAACAATTTGGTTCCTCCAAGCTCGATTACATGTTTTTCCAGGCCTATCAATGAATTGTTTTCAATGATATTCATCTAGTCTTTGATCACAAGAATAATTAACAATGTCAGTGCACGATCAATCAGAACCTACAACAAGACTGATCTTGGAAGTTGATAGCCTGAAAACCATGAGTGTCACTCCCTAGAGCAAGGCAGATGTTGCTTTCACTTGGGTATATTATAAGTTCACGCGCATACAGCATTGACAATGGCCAAAAAACATAGTAATTAAAATATAGAAGACTGCATTTATAAAAACAGCATGCATTGTTCAATTAGGGTCAGATCTGTAAATATGAATGCATCTAGTAATTAAATAACAGCATTCTTGAGATATCTGAAACTCTAGTGTCCAACTTTAACAGCATAATCACAAATCACTTCCATGAGTGACAGATCTGTGTCTTAGGAATGAAACGTTAAAA
Organism: Cinchona pubescens; assembly: GCA_025175665.1. Taxonomy (NCBI): domain Eukaryota; kingdom Viridiplantae; phylum Streptophyta; class Magnoliopsida; order Gentianales; family Rubiaceae; genus Cinchona; species Cinchona pubescens. Next base: position 1,692,172 of record JANKKI010000276.1, read on the forward strand.
AAGAAAGACAGAGGGCTTTGGCTTCTGTGAAAATGTAAGCCACTGAAGTTGGTCGTAACTCATAAATTTGGTCATGATCCTCAAAATATTGAAAGCTCTCTAAACATTGTCAGCATTTCTCGCCTGATATACCAGAGGCATACTTACAAATCCCGTCAAAAGTTAAACCAAATCCCTGATCCTTCATGCAAGTGCAAATGCTTCATATCCTTCAATTTGCGGAAACTGAGGTTTGATTACCTGTCTTGTTGCACATGGTACATGCTATCGAATCCAGCAAAGTAGCAGTTTCAAATTAATTAAAAAGAAACTTCAAACAGTAAAGTCGCACAAGTTGTGTAAGTGCGCCCACCATATTCAAAGATATTCAAATCTGACCAACAGTTGCAATATCAAAGCCCAAGCGCGGGCAGCAGTGGACAAGTAAATCCATTAAAACCCACTATAGGTCCAGCAGGGTTACCCAAGCAAATCGATGGTCATATGCAAAACCAGAAATAGAAGAAATCATGCCACTGAAAATAGGTTGAAGACAGAGAATTATAGAAGGCAATAGTGTCATGATGGCTTGACCAGCAACTGTCAATCCAATATCCACCAAAGTTGCAATATCAAAGCCCAAGCGCGGGCAGCAGTGGACAAGTAAATCCATTAAAACCCACCATAGGTCCAGCAGGGTTACCCAAGCAAATCGATGGTCATATGCAAAACCAGAAATAGAAGAAATCATGCCACTGAAAATAGGTTGAAGACAGAGAATTATAGAAGGCAATAGTGTCATGATGGCTTGACCAGCAACTGTCAATCCAATATCCACCCACCAAAGAATCAAGGATTTTACTCGCACCCCAAAAAGAACAAAACAAAAAACAAAAAGAGCGAAGGTTTTGAATTTACAATTGCTTACCTTTTGCAAACTCCACTTTCCAAAGCTTGTAGGTGGTCAAAGTCAATATAGCCTTACGGAATATCCAGTACATGTGCGTTTGCAAAATCCGGGACGGGACTACAAAAGCAACATGCCCAAAAGTTACGAAGCTCCTGGAATTGAGAACAGATAAGCTACATAATGAAATCTTGTTTTCACAACAGAAAAGGTTAGTAAAGCTAGATAGAATACTTGTGAAATCATTTGTAAGAGGAGATGATGCTATGGTTATGCCCCGTCCCCTCTCTTTGGAGCTCTCTGTTTTCTTTCTTTCTTATCTTTTTTAATTATTTTTTAAACCTTTCATGCAAGTTTCTTTGAATTTAACCACTGCACTCCGAATCTTAGGTCTCCTGAGAAAGGTACAAGTGCCCCGGAAGGCAGGCAACAAGGTGTCACCTCAAGCAGGAGGAAAGGAGGCTTCGACTAAGGACTAGCCCAACTCTTAGATGGTCAGATGCCAACATTTGAGTCAAAGACTTCAACTAACGACAGGAAAAGAAGAGCTAATTTCTATTGCCATGACAGGAAACAAATTAAAAAAATGCAGCAGGACAATCTGGGTTTATGAGACTACTCTTTCAACATCATCACAAGCTAAAAAAGGAAATGCACAAATCACTTCCCAGGGATTCATTTAATTAACAACATAAATATCTCGAAACACATAACTTATAGTGAGGATAGGATGAAAATCAATCTAATTGACAACTAAAACTATAACAGAACAGGGCTCAATGTCATATCAACAGAATATAAGGGGAGAAAGGATCTCCATTCTTTCAGAAATGAATTATACCACAAAGTCCAAACTAGGTACCACGACTTAAAAGAGTCTTCTTTGCTGTGGAATGCCACCCACAAGAAGAAAGTAGTGCGATGCTTATGCTTCTGTAACATGTCACAACCAGTTGCAATAAACTTAACAAAGGAAAGAGTTCTCTTTAATGAAAAACAACACCCCAAGTAGGATTTGGATGCAAAAATCTATTAAAAAAAAAATTACTTCCTCTAGCATAAAGTTCACAAAGAAAAAGTTATGTCCAACAAATAATGATTGACTGCAAATTCTACTTCATTAACTACTGAAAAATGTAGAGATTTAAATCAGGAGAGAAGAAGGTGAAAAGAAACTTTTAAATAGTCTTTGTTCCTTCCAAATAGTCATGAACATGTATAAGATAGGACTAATTTAAGCGTCTTCAGAAAGTTTACATAAAACACATCAGAACAAGTAATCAGAAAGAAAGAAACTACTAATATCTTCTGTAAATTTTACCAAATAGGAGACATAAACAGTAATATAAACCAAATCTGTCCCTTCCTTTTCTCTGGGAATGAACAAACTCGCAAAAACACCACTTTATGAAGAGGCATCACAAAAAAAATTCCAAACACAACATAAGAAATGCATTACATTCTAGTTTAAAAAGAAACCAACCAAACAGGTGAGCCTCATTAGTCCCCAAACTTGTGCTATCTTTTGTATTTTTCTATTTTTACCAACGAATGCATAAACATCTAGCTTAATTTACATCAGCTCAAGTGAATACTACAGAAAGGTAAACAACTTGCGATTCCAGCGTCCATGGTACATTTAACCACATAATGATGTACAAATTAGAAACTTTAGCTCCTCTCTTATCAATGGACGAAGAATTTCACATCTTAATACATGCTTGATGGCTAAAAATTTTCAAGTCTACAACGTATCGTTTCCAATAATTTTCATGTAGACACGATCACAACATTCACTACCATTATAAAAGCAAGATTCATTCAAGCATACCATAGGTGCGACTCACTCCAGTTTAACATCACCTAATCTAAAAACAGACAATGCCTTCACAAGAAATATATAATCAAAAGACTTAAACGACACTACACAAGCACAAATTTTGATCAAATGATCATTAATAAACCCGAACTTTGGGATCGACCAACGCCTAATTTACCAAGCATATTGTTTCAATTTTTATAGAGGAATAAACAAGTAGACACCAAGAAAATAATCCTCTTTCCTAGTAATGTTTCTTTACTTTAAAAAAAAATAAAGCATTCAAAATTGACAAGTCCAACAAAAGCAAGATAAAAGTTTAGAGAAGACCCTAAAGGCATCATGCATCATCATTCAATTAGGCTCAGATTTGTAATCAGGGGAGGCAAAATGGAGGGGAGACACCGCCATGGCTGCAAAAAAAATCCCAGTTGCAAATGTGAACCATTTTATAGCTCAAATGCCATCAGGGTTGCCCAGCCAAGATACGGGTAGGATCAACTCCTTGCATTTCCCCATAAAAAAAACTCAAGAAATGATTTTCATCATCACAGCCAGTAACATTAGCCAAACCAGCAAAAGGGTCTTTATCCTATCCATTATGGTGATTAGAATGTACCAACCAACAGCGACAAGAATTATTAAGGTTGTGAGGAACTAAAATGATAGTGGATTTCTGAGGAATAACCAAAAAAATATCCTCGATTTCAAGAACATAACAAGTTTTCAGGTTACCAAACGAACACCCCAGAGGAAATGACCTTTCAGTATCTTTGTTTTGCTGCGAAGGGCTGTTTAGTTTTTGGTGGGTAGGAAATCATCGACAAAGCAGAGAGGGGCAACAACCCTTTAACGACTCCCCGGCTCTCTGCAGCCTCATTCGTTCAATTTTCTTTGAATTTTTACTGAGGGCTAAAAGCCCCAAGACTTATTTTTTCAAGTGACCCACGCTTATAATTGCTGTTGTTTCCGTCTTCCCACGCAGCAGCACGGACTCACTATTGGGTGAACCACCATCAAAATCTCACACACACCAACATGATATGTAATTCGTAAATTAAGCCATGACACAAATTTTATTGAGTTATTATTGAATTTGATTAATTTGTTGATTGATAGGATAATTTGTTAAATTGATGAATGAATATATTTTATTATATATTTTTTTAAGTTGAGAATTATTTTTTAATTTTAAAAATTTCTATAATATATAATATTTTATTATATAAATATTTAAAATGTAAAAGAATAATTATCTAAAAAAAGATAAATTACACATAATCCAATAAATTACACAGAATCCCTTGTGCTTTGCTTAATATTTACATTAAGCCCTTATGATTTACAAACCTATATTCCACCCCTTTATAATTTGGACATTTTTGTAAAGTGAATGGAAAATTGAAAATGTCACAGAAATGCATAAAAAGTCAAAAGTACCCCTAACTCTTCACTTTTGCAACTTCCCTCCCTACCTTCACCTAGGAGTATTCATAGTTTGGCTTTAACCGAACAAACCGGCCAAACCAATTTAGTTTCGTTTTTGGTTTTCGGATAAACTGAATAAAAAAGATTGGTTATATGGTTCGGATTTGATTATTGAAATTAAAATATCAGATTATCGAATTACCGAACTTTTAGTTTTATTAGTTTTAATTTTTAATTTTTTAGTAACCCAATTTATCCATGTTCCATTCATTCAACACTTTGATACTATTTTTCTTTGTTATTTTTTAGTTTCTATTGTTAGTTTTAGTAGTTTTAAGTTTTTGTTTATTAATTTGATTAGTTTAATATTTAATTTTATACTTAATTTTAAAATTAACCAGTGAACTTTGGTTAATCGGATAAACTGAAAAAAAAAAGTTTGGTTAACCAATCAACCGAAAAAAAGTTTAGTTCGGATTTGGTTTTGATTTTCTTGCACCGAAATACCGAAATTTTTTTACCGAAATACCGGCCGATGAACACCCCTATCTTCACCCATAATCTTTCCTCCCATCCCCACCCTTCACCGCCTCTCCTTCTTTCCCTTCCTCTAAATCAAGCACCAATTCTATCGAATGAATCACAATGTTCAGGAAGAAAAATAAGTATATGTCTGTAAAGAAGACGATGAAGTGGTGATTAGGTTTTTAGATTTTTTTGAAAATTATAATTTCAAACCTTTAAGTTTTACTATTTTTTATTTTGATGCCCTCAACTTATTTTTAAAAATTTTCAGATTGACCTCAAAAGTTTATTTTTGTGAATTTTTAATATTTGGACAATTTTACCTATGCAAAAAGTCGTATGTTTGACTAAATGGTGGCTTTAACGGAGAAAATTGACAAAACTTAAACATGACATTTTCATGAGTTAAGTGATTAAATCGGCTACAAAATTTTTTTTAATAACTTAAACCCACATAATTAAAAAAGTATGGTGATCTTTTTAGCCATTTGCTTTATTATTAAACTAGAAGCAGACTATCTTAAAAAGAACGAGAGAACAACATAAGTCTAAAAGAGATAATCTGAAATAATGATAATATAAATATCAAAGACTCGTAGGCCTCTATAATATCTTTATTATAAACCTAACTACTAGACATCATTCCTGTGGATAGTAGTCATAAGCATAATCATATTCATAACCCTGCTCGCCAATACACTCATCCCCCTCATCATGATCAAAACCGAAATCATAAACTGCAAAAATGCAGCTTTATAGGCTAAAATAATAGGGTGAGCAACACTTAGCTCAGCAAGTAGTTCAGATACCTTTTTCATCGATTGGGCAAGCTAAAATATACTAATCATTCATAAAATCAAATTTTACATGCAACATATAATATATTCAAGATTTCCATAACATAACATAATCCATAGACAGATATAGAACAAATAGCTCATGAGTTCACTAGGTAGTTTCGGTTACTGAATCCATGTTTAACTATTAGGAATCCGTTAGACAGAAGGCCACAAACAAAGATTGAGACGAAGACAAACACAAACACAGACAAATATGAGAATATTGTTCTCATCGATATACCACAGTTTAACATGAGCTAGGCATACAGAAGGCATACATATCACACATGCAATATAAACATATTGTGTACTCCATATGTATATATATAATATAATTCGCAAGCTCACGTATCTCATGCCCGATCCATTTTACATACCAATATAACTTTGTAACATAAAACAGAATTTTGAAATATCTATCAAATATCTTCAAGAATGAAAAGATACAAGAACCACTTACCTGACGAATCACTAAACTTAGCTACCGAGGGTTCGAATCCCTTTCTTTCCATTTCCGTTGATGACTTGCTATTTATTTGTTGAATAGACAGATTGATTGAAAAAATCATGACTATACTTAACAGGCCCACTATTGGCCAAACCACCTGGGCACTAGGCCCAATGTGAGTGAAATGTCGATTGCTTCCTGTGAATTGCGTAGATTCGTTTTGTCTCTCTTCAGACAAAAAACTGAGTGATTGCCCTTCTCCGACCCTTACTGCCCAACCACTACGTCAAGGTGACACTCTACCGCTGAGTTATATCCAAATTTTGATAAAATAGAAAATAGATATGGGACGGAAGGTTTTTCTAAATAACTAACTTTTCTAAATAGGAAGGGTTTGAACATATGATGAAAAGACCACTAAGTTGATTGGTCCGGCTCCATAGGTTCACTCACATCTTCAACAATCTGATCGTTAGATGAATTCACCCCTGTGATTGCCCCCTAGAGCTATCAATTCTCCTTGTTCATGAAATCCTAGTATTAGAGTGGAAAAGCGTAAAGAGTTGTAACTGGCGATTGGAAAATTATGATCAGATAAATACGTAATTTTCTAAAATTGTTAATTAGGTCCTCAAGGTTTAAGACATTGCTACAGAGGCCATAACAACTTACGAGAGTAATGAAATATTATAGATGAACCCTAAAAATTTATGGGTTTTACATTCTACCCCCCCCTCCTAAGAAAAGTTTTGTCCTTGAAACTTACGTACCTGAAAAGTCAAAGAGAAAAGAATACTTGTCATACATTTCTTCCTGAAGTTCCCATGTAGCCTTTTTTTCATGTGATTAGACCATTGTACCTTCATATAAGGTATGGTCCTCTGACGAAGAACTTGATCTTTTCAATCCACCACATGAATTAGGAATTCGGGGATCTTTTTTAATTGATTCTTTATTTACATTGTGATATTTTACACTGGTAAATAGACCCATTCGAAAACAATTGGATGATAACAAAATTATCAATGATTGGAATTCCTTATTTCTATTCAACAACGTATGAATGGTTCCTTGGTTTGGATTAAGGAATTGTTGAATTTTTACCTTGGAATAGGAATAACTGGAAGAAAACGGATTGATATTGAGCAATCCCAAACTCAAGAGATCATTCCTTTTTCCAATATATGTCACTTCTTCATAAGATAGTTCTTCGCGACTAGATATCGGCTCATACTCCACCACATGACTCGGATCTGACACATATTTTTTCAATTGAGAGACATGAAACACATTATGCACCCTTGACAATTTCGGTGGTAAAGGCAACTAATTGGCCAAACTCCCAACCCTTTTAAGGATTTCAAAAGGACCTATGTACCTTGGGCTCAATTTCCCGTCTTTACCAAACCGAACTACACCTTTAGTAGGTGATACCCTCAGATACACTTTCTTACCTGCATCAAACTCTAGCGACTGCCTTTTCATATCTGCCCAACATTTTTGTCTGTCTTTGAGCTGTCTTCAACCTTTCTCGAACCAAAGCTATTTTCCCTATAGTTACTTGAATGATTTCTGGCCCTGTGCGTCTTCGATCCCCTACTTCATCCCAATAATGTGATGATTGACACTTTCTTCCATACAAGGCCTCATACGAAGCCCTCCCGATACTACTATGAAAACTATTGTTGTATGAGAACTCCATAAGCATTAAGTGGTCATCCCAAATTTCTTTGAAATCTATAGCACAAGTTCTCAACATATCCTCCAAGATCTAAATTGTCCTTTCATACTGCCCATCCATTTGAGGGTGGTAAGTTGTGTTTAAATTCACATTGGTTCCCAAGGCTTGTTGGTAGGTATTCCAGAACCTTGAGACAAATCTTGGATCCCGATCAAACACAATTCTCACAGGTACACATGAAGTTTCACAATATTGTTAGTATACATTTCTACTAACTTCTCCATAGATGTGGTAGTTCGCATAGGCAGAAATGTGTTGACTTTGTGAGTCTGTCCCACCACAATTAGCCAAACACAATCATTACCCAATCTGGTCTTGGGCAACCCAACTACAAAATCTATAGTAATGTGTTCCCATTTCCACTCCGATATTTCTAATTATTTCAATAAACCACTGAACCTCTGATATTCTACTTTCACCTATTGACATACCAAACTTAAAAACATACTCGGTGATATCCCTTTTTATTCCACTCCACTAGAAGCTTCTCTTCAAGTCTCTATACATCTTAGTACTTCCTCGATGCATAAAATATGGGAGTTGTTAGCCTATTTCAAGACTTCTTTCTTCAATTCGTCATTATTAGGAACACAGAGACGATTTTGCATCCACAAACTGTTAACATTCAGGACATGAAAGTCGGGTGCTTCTCCCTTCTTGGCATTTTCCCGCATCTTGACTAGATTCACATCATCGTTTTGCATTGATTTTAAACGCTCTACTAAGATTGGTTGCATGGTCATGGCTGCTAGAACTCTATCGGTGGACTCACTACCTCCATTTTAAACCTACCTCATATCAACAAACTGTCACTCCAACATAGCAGCATAATCCCCACTGTCTTCCGACTCAAAGTATCAGCTACCTTATTAGCCTTGCCCAGATGATAACTAATTTTCAGAGCATAGTCTTTTAACAACTATAGCCATCTCTGTTGTCTCATGTTCAACTCTTTTTGAGTAAAGAGATACTTGAGGCTTTGGTGATCGGTGAAGATCTCACACTACTTGCCATACAGATAATGCCTCCAAATTTTTGAGGAAAACACAATGGCCACCAACTCTAAGTCATGAGTTAGGTAGTTCCGCTCATACGGCTTCAATTGTCTTGAGGCATAGGCTATGACTTTGTTGTTCTATATTAGGACGTGGCCTAACCCATTCTAGATGTATCACTGTAGACAATAAACCATCTAGTTCTTGAAGGCAAATTCAACACTAGGGCAGACACTAGCATTTCTTCAATTCTTGGAAGCTAGCCTCACACTCTGTCAACCATTCAAATTTGGTCCTCTTCTTTTGAGTTAGTCTGGTTAAAGGGACAACCAATAAAGAGAAACCCTTTACAAACTTGTGATAGTAGCCCGCCAAACCCACAAACTTCGAATTTCAGCCATATTAGAAGGTCTTGGCCAATCGACAATTGCTTCAATCTTCTTTGGGTCCATAGCCACCTCTTTTTCTGAGATAACATGACCCAAGAATGTCATACTTTCCAGCCAAAACTCGCACTTGCTGAGCTTTACAAATAACTGCTTTTCCCTGAGAGTTTGGAGAATCACGCGTAGATGCTCTTTATGTTCCTCCTTACTTAAAGAGTAAATAAGGATGTCATTTATGAATACCACAACAAATTTATCCAAGTGTGGCTAAAAAACCCTGTTCATAAGACCCATAAAAGCTTTAGGGGCATTAGTTAAAAAAAAGGCATGACTAGAAATTCATAATGGTTATACTAGGTACGAAAGGCACTCTTAGAAATATTCTCAACTTTAATTTTTAATTGATGATATCCCAATCATCAGTGTGAGATCAATTTTAGAGAATACCTTAGCCTATTTCAGTTGCTCAAATAAGTCATCGATCCTAGGTAAAGGGTACCTATTATTGACTGTGATCTTGTTCCCAATAGTCTATGCATATTCGCTTGTTGCCATCTTTTTTATTGACAAAAAGAACTGGAGTTCCTCAAGGTGACACATTGGGGTAGATAAACTTCTTATCCAAAAGTTTTTGCAACTGGCTCTTCAACTCCTTGAGTTCAGTAGGTGCCATTCTGTAAGGCGTCTTAGAGATCGGTGCTACCCTGGCATAAGTTTGATCTCAAACTCCACCTCACGGTCTGGTGGAATTCCATGCAACTCTTTAGGAAAAACATCTAGAAAGTCTCTCACAATGGGGGTTTCTTCCAACTTTACCCCTTTTTTTCTTGTGTCTACCACATAAGCCAAATACACCTCTCACCCATACCTAAGGGCCTTCCTAGCTTGCATGGCAAACAATATTGGAGTTTTTAGTTTCATTTTATTACTGTAGAACATCCATGGTACACAAATTCCTCTACCCCTGGGTAATAAAATTGGATTTTTTTTTCCTCTACAGTCAATATGTGCATAATTCTGGGATAGCCAATCCATCCCAAGGATCACATCAAAGTCAGACATTATGATTTGAATAAAGTCATCTCCTAATTCTCACTCATCCAAAGTAACCCAACAATTCTTGTATACCCATCTAGATTCAATGATCCTGTCCCCCGGAGTTTTCATTCTATAAGGCTTGTCCAACCATTAGGTTTCATGCACAAAATTTTAGCAAATTTCTTAGATTCAAAAGAATATGATGCACCACAATTGAAAAGTATATAAGCAAGCACATTATTTATTAAGTTTGTACCTTTCACAACTCTATCAGCTTCATTTTCCTCCTGTTGGGTTAGCGCATAAACACAGCATTTGCATTGCCTCCACTATTCCCAGAGTTCCCCTTCTGTCCTCTAGCTGGTGTCGGGGGTAATGGTGGATTAGGACAATTTTTAAGCTTGTGGCCTCAAGCATCCCATACCTGAAACAAGCACCCATCTTCAGCCGACATTCACTTGGGTGGCGGCGATGGTAAAACAAGCACTCTGGAAAAATCGAGCGAGGATGAGCAATAGGTGGTGGTACTTGCCCCCTCTTCTTCATAATAGCATGAGAAAGACCTAACTAGTGGCATCACTGGTCGATCTAGTGGCACTGTAGGTCTGCTCTTATCTGTACCTATAGAGGCAAGACGTTTCATATCTGTCTCCATATCACATGTAGCCTCAAACAACCTATTGAAAGTGTGTATCCCTGATGCTATAATCTGTGTCTAAATCTCGCTCAAGAAGCCATCTAGAAAAAAGATCATTTTCTCAGTTGGGTCATTCATGATAGTTGGTGCATAGCGACCTAAAACGTGAAACTGATGAGAGTACTCTGTTATAGACATCCCAGGCTTTTGCTACAACATAGTGAACTCCCTTTGCTTTTGAGCTGTTAGAGTAGGTGGAAAGTAATGTTTCATGAAATGCTTGTCGAAACCTGTCCCAAGTGACTAGACCATTAATAGTCAAAGTCGGAGATACACCCTTCCACCAGGCCTTGGCTTTTCCCTCTAGAAAATGAGTAACTACCTGAGGTTTAAGTGGCTCAGGTACCTTCAATAATATCATAATCTCTTCAATCCATCCAAACCACTTTTTTTGCCTTGTTTGGGTCAACACTTCCGTTAAACATTAGCACTCCAATCTTAATCATGGCTACAAAGCATTCCTCCACGTCTTTTCATGACATGCCGGTAGAGGCTGAGGATGTTGAGCTGGTTGCCCCAGGCTTTGCTGAATTACTATCTGAAAAGCTTGAGTTATGATCGAAGCCATAGCCGATAAATCAGAAGGAGGAAGGCTTGTCCGTACTATCTCTCTCTCTTGCTGCCTACGGACAGTTCTGCATGCATCACCTAGAAATGCCCCAATAGGTACATTCAACTTTGGATCATCACTCTTGTGTCCATTATCATGCACATCATAAGGTCTCTCGCCTATTACCTGATTAGCATCGAATTCCACCTCAAGTTCCCTACGAGTCTTCTCATAGGAATCCTTCACCTGTTTCTACTTACTTTGTTGTGGTGCCATGATCTTATATACAAAGCAAACGTGAGTTACATAATTCAAAATCAGGTCAAATTCACAATTATAACACGAACTTATCGCTCTCAACCTCGCTCATCACTACCCCTTGTATTAAATTCAAAAGAAGTACATAGTCACTCAATATAGGCTATCCATCCGCATACTATATGTCACATGCAATTATTATGCCTCCAATATGACCCTTGACATAATTATACTAATGTGACATATATCGGAACCTAGGCTTTGATACTACTAAACCCCGAAACTAGGATGTTGACACGCTACACCTCGGGATGAATCCCAAGCATGGAAAATAGAACAATTTAACAAATCCATACTAATATTATTAAACTAGAAGTAGATCATCTCTAGTATTAAAAAGAACGAGGAAACAACATAAGTCTAAAAGGAGATAACCTGAAATAATGATAATATTAAATGTCAAAGGCTCGTAGGCTACTATACTATCTTTATTATAAACCTAACTACTAGATATCACTCTTGTGGGTAGTAGTCATAAGCATAATCATACTCAACTTATTAGTTTTCGACTCTTGCTCCATCGATTTTCTACCATTTATCCATTGTGTTCCTACACAACCTGTGATTTATATGATGTCACTCCCTGTAGATGAAGGTAAATATTTTATTTGATTTTGAAGGAAAGATTTTGCAGTAATTTAGGATTATTAAATTGTCCTTGAATTTTGATCAAGGATGGTTAAGTACAAGACAAGTAGGGGCATGAAATGAAATACAATTGATGATTGATCTAATTCATGGAGACTTTGATTTAATGGTTAGTGTTTTTTCCTCCTAACAGAGGATTCTAACTTTAATCATAGAAATCTTATAAACTTTTTCGTTGAAGGATAGTTTTTTCTATGATCGATGGAGCTTTATTTTGAGAATGTCCTTAAGTTTGGTACGTCTATTTGCTTTTTTGTTAATCCTCTACAAAATATTGAAAGTTTAACTTAGACTTTTAGGATTTTAGAGTCAATAGAATCAATTAGGAAGAAAAAACACAGATAAGAACATGCTTGGGGGTTTGGATTTTTATCCCTGAACTTGAATTCTATGTAGCTAAGAAAAAGTCGAAACTTTTGTGAAAATGGTGAAAAATGAAGAAGGAAGAAGGTGGTGGAAAAGATTTTAGAGGGTTTTGCTTGATAATTATAGAGGTTCTACTCCCTCTTTTTCATAAATAAATTCTCATGGCTGAAAATTCTAAGACTCATTCATCAGCAACTATTGATAAAGAGGGTAAGTCATGAGAATAAATATTGTTTAATTTCTTTCTCAAATAAATCATTGTTTGTAGATATGCATGTGTGTGTTTATTATATTATTCATGAAAATAAGCCTTTTCCTAATTTTTTTTTTTTTGGCATGATAACATTCATTGTAGGAATAGATGGGCATGTACAACCAAGTGATGCTGAACAATTTGATGGAAAAAATTTCTTGCCAAAACTTCACATATATAAGAGTTACATGAAAGAAACAAACATGCACCCTAATTTACCCTTGCCGTTATGGTGTCATCTCATGTGGTTTGGTGGTCAGAAGTGTCCTTTTCATGTAATCAACATCTACTATTTTTTTCGTGAGTCTGTGAGTTTGTGTTTTTTTTTTTGTGAATTGTTTCTTGAATTTTTGGTTAATTGGTTTCTAAATTTCGAACTTTTAGTTTTTGATCACTTAATAATTTTTACTAATTTGGATAATATATACTGTCTTGGGTTGCTTCTTTTTTTTTTTTCATTTTTCTGTTAAACCTAATGTTCTTATGATGGTTTATGATTTTTCTTATTTAGTTGCTATTTCACACTTAGTGTATGAATTTTTTAATAGTTAATGTTCTCTTCATATTGTTTATAAAAAGGATCATAGTTTGGCATTTTTTTCAACTATTTTGCTGATTGAAAAAGTTATTTGTACAGTATGCATCACCTAATTTAATGTTTACACCATATGTTATAGAGCTTGACATTTTTGAGGTATATGGCTAGATAATCAAGTTTGTTATGGTAATTTGTATTTTAGTTTGGGATAAGGAGATTGTTAATACAGTTGGCAACATACCCTATTGGTATTGATCAGGGCAATTATCTGCAAGATTCATGGAGAAATTTCATTGTTTACAATGATTTACTAAATATTTTTTTTCCATGGAGAATTTCATGCTTATTGTTCTTCATTTCTTTTTCAGTGCTTCTGAAGAATGAATAGAGGAATGAGAAGGGCTTAATCTAATATCACCATTAAATTGTTAGAAAATATGGACAGAAATGTAATTAAAACAGAACAAACTTTGCCGAGGTGTGTGATTACTACCCTTGAAAGTGATTTCGCCCCTCACGGGATCGTAATCCATTGATGCAGATGGGAACACCGGGCAATCACTCTCCAGGATTCAACAGCAGCCTCGGTCGCGTGCACTTGCAAGTTGGTTAAGGTTTCGAGCTTAATTCTGGACTACTTAGTACCCAAGAAGAATAGAAGAGGAGATTTTCAAATGTTTTGAAGAGGTCCTCAAGGCCTTTATTTATAGTGATAGATTCGGTCAGAATTTGAAAATTACAGCACAGCCTTGAGAGAAAAGCTAGGTGACTTGGGAGAGAAGAAAGGAAACTGCCTGCCTTGAGAGTAAAGGCAGGAACTATACGCAAGTCAAGTTCACAAAATAGGTAATTAGTAAATGGGATAGGTAACCAAAAAAATTATAGAAAGAAAAAACGTGACGGAAGTAAAATTCTAATGGTTCGCATGCACCACACCGCTAGCGGGCGCGCGCGTGTGTTTGAGGAAAATCCCCAAGCCATCAACCATGCATAGTTTAGGCTCCCAACTAGAGTTGCACAATGGCAAAGCCCTAAACTCATATAACATGAAAACATCCAACACAAAGTTCCAATGTGGGACTAAGATTTTACAAAGGAGGGAACACAATTGGAAGGAATTTTCTGATGTATTATCAAATTTATTGAAAGTATATTTTGGAGGCAATTTTCCAACAATCCCCACATGACTCGAAAATACAAAGTAATACTGAGTATAGAAATTTAACACATAAATGACGATGTCTTTTGGATTTGAATTGCACTTAGTGCATTCAACAAAGAAGTCTACGGAAGAAAAGTGACAAAAGTCTTGAACCTTCCTCCTTGAAGCACACTCCTATAGCTGAGCACATGTTAGATTTCAATCCATTGTAAGCTCTCGATTTGGTGATTTTTTGGGCCATGCACCCTACTTGGATATTCATGAGTGCTCTAGAGACGAACCCGTTAATCTCATAGGAAGTGGCCCCCACTTCCACACTCATATAGGTTAGTTTATCAAGTGTGTACTGCCACACACCACCAATAAAGGATATAAGCTCATTAAGAGTTACCGACTCAACCCTAACGAATTATGGATAGTAAGCACTATCTACACTATGGAAGGGACCACATTTGATAGTGCAATTGAAATATCTTATTAATTTCTTTGACATGGAAAATTGCTCTTCTCATTGTAAATTTTGCTTTTGGCTCTAGCGATCGCTGCATGTGAATCACAATGTAAAGAAACAGAAGACACAGGCTTTGGCCACAAAGGAATGTCAGTCAATAAATTACGAAGCCATTCTGCTTCTGAACATGCCAACTCTAAAGCAACAAATTCAGATTCCATGGTAGATTTAGCATTACATGTTTGCTTAGATGATTTCCAAGAAATAGCACCTCCAGCGAGAGTAAAATATAACCATTTGTGGAGTTAATCTCATCATTATCAAACATCCAATTAGTATCACAGTAAGCTTCTAGCATAGAATGACAACTAGAAAACAAAGTCCTAAATGCATGGTGCCTTTTAAATATCTAAGCAATCTAGATAATCCATTCCATTGAAATTTATTAGGATTATGCATGTATCTACTCAATCTACCAACAATATATGCAATATCAGGACGAGTACAATTCATCAAATACATCACACTCCCAATAATCTTAGCATATTTAGTTTGTGAGACACTATCCATTTTATTATTTCTCAAGTGCACACTAGGATCATAAGGTGTACTCATTGAATCTAAATAAAAATGATTAAACTTGTTTAGGATTTTTTCAACATAGTCCGGCTAAAACAGTAAGAAACCATTGTTAAATCTAGTCAACTTATGACCCAAAATTACATCAGCCTCACCCATGTTTTTCATATCAAACTTAGAAACAAGGAAAGACTTGGTTTGTTTTACAGCAGTTTCATCAGTTCCAAAGATAAGCATGTCATCAATATACAAGCAAATCAAGACTCTAACATTTTCATGAAATCTGCTATAGACATATCTATCAGATTCATTTACTTTGAAATCTGCTATAGACTTATCAAATTTCTCATGCCATTGTTTAGGAGCTTGTTTAAGGCCATACAAGGATTTAACAAGTTTACACACCTTATGTTCTTATCCTTCAACAAAAAGCCCTCAAGTTGATGCATGTATATTTCCTCATAAAAGGCCCTCAAGTTGATGCATGTATATTTCCTCATCTAACTCACCATTCAAAAAAGCAGTTTTCACATCCATTTGGTACACAATCAAATTAAATATGGAAGCAATAACAACAAGCACTCTAATGGTAGTGATTCTAGCAACAAGTGAATAAGTATCAAAGAAATCCATGCCTTCTTTTTGTGTAAAACCCTTGGCCACTAAACGTGCCTTGAATTTATCAATAGAACCATCAGGCAATAACTTCTTTCTACCAATTCCCAAGTATGATGATGCCTATACATTATGGATTCAATCTCATTCTTAACTGCATCTTTCCAAAAACTAGTATCAATTGAATTTATTGCCTTTTTATAAGTTTTTGGACCTTCTTCAGTTATGAAAGCAGTTATAAAATTAGTTTCCACTCTTGCCCTTTTACTTCTTCTCAATTCTTGAAGTCCTTCATTATCATGTTCTTCTAAATTTTGAAATTCTTGAGACAACGTTTTTACAGAATTTTTGTTCATTGGAAAAATATTCTGAAAAAATTCAGCATCTTTCGACTGTATAACATGATTAGACTCCAAAACTAAGAACCTATAGGAAGTACTATGAACAGTTTTAGGCCCAATTTTATTCCTTTTAAAGTTCGGTATCCTTACCTAAACTAGGCACCCCCACACTTTGAGATACCCAAGATTAGGAGAGTAACCTTTCCAAAGTTCATAAGGTGTCTTAAAAGTTTTTTTGTGAGATATTCTATTAAGAATATGACAAGCAGATAAAATAGCTTCTCCCCAAATATGTTAGTAGGTAACCTAGAACTTATTAACATGGCATTCATCATGTCTTTAAGAGTCCTATATTTCCTTTTCGCAACCCCATTAGATTGAGGCGAGTAAGGTGAAGTAGTCTCATGAATTATTCTGTTTTGTTCACAAAACTTCTTGAGCAGATTAGAATCGTATTCACCTCCTCTATCAGACCTAAGTCTATTAATTTTTTTCTCTAACTGATTCTCAATCTCATTTTTGAATTTAATGAATATTTTCTCATCTTCATCTTTCTGACTTAGGAGATATAATTTAGTATATCTTGAATAATCATCAATGAAGGTGATATAATATTTCTTCCTACCTCTACTCATATTATTATTAAAATCTCCAAGATCACTGTGAATTAATTCCAAAAGACTACTAGTCCTCTCAACAGACTTAAAGGGTTTCTTATGATGTTTAGTTTCAACACAAATTTCACATTTTGTGAACTTATGGTTAGTCAGATTAGGAATCAAATTTGAATTTTCCCATTCTCCTTATGGAGTCAGCATTCACATGTCCTAATCTAGCATGCCACATAGCAAAAGAGTCAACAGTATAAGCAAAAGTAGCACTCTTATTAATTCCATAACAAGTAGCATCAAGTACAAATAAGCCCCCATAAAAAAATCCTTTCCTACAAAATCTCCATTCCTAGTCAGAACTAACTTATCACTTTCAAAAACAAGTTTAATAGAAGCTTTATTAAGCAAAGAGTCAGAAATTAAATTTCTTCTCATGGAAGGAACATGCAGCACATTAGTCAAAGTAATAGTTTTTCCAGAGATAAAAGTCAAAAGGACCTTTCCCTTGTCTAGGACTGGAGTAGCACGAGCATCTCCAAGGAAGACTTGCTCCCCATCGCTCACTCCTTCATACTTAAGGAAGTGACATTTGTCAACAGCGATATGCTTCGTGGCTCCAGTGTCCACAATCCATTCAGTCACATTATGGGCCAAGTTTGCTTCAGAGACAACAACAACAATTGCCTCATCGTAGCTAATCGCCTTCAGTAAGGTTCACCTGATTAGCTGGTTGCTATTCCTGTCTCTTGCGAAACTTGCATTTATTTGCTTTGTGACCTGTAACTCCACAAACATAGCAAGGTCCTTTAAACTTTTTATTAATCTTACCAAACTTTTAAACTTACTTGATAGTTTGTTGTCTTGACTCTGACCGTTGTCGTTTCAGCCCCTTTTAGGTCCACGACCTTTGCCTTTGAACCTTTGAAAAGCTCATTCGGGCTTGCTATCCACCAGATTCACCTTGTTTACAAACTCATAGGCTAGATCAGTCTTCCTTCAGACGATTTCTTTCCTTGATTTGGATGTGAGATATCACCTCATCAAGCATCATGGCAGTTTTGTCATGTTTCAATGTATTCCTGTATTCTTTTCAAAACGGTGGCAATTTCTCAATTAAAGTAGCAGCCTGGAAAGCATCATCAATTTTTATGCCTTCATGAGTAATGTCTAGAATAATATTCTGGTATGAATGAATTTAGTCGGTGACAGGTTTGTTGTCATCAACCATATTAAAATTCAAGAACTTGGCGACCACATACTTTTCCTTTCCAACATCTTCAGAGTTGTATTTCTTGTCCAAGGCCATCCATATTTTCTTAGTAGACTTCTATAGGCGGTATAGATCAAATAGGGCGTCGAGAATGCCTTTACCACCTAAATTGTATTACCTTATCATGCAAAGAATTATTGTTTTCCAAACAAAACCATAAACAAATTGCATGCCCCTCCCTTCTGAATACCTCAACACTTCCTAACCAGGCCTTAGGAATTGGGGCATTAAAAAATGGCGCACGTGGTAAACGGTATTGGTGGTGCCAAACCGGGGGCTGCAGTAAAATCTTGCGTTTGGATTGGTGGGCCAAAGATGGTTAGGTGAAAGAAATTGAATCCTGCGATCATCTAAATACTCGACAATCATTAGTCCTCACCTACCCTTTCTACCACCCTGCACCACATTCTTGACTTATTTTCGAAGGAAAGGGTCTGTCCAATTAGATTACTATACTATAACCGATTCAAAGATTTTCTTCTATTTTGGTGCATAATAGATCATTGTTTTCTTGTCTAATTGATAGACCCCTCGACAATTTCATCCTTTTTTTTTGTGGCAAAAAACAGGTCTTTTTTTAGCTACAAAAATGGATTTCTTGGAATCAACGGAAGCCCAGATTCTTGGTGTTGCTGTTGCTGTTGTTGCTGTTGGTGCTGCTGCTTTTTACTTGTTCTCTTCCAAGAAGCCTAAAGGTTTGACTCTCAATGATTTGTTCATATACTTGCTATTTATATGTAAGTTGACTCTTTCTATGGGATTTTCCTGCCATATTTTCTTGTGAGTCGAATTCCTTTTTTTTTTTGGGTGCTAAAGTATGATTTTTTGTTTTTGTTTTTGGGAATTTAATGTACAAATTTTACTGATGAAAGCATTCCTATTTGGCATCTGTGATCTAAAACTCAAGATTGATATAAGCATATTGTATAGAACATGGCAAAGGTATGTATTGCTTTGGTCTATCCAATGTTAATGTTCTGCTTGTTTATAGATGGGCTAATTGATTCTTCTGTCATTTTTTACCTTCTATTTTGGCATAAAGAATAACCCTTTTGAACTTTTTTGACAAATATTGTAGAGTGCTTAGATCCAGAAACTTGGAAGGAATTCAAGCTTGTGAAGCGCACACAGCTCAGCCATAACGTGGCAAAGTTCAAATTTGAACTTCTGACTCCCACTTCCGTGTTGGGACTTCCGATTGGCCAACATATAAGTTGCAGGTTAATTTTCTGATTCCAGAAATAGATGAGATTGAGCAGTTTTGCAATATGTAATTAATGTAGTGTGTGATACAAGCAGGGGTAAGGATAGTCAAGGGGAAGAGGTTGTTAAACCATACACTCCAACAACCTTGGACTCTGATGTTGGATTCTTTGAGTTAGTTATAAAGGTAAATGTTAGACTACTATGATTCTTGTAATTCGATTTTACTAGTGCTAGTAATCGACTGCATAGTTTTATATTATTATCTGATTTCGCTGATTGGATAACGTGGGAATTTGTCAAACAACTAGATGTATCCTCAAGGAAGGATGTCTCACCATTTTCGTGAACTGCATGTCGGAGATTATTTGGCTGTTAAAGGACCTAAGGTAATTTTTCCACTTTCCACGGTGCTGACTTTCTTTCCGCTGCATGATTAGTGTTAGCTTATTTCTTATGCTATTCAATAAATGCCATAAGTTCTGCTATGTTCAATGAATTTTGGAAGACTTCAATGTAGTAGAGATGATTGATGATTGGCCTAGAATAGAATAAAATTCAAAATCAACAATTCACTCTTTTTTGAGTCTGCTGGAGGGAAGCTGAACCTTTTTTATTATTATATTTACTTGTCTGGATGTTTCTGTGTACTCTTGAATTTCCTGTTTGCATTGCTGCTGAATTGCAAGTCTGAGTTGTCTTGCTGCCTCTACATATAAACTACAAAGTAAAAAGTAACTATTATATATATGGTATCCCTAAACTATTGTCACTGGTAGAGAGACATTCAATTGAACTTTGTTTTTCCTGAACACTGCATATCTATCCGATTATTGCAGTTATATAGTACCTAGAAAGAGTTGTAATGTTTAAGTACTTCTTAACTTCTTAATCTTTTACCTTTCAGACGAATGCATTATGAAAGGAATTAAGGAATCCTCTTAGATGTTAGGCAGTTGGAATTGAAAAGTGTTTGTTTTCATGTTGACAATTTTCAATTATTCTTTCTTTCTTCCTTTCTTTCATTTGTTTTAGATTTTCATTTTTTTTTGAGGGGGGAGGAGGGGTTGAAAATATGTTCCTTTTTCCTTTCTTTTATGCTTGTTCTTTTTCTTTTCTTTTGTATGATGACAAATTATCATGTTTTTCCCAATGAGTATGATTATGAAGCTGATGAAAATTCAAGGTTAAAAGGATACATAATCTATTAAATGGTTTGGTTTGAAAGATCAATGTGGAGATAAATCATTTTTAGGTTGTTACAGGAGATCTTGAGAAGCCTGCAACGGACCTTCATCTTTTGTCATATTTATTAATATATATATTTTGTATTTACACAGTCTGGGCAGAGAAAATCAGCTGATAGACAATCTGCTCTCTGTGACTTCACAAGGATGTAATAGTCAAAATATTTTGGCCTTGGTCTGGAGTAATTACTATTCAAAGCTAAAAGCTCAATGAAAGCTCAATGTAAAATTAGACTTTCTTTCGTCATCTTTGCTTTTCCTACCTTCTAGCTTAGCCATGATGCTGAAAGAAGTAACCATTTGATGCCAATTACCATATGGAGCTAGGAAATTGATTATATTCCTCTTGAATCTTCTGCCTTGAACTGCTGTGGAAAATGTTCTTCAACATGGCAATAATATTTAGTTAATAGGAGTTATGATAGTGATCATATAATGTTTGGTAAACTACAGATGTTGATGTGTGGTTTTGGATATTGTAGCATGCAAAGTTACCCTTTTGTGGACATTTGTGCATTGAAAGTGTACAAAATAGGTTCTTTGTGCTCTAGTAACAATCATGACAAAGGAATTTGTTGTTTTCAGTATGGGAATTCCCAACTCCCATTCAATAGTCATATCCTTTTGCTGCCACTGAAGTTCATTAGAGGGGAGAATGGCGCTCTTGGACATATAATTGTAAAAGTGGCCAATCTTAGAAGTTTCGAATCTCACTCTATTTTTCTTACTAAAGTTGAGCTACTTGGTTTAATGACATAGTGTCTTAAGCAATATGAGATGATATTTAGATTAAACATGTATGTTACTCAATTTTGATGTCTATCAGGAAAGAGAATTCACAATTCAAAACCTGCACTTTCCTTTGTTAGGGTCGTTTTAGATATCAACCTGGACAAGTTAGAGCATTTGGAATGCTTGCTGGAGGCTCTGGCATTACACCAATGTTTCAGGTCTGTTTTTAGTATTCTGGTTCTTGTGTTTTTCTATGTATCATGGAAGTCACTTCTCTAAGCCACTGATTTAACATGATATGAGACTCCTTTTCGATGTCGTATTTAGGTTGCTAGAGCTATTCTAGAAAACCCAAATGACAGAACAAATGTGCATCTCATCTATGCTAATGTTACCTATGAGGACATTCTTTTGAAGGTAACTTCTTTGCTTCCTTTTACAATTATGAACTGTCATATTACCTGCATTATTGTGTGTCACTATATTCCTGATTAAATATCTGATATCATAAAGTTTTCATCTGAGATGGCTTACAAGAAAATTATGTTTTGATTGTTTCAAATAGTTGTGGATGTTTATTATGTAATTTTCATTATGGCATTGAGTTGCTTGTTGTTGGATTTGAAACTCTCTCTCTCTCTCCAATACTGCTGTTCTGCATTCAGTCCAAATCTCTTGCTGGTGGGAATTTCATGATTATGTCTAAGAGTTGAGATAGATGACTGTAAACAATAGTAGATATGGAAAAGCAGGGGCACATGAGGAAAAGCTGTGAGGAATAGTTAGTTGTATTTCCATTCGAAGGAGCCTGTAAAAGGAAGCATGAAATGTTGGTATAGAGAAAATCTGATTTTAATATGCCATTTTTTATGATTTATTAATTTTATTTTCTATTTTCTATTTTTTTTTCTGTTTCTTGAACATAATTCTTTACTGTGCTCTCAGAAATCATGGAGCATAGTGTATGTTTCTCTGAAAATTTTAAATCTCAATATCATGCAAAAATCTGCCTGGAATCTACAAGATTCAGTGTCCTAGGGATAGTTTTTCTCTAGAAGAAATTAGTATTTTAGCCTTTACTTGAACAACCACATAAACATCAGACATTGCATGTCCTGTGCAGTCCAAATTCTAATATCCTGAAGATCTATATAGACAAGCTGAACATCCCATACTTCTTGAGTACTAGCCCGAGGCATTGCAGATATCAGAAGTAAATGTCGCTTTTACTTCAGCTTACTGGTTTTAAATATATAGACTGATGTGATCTATTAGTTCTTGTCTCCTTGAGGCATATACAGTCATTAGATCATAGATCACTTGCACTACTAGTTAGATAGTTTACAGTGATTCATGCTGTCTGGTATTTCCATTTTAAGCCAGTATGACCTAAAAAGAGCTTGGCTGGATAGATTCAGCCAATAGACATTTGTTGTCATGGAAAGTGTTCCATGCATAGCTGTAAATTAGTATATTTGTGAGCCTACAACTTTTCATTAGCTGCAAAACATGTTGCCATTCAAATAAAAGGACAATTAAGAAACAAAAAGATGGACCAAGCCTTCACTGTGCTTTATTCAAGGTTTTCTCTCCTGTGTGATAAAAACATAAAATATACTGCAAATATAGAGCTATATAGTTCGAGAAATAGAACTCAATTAATACATGTTCTTCAGTTCTGAGGCTGAAATGTGAATATGTGAGTAAGGTGATAATATTTCTCATAATTTGAATTATGTCCTTGTTTTCACTGTTTGTTTGATGAATGAGTTGGTTTCTTGAGTGGCGTCTTGTTTCTTGTTTTATTTCTATATTGATTTTATGTATCAGATTGCTGTAAGAGTATACATCAATGTATATTCATATGAAATGTGGATGTTTATGTTAAATGTCTACTATTCTTGTTCTTGCATGTGTGCATCATTATATAATTCCTAATGTGTATGTTCCATTAGCTCCAAGTTCTTAAGTATGTTTTCAGAATACTTGTCTTAATAAAGAACTACCGATTTTGGACTTCCATTTTTCTTTTTTCCTGGAAATTCAACTCCTCCCACCTTATAATCCTTTAAAGTTATCGAATAATGTACACACCACGAAGAGATATAACTTGATTTTTGTTCTGTTCAACTTTTTAATGCAGCGTTATGAGTATTATAAAAAAGAAAGCAAAAGTTAGAAGCCAAGGCTTCTGGAGGATGTAAACTAGAACCTCATAGCAAAGGGAAGTCAACAATTAAGTTGATTTGAAAGAGAAGGAAATTATAATTTGGACTTATAAATAAAATTTAATCAAACAATCAATCCTAATTTAAAGAGAATTACACTATCTTGACCTAAAAAGAATCAAGGTGCCAACAGCTGCGACCTATTTCAGGATTCATATAAATTAAAGAATACCCCCACCATTCAAAACTCAGTAGAACCTACCCTTAAACGAGAAAAGAAAATGATAACTAAAATGTGAACACTGGGGGACATAATTCACTGCTATCAACTCTTCCTTTTTTGCTGTTTAAGAGTCTTGCATAAGGTGTTGTATCCATAAAAATCTATCCTTTCTTCTTGTTCAGCATGAGCAAATCTTGTACTAATCATCACTTTGGCAAAACACCTAATGTAGTGTACTATTTGCAATACCATGGGTTAGCTGGAGATTTCTTTGATTGTACACCTGATAATGGTTGTAATTCTTTTGAAATTTCTATTATGTGAATTAGAATTTGAAATTATGGATTTTTGCTGAAATTGTGATTTGCAATGCCAAGAATTTGCGAGTGGCGCATTTGCTCTATAAGAGGCTGTTTTTCTTATTCAGTTTGGTTTAAAGCCAACTAAATTGTACGGCTCAAGTTATATAACATTTTAAGAAGATTTTGACTTTGGAGAAGTAGATAAAAATATGATGTTCACAGCCTGTTTCCTAAGTTGAGGAATTGAAGGTATTTTCTTTTTTCCTGTAGAGTGCCAAATTGCCCATCTGTTTAAGCTCCGACAAAAATTTCTAGTGTATACACTGCACAGTCAGATTTTGGTCTGTGGTTACACATTGTTGATTGCTTGAATGGAATTGACATCGCATGGTTGTGACATAGGCTTGGACGAATAACTTCCACATCATTGTATTGTGTTTCCCAAGATTTTCAGTCTCTGAATTGAGCGAGGAATAATGAAACTCAATGATTATGATATATGAACAGACCCATAATATGACAAAAATGCTACCGGTGACTAGTGTTTGGGGACAGAACAATGTAATGCTTCCACATAGTGAATTCAGTTTGACACTTTTTTTTTTTTTTTCCTTTTTCTTTTTGCAGGAAGAGTTGGATGGTTTGACTGCTAACTATGCTGGTCGTTTCAAAGTTTACTATGTACTTAATCAGGTTAGTTCTCTCTCTCTGAGTAGACCTTTTTTCTTATGTTAGTTCCCAGCTTTCCATCCTGCACAGTGCTGTCAATTATTTAGGGAAAAAATCCAACTTTATAGCCTGATTTATGTTTTTGTTTGGAATCTTTTGGCTAAAATTCATTGAAAAAAAATTCCCAGCTGTTGATTTCTTACAATGTTTGATGGTTAAGTACTATGTAATACCAGTACTCTATGTTGATTCAATAATATATCTAACCAATTGCTTCTTATGTCAGGAAGACATTGTTTATATTAAATACCTGCATATCACTGATGAATTCATTGTTTTCTTAGAATTTAGAGAGAGAGAGAGAGAGAGAGAGAGAGAGAGAGAGAATATGTATGCATGCATGCATATGTATAGGTACATACATGTATATATGTATATATCTATACATACACGAAGGCATATAAGGTCTTCCTCTATATCCTTATTCATAGGTAATGACAATATTTGCTTAGAGTTCATTTGGAAAGTAATATACAAGATATTTATAAAATAGAGTAGGAGTTACATCTTAAAAACAAGGGCAAGAAGGTAGATTATACTATGAAAAGGGCTCCTAAACAATCACGACATTTGATTCAGTTGAAAAAATAGAAGATACCAAATCAAGCAGTGAAAAAAGAGGGGTAATATTGTACTCTTCATGATGTTGGAAACATTCTTTCTATGTAAGAATGTGCTGCTTAGAGGATGTTTTCATAGCTCGTAACTTGTTATTTATTTTCTGGGGGGAAAAGACACTAGCGCATTATTTGGGTGATGCATGTTTGTATGGTTGCTCGTTGCATAGGTTTCTAGCTCTACTCTTTTGCGCATAATCAACAGTTATACTATATGTGCATTTCTCTAGATTGATGGTAGTCAATCCATATATTGGTGGAAAGATTTGAGGCATTCTTTTGTAATGCCCATCTGGTTCTGATGGTGAGACATTTTTTAATAAGCTAGCAGACAGTCTTTCTTTGAAGTTATGGAACAGGGCTGCCGGTGCTTGTAATTTATTTGACCTTTTTTGAGCATGAGAGGGGGACTCCTGCTTTTATCTCTATGTTGTTATATGATGGAAGAAAGAGATAACGACAGATACAGACAAGAAAAGGTATAATAAAATGGGGACGAAAGGTAAAAAGCCAATAAATAGAAGTGTTTAAAACTTTTATCTAATAACAATACTACTGTATTTGACTCTCAGAGACTGATGGAATCTGAACTTGTAAACTTTTGTAATATATCCTATGAGTTTTTCTGGTAAAACATATTTTGGATAGATATACTTTAGTTGATGAGGTATACTTTGTTTTTTTTGGGTTATGCAAACATGGATTTGACCAAACGCTACTTACAAACAGAATTGAAGATTGGGCTGCTTGAGTTTTGTGGTCAGCTAGATTTATAGAAAGCCAGGGAAGTGAGTTTGCGGGGTCTGATCTAGACAGCTGCAATATTAATAACTTGTTCTTGGGGCTTGGTTCTCTGCAGTGATATTACATAGTATAGGATTATTGTAGATTTCATCGTCCAGTGTGAACTGTGAAGTGACCTGGAGCATGTACCCTTTTTTTTTTTTTTTTTGGTTGAAAGAAGCTTATATCTTATACCTGTGCTTGTCATTCGCGCTTCTGCAATTTGCCACTTTGGCAAAGGCTACTGGATGAAGATGCATGGCAATTATAACGAGTTGATTGGTTTTTGTTGGATTGGTTGCTAGTGGTTTGTATTTGAAACCCCATAGTTGATCCATGATAAAAAAAAAAAAAAAAAAAAAGAACAGAGAGGATTCCAATAATTCGAATCATCCTAAGAAAAGAGTACTAAATATAAACCCATGAAAAAAGACTCGTGCAGCTCTCGAGCTTGGTCTGGCATGTAGTGAGTTTGCAAAATCGCTAAAATTTTGTTCGTGACCCTGATTTTCTTTCCAAAGTAACTGATTCCCCTTGTATTACACATGTGATTGGGTTTTCAGCATCTGACATTCAGGTAAAGTTAACCACACTTTTACTAAGAAAAGTAATGCAAAATTATTTGATGTGATCTTGTGTTGTTTTTAGCTGTCTAAAATAAAATTTTATTAATCACCAATTGACTTGGAACGAAAACTTAAAAGGAGTGATTTTATTATATTTCCAGATATTGAGATGTGGACCTCCGCCTATGAACAAGGCCATGGGGGCTCATCTCGAAGCCCTTGGTTATGCCCCAGAGATGCAGTTCCAATTTTAATTTTTCAGTCACAAGTTCGGCTGTAGACGTGGTTTTAGTTGTAGGGGGTGTGGGGAAGAGAATTTGTCATGGAATAACAACAGGTACTATATTCCAAATGAGTCTTGTACTGCAAATTGTCGGCATTGTTTACGTGAATTTGCAACAATAATTCCCTTTGGAGTAAATAACCATTATCTAACATATTATTATGAATATCATTTGGAACAAGTATTGTAGTACTTTTTTGGATATGATATATGTAAAATATCAAAGGTGAGTTATGTGTTCAGGAAATGATTGCAAAATATTAATTTGGGAAATACTACAATCCAAATTTAGGTAAAAATTCTTATAAGTTTCAACTAGATTTTTTTGAAAGGAATCGTGAATTTATAACAATGCCACGCCATAGAACAAATAAATCTCTAAACAGTATAGTTGTGTTTGGATAATTATTATTAAAAATACTGTTTAAAATATTAATTAAAATAATTATTGTACTAATTTGTTTCGATGTGGTATAAAAGTGGTTGAAAAATGTATTTAAAAAATGATTGTAAAAATTATTTAAGGATGAATAAAAATAATAATAATAATAGTAATAGTAGTAGTACTACTAATAATTATATCATCATCATCCAAACGGAGCCTAACTCCATTATATTCTTTTCATACTATTTATATTGGAGCAAGGTAAAAAAGCATATGAGAAAACTCAAAAATGATGAAGTGAATGACACAATGTAGCAACGTCTAGAATGACAGATATAAATCACAAACAAAATTCTTCATTGAATGTCTCGAAAATTGAAATTTTCATGAAATACTCCCTTAGAACGGTGAGAACACAACTATGCAAGTCTCGATTGAAAAGCCACATATCCAGGGGCAAATTTAGGATAAAGCTTGAATGAGGCACAAATAATATAATTGTCTTTTAGTTTCATATATGATAATTGATAATAAAATATTCGTGCAAGTAATACATATATAGAAAATTTATTGATTTATTATAATATTATATTTTTGTACTTTGAATACTTACAAGTATAATATTACGTACTTTGAATGTTTATACAATATAAATTTTAAAATAAAATAGTATATTACTTTAACGGAACCATAAAATTTATCAAACACATATATTTAATAAATAATATAAGAGAATATGAAAACCTGTTAATATCTAACATATTCATTTCATTGAAGTACGAACTTTTTGTATAAAAAGTCCACAAGTAGATTACAATTTCCATATTGATTTCTACAAATTAGTGGGGGTGAAAATCCAAATTTTTGCAAAGAAAAACACTTAAAATGAATAT
The DNA here is from genome assembly GCA_025175665.1 of Cinchona pubescens. Classification (NCBI taxonomy): domain Eukaryota; kingdom Viridiplantae; phylum Streptophyta; class Magnoliopsida; order Gentianales; family Rubiaceae; genus Cinchona; species Cinchona pubescens. The sequence continues at coordinate 1,720,807 of JANKKI010000276.1, forward strand.
TTTTCTATGGTAAGTGGGGGTACAATTATAAATTAATAGATAAAAGGAAAAAAATTTTAAAATTACATAAATAAAATTGATATTTTCCTTTTGCCAGTAAGGACTCATGCCTCCACTGGTGTAAGTGTAAATCCGCCAAGGTCGTTATCTATGGATGATGGTGCGAATGTAAATAATTTTGTAACCATAAAAATTGAAATAAATATACGATTTTATTACAATAGTAGCAGAAGATTCCAAGGCAATTTTATGACAATAGTACCAAAAGATTCCAGCACCCAACTTAGAACTGGAACGAAATTAGTGTGTTACAAGAAGTAACTAATCAAAAACATTTGATCTTAAATAAAATTAGTGTAATTTTTCTTCAGAAATATTTGCAACACATGAAAAATATATGCATATATTTCCTTTTAAACCATAGGAACAACTTTTTGCGCCTAAAAAAATCGATGAACAAAATGCCAATCACAAATTCCATCTTCTCGTTCCCTCCCGATCCTCCCAAACCAACCCCATTGATCTTACTCAAATTCACAGGATTTTCGTACCTCTCCCAAATTTTGCCCTCATTCTTTTTTATCCTTCTCCTCAAGTTTTCTCTCTGTTATTTTTGTTTATCATCTGCTATGGATGCCTACGTAGGAAGTATTTGACTATGAATAACTATTTTCTACAATATTTATATGTTCATCCCTACGGCGGCCGGGAATGTAGTTTAGAGAGAAAATCCCAAAAATTGAAAAGACTCAAAAATAGAAAGAAGTTATTTAAGCAGTGAAAATGAAAACTATAAAAACAAAGTGCAAAAAATGATTCAGTCAATTCGAACTCTTCCTATGATAGACTATTAAACTTGACAATTGATGATATTCGGAAATTGGTGCTTGGCATATTTTTAATAATTGTTCTAGAAATGCTTATGTGACAGTTTCATTAAGGGCAACTATATAATTTAGGCACGGTTCAGTTAGTAGGATGGTGGCCATGAGCCCCTCATGTATATCTATAAATAAGGGGTTCAGGGGCCAAGGTTCATACAATAGTCTTCATAATTTTGTCATCATAATTCGACTCCCAAATTTTCTCCTCCTCAGCTTTCCTTCTTCTTTCTGTGCAAAACTTTTCATCAATTGGCGTCGTATGTGGGAATTGAACCCATAACCACATGGTCCCAACAGTAGGCCTTTGGCAAACCGGATACTAAACCGGATACTTTATCCGAATAATAATATCGAGGGTCGACCTCTAAGAACAAGGGTCCTACCGAACTCAGATTTTACGCCTTTAAACACTTTGAGGAGGAAAATATTGTACCAGGTATTGCACCTTGGGATCCTCAAGTCTCCTCTTCCAATGCTAGCAGGACCCAATCAAAGGGATAAGTTCAAAGTATTGCGCGTTCCATGGGCAACATGGTCATGACATGAAGGCGTGCAATCATTTGAAGGTAGGGATTGAAAAAGCAATCCAAGAGGGACACTTGTAGCAGTTCATCAGCCAAAATGTCACAGAATTTCAAAGGAATGCTAACAATAGGGCCAACCAGGTGTAGCCTTGGCAATACTCTTCTCACTAGCCAATTGGAACGGTCAGAATGTAAATAATCCCCCCAGCTCAAGACGAGCAGATTTGTGTTGTTGGAGTAATAAACACTACAACTGAAGGACCAGCGACAGGGAATTCCAGTAATGCGAGGTATGTACCCGTAGGCAAAGATCGGGAAAAAAGGCTAAAACCTTTTATGAGCCTTGGGCATATCTCGAACGATCCTATCTCTAGTCGCATGCTCTACAACGACCCTATAGTGATTCATGTCCAGGTGGCTGGCTATGAGATGCATAGAGTGTTTGTAGACACTGGAAGTTCTGCCGACATTATCTTCTGGGATGTTTCGGGAGAAAATGATCAATCTGTCCTTGATCAAGCCTTTTAAAACTTCCCTGGCAGGCTTTCCAGGGGACTCAGTTATGCCAGAAGGCCAAATCATGTTGCCACTGACCCTTGGAACTTTCCCGAAGCACAGCACAAGATTAAGATGACTAATTTTGTCATCGTAAAAAAGGACAATTCCTATAATATGATCCTCTGCCGACCCATGTAGTATACGTACAAGATCCTACCCTCTGTCTTTCACATTGGAATCAAATTCATGTTGAGGGATGGGTCGGAAGGCACAGTGGTTGGCAACCAACAGGAGGCTCAGGCATGCTATATGATGTCCTTGCAGTCCCAATCACAAACTATGTCTGTCACAGATAATACTTTTCTACAAACATTTAATGCTCCATCTACCTTGGCGTACCAAAAGAATTATCGATCGACTTGAGGAGAGAAGGAGAAGAAGTAGGGCCTTCAAGGAACACACATGAGATACCAGAATTACCCGACCCTAAGGGGAAAGGCAAAGCTAAGGTGGAGCCACAGGACGACCCTTGGATCCGAGCATCCCAGATAGAAAGATAAAAATTTATGCAATTATGATAGGGAGTTTAAAGGTCTTTTCTTAAGACTCCTCAATAAATACAAGGATGTATTCGCTTGGACAGTGGAGGATATGCGCATTCCTCGAGAAATAATTGGACATAAGTTTGAAGTGGACCCAGCATATAAGCCAATAAAGTAGAAGAAGCGCCTCTTTGGTATGGAGCACAACTTAATTATTGAAGCCGAGATAGACAAGCTCTTGGCTGCAAAAACTATTAGAGAAGTATTGTATCTAACCTGGCCTTGTAATCCTGTCCTTGTAACTAAGCAAGATTCTTCATGGTGCATGTGCCAAGATTTTATCGATCTTAATAAAGTCTGTCCAAAGAACAGTTACCATTTGCCTTGGATCAATATAGTAGTTAATTCCTTTGTAGGATTTTATATTCTGCACTTTTTAGATGCATTCAAGGGGATATTATCAGATATTCATGGCAAAGGAAGATGAGGAAAAACGTTCCTTTATCACAGATCGAGGCACGTATTATTACGTTACGACACCTTTCGGACTTAAAAATGCAAGAGCCACGTATCAGAGGTTCATTAATAAGGTAATCAAATCAAAAATAGGTCGCAACATAGAGGTCTATATAGACAATATGGTAGTGAAAAGTAGAACCTTTGAAAAATAATTGGAGGACTTGAGAGAAACTTTCGAGACATTAAGGTCAATCCAAATGAGGTTGAACCCCCAAAAATGCACGTTTGGAGTCCTCTCGGGAAAATATCTGGGGTTCATAATCTCTCATAAGGAAATTTAGGCGAACCCGAAAAAAGTGTAGGTTATAATTGATATGAGAACTCCCACTTTGATCAAAGAAGTTCAAAGATTAACTGGCAAAATGCCAGTTCCGAACCGATTCCTATCCAAATCAGGAAAAAGGGGGCTACTATTTTATCAACTTATAAAAAAGACGGAGAACTATCTGTACAGTGAACAGAAAAAACTCAGAAGGCCATTGAAGAGTTTAAGAAATATTTGAATAATTTGCTGAAGCTCTTGTCTCCTCAAAAGGAGGAACCATTGTACTTATATATTTCAACTACGGATTTGACAATCAGCTAGGTTATCTTAAAAAAGGATGAGCACAACAAGCAATGCCCCATATTTTTGTAAGCAAGATGCTTCAAGGGATGGAAAGGAATTACTGTCTTATAGAAAAAATTGCCTTCTCCTTGGTAATGTTAGCTCGGAAGTTGAGACCTTATTTCCATGGTCATAAAATAATTATACTAACAAACTTCCCCTTGAAAAATATATTGAGTAAACCTGATACCTCGGGAAGGATGTTAAAATGGTCGGTTAAGCTGTTTGATTTTGATGTTGAGTTCAAACCTCGGACGGTCATCAAAGCGCAAGTTCTAGCAGACTTCATAGCAGAAAATTATGGAACCGGAAAGTTAGAATTAATCATGATAGTGGATCAGTCCAAGGAGCTCTAACTAAGAGAGGATCTCGTATGAGGCTTTCACGTTGATGGGGTTTCATGTGAATCTGGAGTTAGAGCAGACATCATAATTAGCTCTTTGGAAGGGGATTACCTTACTTATGCTTTAAGGTTTGGATTTCTAGCAACTAATAATGAAGTTGAATAAAAGACGCTCATATGTGGGATGAAGTTGGCCCACAAATTGGGGGTTCGGGAAAATTTTGAGATTAGAGATATGATTTTAAAGAAGTATCTGGCTGAGGTGAAGAGCTGGATGTCAAAATTAAAAAAGTAGACATTATCAAATTTCCATTAGAAAAATATACGCATGCGTTAAACTTAGCCTCGGCGATATACTCGCACCTGACAAAGGAAGTATTACTGGAAGTACAAGACTTCAGGTCTGTTGATCCTATTGGCAAAATTATGGATAGCTGCACGGACCTTGATTGGATGGAACCCATAATAAATTACCTGAAAAGTAATGAATTTCCTGAAGATTCGACTGAGGCCAAGCGAAAGCTTAAGTACAGAGACATAAAATATACATTGATTGATGGATTCTTTACAAAAAAGATTATTTGTGTCCACGATTGAGGTGTCGAGACAAATTATATGCTAAAGGAGGTCCACGAAGGTATATGCGGAAGGCATAATGGGCCGAGGAGCTTAGCTCGTAAAGTTTTACTCGTAGGGTATTATTAGCCCGCTTTACATTCAGACGCAGATGACTGGGTTCGAAAGTGTCATCAATGTCAAATACATACACCTATATCTCAGAGATCGGGTTCGGATATGACCCTAATTCAAAATCCATGGCTATTTGCCCAATGAGAAATAGACATTTTGGAACCATTACCAATATGAATAGGTAAGGTTAAATTTTTGATAGATTATTTCACCAAATGGATCAATGCCGAGCATTTAGCCTTGATTTTCGGAAAGTCAATAGAGAAGTTCTTTTGGAAAAATATTGTTTGCTGATTTGGAATCCTGTTTGTTCTTATTTCTGACAATGGTAAACAGTTTGAGGGGAAACCTTTCAAGAGCTTCTGTTCTAACCTCTGCATAAAACAACATTTCACTTGAGTGGCACATCTGCAATTGAATGGGCGAAAAAAAGTCTGTAACCGAACATTTCTTATGGGAACTCAAGACCAGGTTGGAACCAGCCAAAGGTTCATGGGTTGATGAATTACCTAGTATCCTATTGGCATATAGAACCACTCCCTGAACATCCAATAAACACACATATTTTAGCTTAGTCTATGGTACCGAGGCTATTATTCCTGCTAAAATTAGTTTAACATAAGCTTGAGTAGCATTATGTGACTTAGGACAAAATGAGGATGCCCTGAGGATCAGTTTAGTTCTGTTGGAAGAAAGAAGGTTAGATAAATCTCTTTGGGAAGCTAAGTACAAAAAAGTCATGGCTTGACATTATAATTTCAGGGTTAAACATAGATACTTGCGACCTGGAGATTTGGTGCTTCAGAGAAATAAGGCAAGCCGAGTTGAAGGAATCTTTCCTTCGAAAAAAATTAGATCCGAATTGGGAGGGCCCTTATCCCGCGTGATAGAGGTTCATAGATCGGGCTATTATAAACTCGCGGATATAAAAGGAGATCTTATTTCCAAAATGTGGAACATTGTAAATTTGAAGAAATATTATCAAGGAATGTAATAAACTTCTTTTTTCACGAAAACAAGTGACTCTTGGAGAAATGTATTAAGATGTGTGTGTGTGTGTGTATATATAGAGGAGGGCAGAGATCTAGTGGTCCCCCCTCAAGAAAAACAAATTGCTCTGACCTGCTGATGTGTTAAAGAGGTTCGGACCAGATTCAATTAAAAAAGAAAAGAAAAGAAAAGAAGAAGAAAAGAGAAAAACATATGAAAGAAGAAAGCATGAGCGTTAGGAGGGCTAAGACCTACTGGTCCTCCCTCAATAAAGACGAATCGCTATGATCAGCCAATGCGCTAAAGAGGTTCGAATTAGGTTCAATTAAAAAAAGAAAAAGATGAAAGAAAAAGCATGAGCATTGAGAGGAACCCAGGTTGAGACCTACTGGCTCCCCTAAAAAAAGATGAACCGATTTGACCTGCCGATGTGCTGAAGAGGTCCGATTGAGTTCAAGGAAAGAAAAAGAGAAAGAAAAAGCAGGAGAACACAAATACTCAAGTGCAAGTGTTGCTCATTTAACTTTGAACGTGAAAATACAAATGTTGCACACTTAAAATTTTTCGCTTGCAACACTTAAAAATATTAGCCTAAGTGTTGTTATTAGTTGGAAAGCAATTACACGAGTTTAAATGGTACCTGTTGAATGTTTGTTATCTTATACGCTTGGTATTTAGTGCATCTGGCATAAATTTGGGGCATGAAAACAATTAATTGAGCAAAAGGAAATGCAAACAACTGAAGTCCACAAACTCAAATTTTATTAATTTGAGAAGACCTTACTATTGTAAAGTAATGATTACAAGAACACCTATGGTTATGCATTAGAGGGTTCGGCGGACAAAGTGGAAGCTGACTCAGTAGGCCCAGACTCGGACTTAGAGAGAGGAACGGATTCTTTCTTAACATCATCGGACCTGGCAGCCTCGAAAGTCCCAGGAATTAGTACTTGGGCCTCAAACTTTGCTTTCAAACTATTGATTACCTAGTCATTGATCGAGGAATCATAAAGAAGGCCCGTATACAAGTCTTGGTTCTTCACCAGATGGTCACATGCCATCGTAAACCCCATGGTGAAGAACTTCTTGGTAAACTTCTTAAGGATGACATCTGTTTCTACGGAGGTGATGAGCATTTCTACTTCGGAGAAAAATTTTCTTATTGTGGTCGGCAATTTTCATGTCTCGATCGGAGACATCGACGTGAAGAGTTTTCTTCTCCATTTCAGATTGACAAAGCTTTTTTCGAAACTCATCCATCTGAGCCTTCCACTCGTCGTATTTCTTACTGGCCTTAATGTTTCATTTCAGTTCATTGGCATCATGTCCTTCTCCACCTTCTGGTCAACCTCGACTTTAGCATGAATCAACTCCTTCTTCATAGAGTTTATATGTGGAGTTGAAGATGGTCTCCCGTTTGGCGACAACATGCAAGGTTGTGATGGCCTAGAATGCAATAAGAGAACAAGTTAAGATCTTATGGAGGAGCAAAGCATACAATTTTTGAAAAAAAAAGAAAAGTGAACGAAGTTACTTACGTTCATCAAGCTGAGATGTAGCTCATCTAGCCTTTGTTGGAGTGTAAGCCTCTTCACATAGGCCACATTCTAAGGCAAGGCGATGAACTTTCCCTGCTCCAGAGCCACCCTGAAGAATTGAAATCGATCGTTAATATCGATCGGGGTGGGTTAGAATTGGTTGCTTCCAAAGTTAAAAAGGCTTGGGAGAAGGTCAATGGACAATTGAAACAAAGGGAGGTCCCTTAACCCAGCCGACATCCTTTCCTCCTCGGGGCTGTACTATTTTCCTCCTGAAAAGTTGGAAAAAAAAGTTCAATCGAAGGTTTATAGGTATGGTGCAATAAAAAGCAGGAACCCTCACAATTGCTACAGCCCAGTGAGAAATTGTTTGCTTAAAGAAATATTTATTGCAGCCTTGCCAGGAACCCTCACAATTGCTCGTACTTGCGGGTGTTGGTGGAGAAGGGATTGAGGTCTGGGTGCTTGAAGATGAAGGGGTAGCCTCGGGTACGGAAGCACTGGTTTCTCTGCTTCTCTTCTTGGTAACCCAGACCATTTCAGGCTCAACTCGAGCGAGTGGTTGAATAGCCAGGTTAACAGCTTGATTGTCATCCGAGTCTCCCGAAGTAGGGTCTACGGCGGTCCCCGAGGTGTCACTAGCACTGGTCGAAGCAGGCTTGTTGTGGCAAATGATGATCTACTGGTAGATGAGGGCATCGGTTAACTAGAGAAGAGAGAAAATAGGAAGAGAAATTTTTTTTTTACAACCTTTATGAGGGTTATAATCCTCAGGAGTGTTGTGTGTAGGAAATAATCTAACCCAGGCCAAGATGTTATTGGAAAAGATGGCTGGTTGGTTGTGAAAATTTATTCTAAGCTTCGACCTACACTCAATGAGCCTCTTAGCTTCATTAGAGTTCAGAAGAGAGGCATTCTTGGCCTTTAAATTTTCTTTGATGAGGTTCTAGGGACCTCAGGGCATGGGAGGATCTATGTATTGAACAAAGAAAAAAGATTTTCTCTAGTCATGGAAGGAAGAAGGGTTGCTCGAGGTGAGGTGCTTGTCTGGACCTCGAGAAGAAACATAAAAAAACCCCTTTGAAGGGGAAAGTTTTAGCATCATCCTAAAAACATCTAACAAAAGGGGAATGCTATATAATTTACATACGATGGAAAGGCCAACAATGACTCGGATGGCGTTCGGGTCAGCTGGGATATGCTGATATCCCAACAGTTAGAAAGCTGAACTAAGAATGGAGCTATGAGGAGCCTCAACCTTGCCTCAAATTGCTTTTGGTAAATAGTTAAGTATCCGGGAGATGCCATGTAGCTTCGACCCTCGGGGTTAGGGAATTTGATATGCACATCCTTAGGAAATTGGTACCTATCCCTAAGGTTAATTTGATATCTTCAGGTTCGAGGATATTAGGGGTGTTTAGGGTTTGGAGGTCGGAGTAGTCATTATGGAGAGGTTCGAAAGAGAGTGGTTAGGCTAGAAAATGTATGGGAATTGGGGCTAGAAGAGCTTCATCAAAAGGGTTTAGCATTTTGTCTATTTTGCTTATCGGGGAAAGGGGGGTTGAGGAGTGGTTATGAAGGAGAAAGGAGTAAACATACTGGCCATTGCTCCTGGTTGAATGTGAAGAAAGGGAGTGGAAACTTGAAGAAAACTTGAGATATACTGGGAAGAACGGTGAACGGCGTTTTGCTCGGTGGTAAGCAGTGGTAGATGGCCTAGAAGTTTGTGACAAAGGAAATTACAGGTGATAGAGGAGTGGAGGTTGTATGGATGGTTGTGTGTTTGCAGGAAGGAGAAGAAATGTGCAGGGAAGGTGTTAAGAAGAAAAAGGAAGAAATTTGCTAAAACAAAAGTGAAAGGTAAATGTTGGACCCCAATTATGATAACAAAAATCATGTCATGTTTTGATGATGACCAAATCATACTAACGGCTTGTAAACAAGTGTGTAGAAGAACAAGGAGATTCGGATGACGAAGATCGTCCGAGAGAAAGGAGCTCGGACGCAAGTGACTGTCCGATACATGTCCAGAGGGCATTGGAAGTGATAAACATATTGGACACAAATGACTATCCGAAAGACAGAGTTACCATCGTCCGACACAAAGAACTTGAAGCAGTCTTTGACGAAGAATAACGTCCGATCATTTTTCCAGAAGACATTGCATCTACCGGACGCAGGTTTGACACATTCTTGGATGTCCGAACGAATATCCTCAGAGAACGAATGCAGCGTCGGACACAGAGTTTAGCAACGGCCGTCTAAAAGGTCTAACGGCTAGATCGTTCGGATTCACACCCACTGCATCTATCATCCGAAAGATCTAACAGCTAGTTTTCTAGTAAATAGAAAATAACCGTTAGAGAATTGTTTAAGGCAGTTTTTGAGCATCTATAAATATAGACTCCCAAGTCTGTAAATGTAAAAAAGTTAGAGAAGAACTACTGCATTCAATACAAACACTTGTAAGAGTTATTTGGGAAGAAATAGGCTAAAATATTATGGGTTGTATTGGTTTGAGTAGTGTAGTTCTCTTGGCTCAACTAGAGGGAATTAGTATGAGTAAGAGTGGAGGGATAACAAGTGCACAAAAGTGAGGTTGTAGTGTAAAACCCTTTGGCTCAGCTAGAGGAACTTAGTTGGTGCAAGGGTGAGCCTACTTTGTGTATATACTCCAAACTTGAGAAGTTTATTGGCTCAGCTAGAAGGTTATTGCCTCACTTTTTTTGAAGAGGCACTACTAGTGGATATATTCCAAACTTGAGAAGTTTCGAAGTTTGGTTTAATACTCTCTATCTCAATCTTTACATTTATTTTTTAAGCTTTAATTGTTAGATATTTATCTTTGAATATTTGTGCTTAAGTGTTTATTTGTTGCATAAAATTTATATTTTCATTAAGCACATTCAAAAGGTTTTTTTTGACACTACCAAATTCCCCCCTCTTAGGTTGCTTTGGGGCCAACAATTGGTATCAAAGCTTGGTCTCTTATATTGAGCTTAACTAGCTTTTGAGAAAATATCATGGCAACCAATAATGCATTATTTTTAGAGGGGCATTTTATTACTAGACCTCTCATATTTAATGGCATTAATTTTATTTGTTGGAGGGAAAGAATAAAAATATTTGTTCAATCTATTGATATTGATATGTGGTATATTATTTGTGAAGGTCCTTTAGAAGTTAATATTCTTGATGTAAATATTCATGATTAAGGTCTAAGACTAGATATGAATTAAATGCACAAGACAAAGTAAATTTATCTTTAAATGCTAAAGCCATGAATATTTTGTATAATGCCTTGGATGCAGATGAATCTTTCAAAGTGAAAGGTTGCAAATCAGCCAGGACATATGGGACAAATTGAAAGAAATCAATGAAGAAAATGAAGATATTAGAGAGCAAAAGAAGTCACAATTCTTGTGGCTAAATATGAATCCTTCAAATTGGAACATCATGAGAACATTGACAAGATGTATTGTAGATTCAATGATATTGTAAGGATTTGGAAAGTTTAGGTAAAGAATATTCTTTGGGTGAAAAGAATAGAAAGATTTTAAATGCTTTACCTAAGGAATGAGAACCTAAATCCATTGCCATAGAAGAGTCTAAAAATTTAAATTCTATGCCTATTGATCATTGATCAATTCTCTAACTTCATTTGAATTGAAATTAAAATACAAGGTACAAGATGAGGAGGAAGCAAGGGCCAATAGAAGCATAGCTCAAACACCTGTGCCGGTGATATACTATGCTACAATTGCGGCGATTGTAGGGCAAGCTGTGCATCCAGTCATTCATACTAGTCCTGTGACCTCTGCACCTAATCTACCACCATAACCACAGGCTAAGGATGTTAATTACTATTATCGAGCAATCACGAAGATCAATATTCCTACTTTTGAGAGTAGACACGATCTAGGTCAGTCGGACGAAATAGAAAATAATTTGGACAAATTAAAGAAAATTTAGATTTACTGAAGGTGCCAGATGAGTACAGATTTTCGATCGTAAAACCCTATTTGGTTGGAGATGTATCAAGATGGTGGAAGGAGGTAAGACCTGTACTTGCCCTAACAGGATAGATTGCATGGATGGCTTTCAAAGAGGCATTTCTAGAGTACTTTTATCCTTCATACCTCAGAATTAGTGGAGAGATGGATTTAATTTATTTAGACAGACTCTAGGGATGTTTGTAGTGAAATATTCACACAGATTTCATGCATTAGGAATGTTTACTCTGGGGGCCATGAGTGACAGGGTGGAAAAATATGATCATTTTAGATGGGGTTTGTTGAAAGATATCCGAGATAGAATAGTAGCTGTAGACACAGATACATTCAAAAAGTTGTATGATGCTAGTGCCCTTGTAGATACATACCTGAAACGACAGGCAGTGGAAGAGAGGAATGACAGAGGCCCATATATTCCTCCGCAGAAAGACCAATTTATAGTCCTGCAGCACCTTCAGCCCGCAGTGTACGACCACCGCAGCCACCATTTTCACAGTTTTGTGATTTCAGGCCCCAGCCACCACAGGTGCGACCGCGACCACCTTTAGCTATCGCTGGATCCTCTCGGGTTATTAACAAGAAGGGAGGGATAGTATCAATACCAGCCCCATTTCAGGCGCTACCACGTATTCCAGAGTGTAGTTACTGTCATTGTTATCACATGGGACAGTGTAGGTAGAGGTCTGAAGCATGCTTAGCCTATGGCAGTTTTGAGCACAGGATCAGAGACTGTCATATTGCCAGGCCAGGACCATCACAGCGGCAGATGCCACAAGGGAAGAATGGTAGTGGCACAGGACCAGCTACAGCCCGAGTTTATGTTTTGAACCAGTACGAAGTAGATGGATCGGGCCAAGTTGTGATAGGTATGATATTAATTAATAATGTGTTTGCGAATGTTCTATTGATAGTGGTGCTACGCATTCCTTCATTTCTAGAAGGCTCGTGTAGAAATTTGAACATTAAACCTGATTGGTTTGATACCCCTTATAGAGTGGGTACACCGGGAGGTATAATTCTTGATTTTTGATGGGTATATCCTGGTTGTAAAGTATCATTGGGTGATTATGAGCCTGATGCTAATTTAGTGCAACTTAATATGTCTGATGTTGATGTAATATTGGTTATGGATTGGTTGTCTTGCAATTATGCTCACTTAGACTGTAGGGAGAAGAAAGTTAGGGTTTATTTTTCAAAGAAAGAAGAAATTGTATATCAGGGTAGTATCAAGAAATTAGACAGACAACCCATACCACTACTATTAGCATTACAGGCACAAAGGGCATTGAGGAAGGGTTGTGAACCATTCTTGGTTTACGTGATCAATACAGAAAAGAAGGTGCTAAAGTAGAAGACATTCCAGTGGCCCGAGAGTTTCTAGATGTCTTTCCAGAGAATTTACTAGGCTTACCACTAGAGCGAGAAATAGAGTTTGAAATTAATCTACCACTTTAGAGACTGCCCCAATCTCTAAGGCTCTTTACATAATGGCTTTAACAGAGCTTAAGGAATTAAAGACGCAATTGCAAGAGTTATTAGATAAGAAATTTATTAGACCCAGTGTATCTCCTTGGGGAGTTCCAGTATTGTTCGTGAAGAAGAAAGATGGCAGTCTCAGATTGTGTATTGAATACCAGGAATTGAACAAAGTCACAATCAAGAATAAATATCCTTTGCCAAGGATCGATGATTTGTTTAATCAATTGAAAGGTGCCAGGGTATTTTCCAAGATAGATCTAAGATCCGGGTACCATCAGCTGAGGATCAAGTCAGAGGATGTTCCTTAGAGTGCCTTTCGAACTAGATACGGCCACTATGATTCTTGGTGATACCTTTTGGGTTGACCAATGTACCTGCAGCTTTCATGGACCAGATGAATAGGGTATTTCAACTTTATTTAGATAGGTTTGTGATAGTATTCATTGATGTCTTCTTGGTTTACTCATATTCAGCGGAGGAGCACAAAACCCATCTCAAACTGGCCTTACAGAAGTTAAGAGAGCAGAAGTTGTATGCAAAGTTCAGTAAATGTGAATTTTGGTTGAAGAGTGTAACATTTCTTGGCCATATCATCTCAGAGAGTGGAGTATCAGTGGATCCTAAGAAAATTGAGGCAATTGTTGATTGGCCCAGACCGACAAATGTGACAGAGGTTCGCAGCTTCTTGGGTTTGGCAGGTTATTACCAGAAATTTGTAGAAGGATTTTTCTTGATAGCTGTGCCGTTGACCAGACTTACCAGAAGAAGACCAAGTTTGTGTGGGATGCAGATTGTGAGACTAGTTTCTAGGAGTTAGAGAAGAGATTGATATCAGCATCAGTGTTAACCTTGCTATCTGGGATTGGAGGGTATGTGATCTACAGTGATGCTTCTAAGAATGGTTTGGGTTGTGTACTGATGTAGAATAGTAGGGTTATTGCCTATGTCTCGCGACAATTGAACCTTATGAACCGAACTACCCTATTCATGATACTCTGGAATTAGCAGCCATTGTATTTGCTCTGAAGATTTGGAGAAACTATCTTTACGGGGAGCAGTGTGAAGTATTTACAGATCATCAAAGTCTCAAATACTTGTTCACACAGAAGGAACTTAATATGAGGCAGCGCAGATGGTTAGAACTACTCAAAGACTATGACTTAAAGATTAGTTATCATCCTAGAAAACCTAATAGGGTAACAGATGCATTGGGCAGGAAATCTTCAGAGATCACAGCTAATATGATGATAAGGCAAATAGAGGAATTAAATTTAGATATTATGGAGTCCACAGCTAATATTTTAGTAGCACTTGTGGTACGACCAACTTTGATAGATAGGATTAAACAAGCTCAAATTACAGATTCAGAATTATTGAAGATCAAGAATAGAGTGGAAAATGGAGATCCAGGAGAATTTTGAGTTGATAATGGCGTTGTTTGGATGCAAAGATGGCTTTGTGTACTTGCAAATGAAAACTTGAAGAAAGAGGTCATGGCTGAAGCTCACAGCAATTCTAGATTTTCTATTCATCCTGGCAGTACTAAAATGTACAAAGATTTGAAACAACATTTCTGGTGGAACAACATGAAAAGAAAAATTGCTGAATTTGTATCCAAGTGTTTGGTTTGTCAATAGGTAAAGGCCGAGCACTAGAAGCCCAGTGGTTTATTAAGTCCGTTGCCTATTCCAGAGTGGAAATGTGAGCATATCACGATGGATTTCGTTAATGGGTTGCTCAGGACCTGATTGGGACATGATTGCATTTGGATAATTGTAGACAGGTTAACCAAATCTGCTCATTTCTTGTCATTGAAAGTTTCTACTCCTATGGACAGGTTAGTACGAATCTATATGGAGAATATTGTGAAGGTACATGGTGTACCTGTTAGTATTATTTCAGATCGGGATCCATGGTTCACTTCTAGGTTTTGGACAGCCTATCAACAAGCCATGGGTAAAGAAGTAATTTTGAGTTCTGTATTTCATCCCCAGACAGACGGACAATCAGAACAGATAATTCAATAGTATAACACTTTAGAAGATATGTTAAGAGCTTATGCCATTGATTTCAAAGGTAATTGGGATAAGCATTTGATGTTGATGGAATTTTTCTATAACAACAGTTACCACAGCAGCATCGGCATGGCTCCTTATGAAGTTCTGTATAGAAGGAAATGTCGGTCACCTTTATATTGGGATGAAGTCAAGGAAAGAAGATTAACAGGGCCAGAGTTGATTCAAATTACGGTGGACAAAATAACCATCATCTGAGACAGACTCAAGGCTGCTCAGGATAGGCAAAAGTGTTGGGTAGATATGAGAAGAAGACCATTGGAGTTTCAGGTTGGAGACAAGGTATATTTAAGGGTTTCACTGATTAGAGGGGTTATGAGATTTGGAAAGAGTGAAAAATTGAGTCCAAGATTTGTGGGACCGTTCGAGATACTGAAAAGAATTGGAAACCTAACATATCAGTTGACTTTACCTCCAGAGTTGGCTCGAGTGCACAATGTATTTCATGTTTCACAGCTCCGAAAGTCGCTTTACATTGATACATATCCGATCCAAGCCACATGATTGAGTATTAACCTCTTAGTGGTAAAGAAGAATTGGTTTATGAAGAGGTACTGGTCCACATCATTGATACCAAAGAACAAATCATTCGACATCGGTCTATCCCATTTGTTAAAATCCAGTGGTTTAATCATGCCGAAAGGGAAGCGACATGGGAATTTGAGACCAACATGCGAAACAAGTACCCTTACTTGTTTGTCTCGTAGGCACGTCAAGTTTCGAGGTCGAAACTTTTCTTAAGGCGGGGAGAGTGTAATACCTGACTTTTTTTTGGATCATTTCACATATTTTTGTACTTGATTTTATTCTTTCAAATACTCATTAATATTTCTTTTAAATATTAAATAATTGTTTTACCCTTTTTAAAATATTTTTTTAAAGTTTTCAGGTAAAAGTATAATTTTACAAAACTTGAGGCACTAAAGTGCAAATCTTGAAAACCTATTAAATACATCGTCTCGAAATCTCTTGATTCATTTTTCCTGCTCTGTGTCTCCAAGTGACCTCCAGAGCCAAGTTTTCTAAACTCCATCAGCCAATTCCTCAAATCCTAAATTTATTTTGAAAAATTTAATCCCAAATCAAATGGTGATTCTGGAATCCTCATAGACCTTTAATCCAATTTCACAAGTAGATTTTATTCCAGATCTGTATGGTTTTTATATTAAATTCCAAGTTCCTCAAGAAATTAATTTGTTTAATTTTGTTGTTTTATGAATTGATTTTATTACCAAATATGTTTATGAGCTATTGGGACTTAATTTATGTTTCAAATGACTTTTTAATTATTGTTTTTGTGAGATTTGAATTAGGGTTTTGACAATTCTTAACCTAGTGATATTTTGAAATTGTGAACCCTAATTTTAGATTTTTATCTTATTTTCGCGAATTTAAAACAACCCTTACTTGTTTGTGTTCAATTATTGTCTAAGTTGAGAATATGGGTGATACCCAAAAGTGAACCCTATCTCAATTTTTTTATCCTAATGACGTATAACACTCTCATGGTTTAGGTGATTAGGGATTAGAGTTTTATACCGTCGAAATTAGGATACGTCTACGAAATTGATTTTTGAGGTAAGTAACGTTTATGCCTTTTTATCGATACCTTGTATATGGTTGGTTTTGCAACCTTAAAATAATTGATATTAAGGTAAGTATATTTATTTTGAATAATGTTTATAAGGTAAGTATGTTTATAATTTATGTGTTCGTTAAGTAATGTATTATTTGTTTAATATTGTACTATGTGTTAATGAATGATTACTGTGAAGTGTTCAATGGGTCACTTTAGTGGACTTGGCTATGAGTGAGTGAATGAAATGATATATTGAGTACTCTGCTTCATAAATGTTATATCCAGTCTATCGGGAAGACAAGTGATAGACACTCCGTTATGCCTTGTCTACTCTGGCGGATAATAGGTAGACCTGGATCCAGTGTTGGGAAGACTTTTGTGAACCATGAGCTCCTTGATTGACATTTGTATTTTATGCAATTGTTGGAAATGTCTCGTATGTTGTTCCCTGTACTGATTGTATACATGTTATCTATAACTGGGTTTAAATATTTTTTACTAAGCACGATGTGCTTACTCGTTATTATTTTCTTCTTTGTTTGCAATCGAGGACCAACAGGAAACGTTAGCAGGTCCTGAGTCGAGTAGGGACCTGAGCAGGGGTTACAGTTCGGATCCTAGTTATTAGAGCTAGAGTTTTCTTACTCACCATTTTAGTGTGAGATTTGTTCTTGTGTTTAGGTCTGTGTGTCTATGGACTTGTTAGATTTGTCTTGTGATTGAATTTTTGACTGTTGTGGGATTATGGTTTGTTGTTTGTATATGACTGTGATTTAGTCATGGTGGATTGTTATGGATATGGCTGTTGAATATACTTTGTGGTCTTGTATTGGTTGATATTGAGGTCTAATGACAAGTATTATTGTTTATATATTACTCTTGTACTGTGCCTTGCATGCTTGGGGTGATCCCGAGGTGCGGCGTGTCTATATTGTCCCGTTTTGGGGGCGTGACACTAACCACATCATCAACATATGCTGGATGAGTAATAGGAATAGCACCTCTAGAAGTAGAATAATAACCAATCACCTTCTTTTCAAATAAACTGTTTAGACCTTTGGAGAATGCTTCAACAGCCAGGATAAAAAGTTAGCGTGACAATGGATCTCCTTGTCTCACATCCCTTGTAGAGTTAAAGAAGCCTGTTGGAACTCCATTAAATAGAACTGATACCAGCAAGACTCAATGCAATTTTTCACCAGCCAAATCCAGCCTTCTAAAAAACCAAACCTGGATAAAATACATAGAGAAAAGGCCAAGACACCTTATCAAAATCCTTAGTCATGTCTATTAGAATAGTATTCTCACCTCTAACTTTTTGTCAATAAACTCTACTGTTTCGAAAGCCAACAAAATGTTTTTTGAGATTACCCTTCCTTGAACAACCCCCTGCTCCTCAACTATAAGCTGTGGTAAAAATCTTCTCAATCTATTAGCAACAATGTCTATCTACTGTTGGACATTGCCATATTTGCATATATACATAAATTGTTAGGCCTAAACTCAGAGAAAGAAGATGGATTTTAAACCTTAGGAATCAAGCATAACAGTATACTAGTGATTGCTTTAGGTATAGACATGATCTGCAAAGAACTGCTTAGCAGTCTGGAGAATATCCTCAGCAATAATGTGTCAACACAATGTATAAAAAAATCCATTGTAGCCATCCAATGTCAAAATCATAGGAACACCATCCAAGAAAGTACCAGGTGGTTATGTATCTTCTTCTGAAAGAAAGTCTTTGAAAAAATTCAAAGCCTCTTTTTAAAAAGTTGTCAAATCTTCAACCCAAGCTCCATCATCACCCTTACTCCTCCTTAGTCCTAATACATAAGTTATTTATTTTGACTTGAAGTTGAACATGAAAAAACTTGCTATTATGATCTCCTTCCTATAACCATTTGATCCCTGATTTTTATTTCTAATAGTTTTCCTCACCTAGTAAACGCTTTATCAACAAAGTCACCTTCGATTTAGAAAGATCCATCTGTTGTTGTTGACTTGGATTTTTCAAATAATTCATTTCCTTGCTCAAAATGTCATCGTCAGCTTCCTTATTCTAACTTCTCAGCTCAAATTTTGGTCTTTTTAGTTTTACAGCAAAAACCTGCAAAATATCCCTACAAGGCTGATTCCAACTATCTTGTACCTCTTGACAGAAAGTCTTGTTGTTCACCCAACATTTAAGAACCTAATTAGTCTAGTTTCTGCATAGGAGTTCACAAATAAGGGAAGATGCAGAGGTGCATAGTCAGAACAAGTTCTGTTGAAATGAGCAATAGAAATTGGCCGAAAAATGTAGAGGAATTGTTGATTGCAAACCATTCTGTCTAGTTTCTTCAAACTGCACCAGAGGACCTCCTATTAGACCAAGTACACTTAGATTCAGTAAAATGGAGGTTCAATAATGTGCACAAGTCTAAAGCATTTTGAAACTCCCTCATACCATTGAGATTAGGATGTCTTGATACTTTCCCAGATATTCATCAATAGCCAAAATAGCATTAAAGTCACCTCCAACTAGTCAAGGACCATTTTTATTCACAGAAAGATAGTTGAGAGAATCTCTCTGGAACAGTGAATTTTCTATAAATAAATGAAAGCCTAGTTGGTTATGGGAAATTGCAATCCACTAGCTGATGAACAACTAGTTCTTCAATATAAATAATTTGAACTAAGATATTAACAGCCCAAAAAATCTAATTTCCTTGCGTAGAATTCCCATGAGAGCTAGGAAATCCCAATTTATTTGTTAAACTAACAAAATGATCTCCACTGATCATTGGCTCAAAAAAAGCTAATAGCTTTATTCGATGCATATGTATTAACTTCTTTAAACGCCTTACAGAAGGCTTGTTGCCCATGCCTCTAATTTTCCAAAAGAGACAATCTATCAAAACAGTTTGTAATAGGCACTTTGTTGGCCTTTACGGCATTCTGATTGATTGCTGAAGGAACTACTACATACTTCTTCTTTCTTCGACTGATCGTTACTTCACCACCATTGTGAACTCCTTGAATGAATGAGAAGTCAATTTACGAGTCACACCCTTGATGAAATGATGCCTTCTATAGTTCGAGCATGATCTATGTCCAGGCTTACATTGTTCATAATCTGTAAATGAGTGAAATTCGTCCTCAACATGCTCTTTCTATCCTAAAAAATTGCATGATCATCAATAATAATGTCTGAGATAGTATTCTTAGTTGGCACAATAAAGGTTTTCCTAAAACCTAGGCTCTTGAGAAACTGTAATATTTGTATTTGAATGACTTAGGGTTTCTTCAATCTGTGGATTATCTTTGGAGTTAAACTCCTGAACACCTAGAGGATCTGGAGGACTTTAGATTACCCTTAGTTGAATATCTAGTGATTCAGAATGCTGTTGCAAAGTCTATACTCGATTGATCAGAGATTGCAAATTAGAAGGACCAGCTACAGAAGGACAACCTGCAGTATTCAAATTTAAACCCATTTTAAATTTGAATATAGCCTAGTTTTTTTTTTTTTTGTCCAACTCCCCTTTTATGCCGAAAATCCATTTCTGGCTGTTGAGGATTTTGAACATTCTGTTGCTGCTTCTTTGATTCTTGAAAATCACTAGATTGAAGACGGTTGGATTTTGTATTGCCCGTCTGTTGATTCTTGCCGTCTGGATGATCTTCTTTCCCATACAAAATGTCTTTAATTGATGACCTATTTGTGACATTTAGTCAATAATGCCGCAGATCCCTGTATGTTATTTTTTGCCCAATTCCATCCTCTGCTACTTCATACCATGACTGTGATGGTAAAGTAGATAGAAAGTCCACTTCCACACATACTTAGCTAGGCTAGGTCTTGATAAAGAAGTTGCAGCTAAATCAATTTTCAATGGTCATCCGATTGCTTGTGCAGGAGAAAACATTGAATGTTTGTTGAAAAAAATAACTGGTACAGATTCAAATGATGTTAATACAGGAACAATTGATGGCTCAACTTTGGGTCTAAATAATGGATGTTATTTGAAGACTCTCATGTGAAATCCATTGATAAACCATGTTGATTTCAACCAACATCTAAAAAAATCCTCTTCCACAACAAATCGTACGAGAATGTGCTTGTAATATAACAATCCTAATTTGAATTCTCCTTTAAAGTCAATTGTTAGAAAACTCTTCGAAGAGCTTCCATGCTTGGTTTACCTCTTGAAACTTCCCTACAAAAGGGTGCGTTTGATAAAATTGACATCTGAAATCTGAAATTTGAACATTAAAAATTAAGTGCTAAAGTTTTAATTTATTGAATTCATAAAGTTTTCTCTGTTTGATAATGAGTTGAACTTGAGTACTGAATTGAAATATTTTACTCCGTGTATATTATATAGTTCGATGATTATATTATATTTTTGTACAAATAAATAATTTATTAATATAGAGTATGTGTGTGTGAGAGAAATATTGTGTACAAGTGTGTATTTATATGTGAGAGAGAATGAATATAATATGTGTAAGTGAGTGTCTGTGCGGGAAAAGAAATATAGAGTGTGCAAGGATGTACTTATGTGCTGGAAAAAAAGAATATAATGTGTCCAAATGAGTGAT
Source organism: Cinchona pubescens (assembly GCA_025175665.1). Classification (NCBI taxonomy): domain Eukaryota; kingdom Viridiplantae; phylum Streptophyta; class Magnoliopsida; order Gentianales; family Rubiaceae; genus Cinchona; species Cinchona pubescens. The sequence goes on from JANKKI010000276.1 coordinate 1,741,672, forward strand.
TTTCTGCGAGGGAGAAGGAATATATTATGTGTAACTATGTGTTATGTGTGAGAGAGAAGGTAGTGTGCAAGTGTGTGTTTATATATGATAGATAATGAATATAGTGTGTGTATTTATATGTGAAAGAGAATGAATATAGTCTGTTCAAGTGTGTGTTTGTGTGTGAGAGAGAAAGAATATTTTGTATGCAAGTGTACGTCTATGTGTGAGAGAGAAGGAATATAGTGTGCACAATTGTGTGTTTATATGTGAGAGAGAATGAATATAGTCTGTTCAAGTGTGTATTTATGTGTGAGAAGAAAGGAATATAGTGTGTGCAAATGTATTTTTATGTGTGAAAGAGAATAAATATAGTATGTGCAAGTGTGTGTTTATGTGTAAGAGAATGAATATAGTGTGTGCAAGTATGTGTAAAAGAGCGTGTGAATGTAAAATCAAAGAAAAATTGAGTGAGTTTTGCTATACTAGTAAATAATTCAACAAAAAATTTTATTTAAAAATTTGTATAGAAATTAAGTGGCACTTTATATATTCAGAGGTAGGAGAATTTTGTCATCAAACACACTTAATATAAAAAGAATTTAATGGATTAAATTTAAGCATTTAATGGGGATATCAAACACTCCCAAAGTGAACTAAAGTGGTTTAGCCAACGCTTGAACCTCCTCGTTCGAAAGGAAAATGGCTAGCTCTCTTTATATGATTGCAAAGGTTTAAGAAGAACATGTTCCTCCTCTTCACCTTCTATTTTAATTTCCTAGCAAGACATCCACAAATGAACATTTAGTTAACCCATCAGCATGAAGCTGAGGGGAAGCCATGAAAGCACGGCCACTGGCAACAAAAAAGGTAGAAAAATTTTAGACAGAATGGAGAGGACTTTCTGGCTACACTTGAATTTAAAGTTAGTAAATGAGAGCAATTAATGAAGACTAAACATAGAGTACTTTAATAAGCAAGGAAAATATGTACATTAAACATAAATGAAGTCTTAAAAAATTTTAGTTGCCCATGAATGTGAAATCAACTCTAATCTTGGCGGGGCAACTTATTTTAAGATAAGAATGATTTTCTTATATTCCTAGATGTCTTTGCACACCACAAGGTTTGCAACCATGGTGGTGCTTTTTTCTACCCTTCAAAATTCACAGAATTAGACACATAAACGCAATGTATCCAGATAATCATCAAATTGTTTCTTATAATGGGTTAAAGTATTTAGTATCTTTTTATTAAGTAGTTCAAGGTTTTCTGAACAAAAATAATTAGAGAACCCTATCTATTTTTTACTTCTTTTATATGTTCTTCCGTATTACAGATTGGACTATTAAAGAGAAAATTCGACTATTGGAAATACACCAAAATGGAAAGAAGTGGTTTAAAGGGTTTCGTTTACGATAAATGGTACAAAGAAAAATATAAGAACAAAGTGTAAAAATTATTTTGTCAAGTCTGGATTTTTACATATTCCCATGGAAGAATATATGACTAGACTATTAAAATTTTAACTATTTAATGAAGAAAAGGACCTAAATTCAAAGTAAAAAAATGTGGGTATTGCACAATCATTTCATATAGTGGGGCCTTTAATTTTTTTTCCTAGTTTGGACAAAGTTCCTAATTAATAAACATTGTAATTTGGTATAGTTAAACATTTTATAACATTATAAAAAACACATTTTTTGTACTTGTTGATTTCTCGACATCAACCAATAAACGGTGAAAAAAATATATTACAACTTATGATGCAAAACTAAATGCATTATCCATGATATTATCTTGCCAAGGATTTATTCAATTTTAGAACTTTAACATTGAAAATGAAACATTACTCAAATTTTCTAAATAAATGATTAGATAGGTGAAGTTATACGTCAATTTTCATGCCCAATTGTTTTGAACTTTGCTTCAAAGTATAATAAAGGATAAATTAAGAAAAATCGGTTTTTGAAAATTTCAAAATTTCACCTCAAAAATTTTATAACAAAAGGAAACAACAATTTTTTAGAAAACGTTTTACACATAAATGAATCAATAAAAACCAGTTCTAATAAGATTTTATATGACAAAAGATTTAGAAAGCTTTTGCTATTTAAAATAAATAAAAACTAAATTAGAAATAAATTTCATAGCAATATAGGTAACTATGTACTTTTTTTATATAGTTTCCACCAAAAATTAAAAGGAGCATGTGTATTAACAATTCAAAAGCGTCATTATTAGTTGTGTCCTATTTTTTCTTCCTTTTTTACACCTTTTGTCCATTCTTCTTCCTTCTTTAACTTCCTTTCCATAATAGAATAATGGACAACCACCCTAAAACTGATCCCTATCCATCAACATTCTTCCAAAATATTCACTTGCTATGCACGATTAAAGAATCTACTGTAATAAATTTTCATTTCTATAGATCAAAAGCTCAAACTAGATTTTTTCTAAGGAAAGCATCCTAAATTCATAACTCTTACAATGCAAAGCTATAACACAACTAAATATATAAATTATCTTGCTACATTTTATTCATTCAATACATATTACACCAGTAAGTTTTAAAGGAGAAATATGTAAAGAAATTTGCTAATCTTACTCCGCATACTGCTGCTTCATCACAATTTTTGTTCAATTTTCATGGGGTACCAATCTCTATTGCACATTTCCCTATTCGATTTTTTGGTAAAAAGTATTTCCAAACAACCCATTCTAATGAACTAATGTAAATTTTGGCAGCAATAGACAGCAAAAAGCCCAACATATAAATCAGAAAATATACTCTTCATCAGGAAATGGAAAAAAAAAAACACAATTCCATGAAATATTAATGGTGTACAACGGGAAACACGACTAGAATGAGCCTCAACTAGTGAGGGATAGACCTATTAATGATAGTGAGAATGTAAATATTCCAATATGCATAAAAAATTTTGGATCAAAAGAAACAGAAGGACCACTTTATTCCAATAGTAGTAGAAGATTCTACTGTATAAGTATCAAACTTATGCCAGAACGCAATTGCAATCCAAAAAGAAGTAATTAATTAGAATTGGTAGATCTAAAATACAAAATAAACCACTTCTTCAAAAAATTGTAGCACATGCAAAATTTGAGCATGATACATTTATGGATAGAAACAATTTTTTACGCTAAAGTAAATCGCTGAATAGAATCCAATAAGAGGCTCCATATTTTCTCTCTCTCTTTCTTTCCCTTCCATCACCAACTGAATGATCTCTCTCAGATTTACACATTTCTCCTAATTTTTACCCTTCCAAATAATCTAGTTTTCAAATTAAATGATCTAATAGTTGAAGCAATACATCAGTTTGTTCACTAACTATTTTGAATTTTTCCTCAATTTATAACAAAGGACTAAATCAAGAGAAACTTAGTTTTTGTGATAAATTTTACACTAAAAAGAATTAGATAGCTAAAGAAAACTACAAAATTTATAGAAAATATTTTACACCATTATTGGATCAGTTAAAAAAAATTTCAATTGTAACTACATTTTATATACAAAAAAATGACAAAGCTTTAACTGTTGATAATATAAGAAAAGTTACAATAGAAGTACATTTTGTCTAGAGACGTGCTTGCAGGCATCGTAGAGAAGAACCAATACCAATATCCAAAGACCAAGATTTGGGTAGTAAAAGTGAACAACTTGAAATTCATTCCAAGCCAGTGTTTGAGGAACTTGTTGAACTACAGAATGCGGATCACACTTCTACCACCCGGCATGGGGAAGTCATCTAAATGCAACTTTTACTCCTCTTGCTATAGCTAATTGCCTACTCACTGAAGCTTCTTGAATCCATCCAGAGATTAGTCATGCTTTATCCACAACATCTAAATAATCAAAGGATCATAAATCTGTAGGTTCGTATTTACTTTTTTCCTGTGTCCGTAATGAAAGGATGTTGAAGAGTGTCTTTTGTTCTAGTGACCAAAAAAACGAGATTATCTTCAGTATGCTCAAATAGATTGAAGTTTTAAGGCACAATTAATGTAGCGAGAAAATAGGCCTCATGAAGAAATTATTAAAGTTACAACAAAACTTAATGGCAATTTTCTAGAGCTAAGGATGTCAATGATGGAGATAATGGGAAAGGTCAGCCGAGGAGAAATTTTCAGCTTGAAAATTCAGAGGTTAGGTTAAAATTTGTAGTTTCCAGTCAAATGCAGCAGATTCAAGGAGGATTTTTCAACTAGTTGAGGATAGACAGAAGAAAAACCTTACAAAGAATGCAAACTTAGAGAAACAAATTAGAAAATTGAAAAAGGAAATGAAGGAAGAGAAAGGGAAGAACTTTCCATTGAAACAAGAATCGACTTGTGCAGGAATAGGTAGAACCAACCTGGGACTGGTAGCTTGAATTTTGCAGGTGCCAAAAAGAAGCATGAATGGTTGTCTCTCAATATTTAGATTAGTTGTAGAGAAATAGTCTATTTCTGACATTTGTAGTGGCTAAGAAATAGTTTGTTTCTAACATTTTATTAGGGGCTGACATTTATATATATATATACGGGGACAAGGAATGTGAACATATACTTGGATAATGGAAGAATTGTTGAAATTTTTGTTTCTTAATATTACAATTTCAACGTTCTTCTGATTAAAAAAAAAGAAAGATGCAATACAAGTAAATTTCTTATTGATACAAATAGTCATATACTTTTCACGCATTTTTTCTTAGAAATATAGGAAATCATATAATTTTTTTATACATTTTACTCTGATAATAAAATTAACTATTAGTGTGTATTTGAATAATTCACAAGGATCATTATTATTTTTCTGCTATTTCTTTTTCCTTTTGTCCACATTGCCTCCATTATTTATTCTTATTCTTTCTTTTGATTCGCTTCTATCCTAGAATAAGAGGCAACCACTCCAAACTAATCTCTATAATCAACTTAACCTAATCATGCACATGCGATGCACAATTATAAAATTTGTTGATTGGAAACTTCAAATAGAACTTTCTAACAAAACCATAATGGTAGTGAATTTATAATATTGACAAGTTACAATTTAATAAATTTGATGCGACTTTGGACAATATGGCCATTCAGTTACCTTGACTGCTAATTCTTTTTAAGAGGATTCCCCATTTAGATTGAAAGATGAAGAAGCATTCGTAGATAACTCAATGCATTAAAGCGATTTAAATTTCAAAAGAAATAGTCCACAGTGAAAAAGTTATGAATCACAAATAAAATATTTCATCAAGTAATGGAAAATAGAAAATTACGTGAAATGCTCACATCTAATGGCAAGAAGCATAACAAGCATGAGCACAGACCTATTTAAGATAGTGACAATATAAATAATCATGTAAACACTAAATTGAATTTGGACCACAAGAAATAAATGCACAACTTTTTGCAATTGTTGTAGAAGATTCAAGCACATTACTTATAGTCAGAATGCAATTGCTGTCCAACAAGAAGTAACTAATCAAAAAAAGCCGATTTTAAATAGAGATAGTTCAATTGTTCTAAACAAATATTATAGCACATGCAAAATATGTGTTGTACATTTATTTTTGCAACCAAAGAATCAATTTTTATCATTAAATAAATCGCTCAAAAAAATGCAAGTCAAAAGCTCCATCTTCTCTTTCTTTCCATCTTTTCCAAAACCAACCGAACGACTGATCTCTATCAATTTTGCAAATCTTCCAAACCTTCATCTCAAATTGCCACAACCTCCTTCCTCTTTATCTTCCTCCTTAAATTTCCGCTCAGTTATTTTTTTATTGTTTTCCATGGACACCTAACTTAGAATTATTCACTTTGATGATAAAATTATCTTCAATTTTTAATTAGCTATGAAGGTGAAATCGACCTCATTTTTGTGGGGCAGCCTAGATAGCTTTTGTGATAAAAATGGCTTTATTAAATTCTTTCTCCCTATGCACGTCACTAGTTTGCAGCCATGGTGGAGTTTCTCTTCCCTTTGAAATTCACAAAATTAGACAAATAAACTAAATGTATCCATGTAATCATTATCAAGAATTCGTTTCTTCTATTGGGTTAAAAGCTTTTTAGTATCTTTTTTGCATCTTTTTTTGCCTAAGGAGTTCAAAGTTTTCTGAGTGAAGAGAATAGAGAAACTCAAACTATATTTTCTAGTGTAGTTATATGTCTTTTCATATTGGATATTGTCCTTTGAGAGAGAAAACCCCAACCGTTGGAAATATTCCAAAATTGAAAGAAGTAATTTAAAGTTTTTCATCTTATAAATACAACTTGTATGTTATTAGAACAAAGTGGAAAAGTGATTCAATATATTCGGACTTCTACCTAATCATATTGATGTATATGTGACTAGGCTATTAAAAATATAACTTTTTAATGAAGCAAACTGTAATACCTGGACCTTTTTTTATCTTTCCATGTGAACTTCTTATAATCATTCCACAACCATTTATATTCATTCTTATCTTTTAAAGTGTCTATTAATATCACTCTTTAATGTTCAAAGACTATTTTCCCTTTATAGATAGTGTTCACAACATATTTTTACTGCCATTTTCTATCTCCAAAACCAGTTTCACACTTATTTTCTCTCAAAAATTTCCTACAACTTCAAGATAAAATCTTAATTTCTAGCCAAAAGCTGGATTAAGCAAAGGAAATTGAAGGTATAAAAGTGTACAAGAACTGATTTTCTATCTTATTAGGTAAGTTTTACATGACTTTTTGCAAGGTATTGTAGCCAAGATTCCTAGTTCTTCGAAGAATCAGAGTTATTTTATTCTTGTTATTTATGGATTTTTCTTATTATCATATGTATCCTTGTACTGTATAGCCTTGATTTATGGTTCAAAACAACTTCAAAATGTCTAAAATGAAGGATTTGAATGAGGGTTTCAAGGCTGTCCTATGAATTGAAATTTGCTAAATCTTGCTGTTAATCATTTATTCTTGTTACCGAATTGTTTCCTACCTTTTCCAGCCTTGATTTGTGGTTAAAAACACTTCTTAAACATGATATTTTAGGGTTCTTGGATTAGGGCCTGTGATTTCATAACTCTAGTAAACTGGAGTTATTTGCTTCTAAATCATAGCATTTTGTTCATTCAAATTCTGAATTTTAGTGTTTATTTAAGTATTTTAGTTAATTTTTACATTATGTGTTCAAATTTTTATTCTTAGTGAATATTATGAGTTTTTATGGAATTTTAGCCAATTTATTTTCTTATTTAGTTTAATCTTATGCATGTTAATAGCTGGAAGATGGAAATCAAAATGACGAAAATTTGATGGCCAAAAAGAGATTAGAGAAGAATTGAAGACTTTTTTCGAAACAGTGTTGATGTTGTGATATGGAAATCGATGTTGTGACATCAAGGTGAATTTTGGCTTATGCAACTTTAGTTCGATGTCGTCGAGGCACATCCAACAAATGTACTTATGGCATTTTTGTAAATTTTGACTACCAGATTTTAAGTATTAACTTGTGTAATTCTCCAACTATATATAGGTGTTAGTACACACATTAGAGTAGAGTAGTTAGTAGATATTCATATAGCTTGTCTTAGTAGTGTAGTTAGTGTAGCTTAAACTTCAAGCCTTTTTAGTTTAATATTAATTCTCTTTTAATTTTTCTTACATCTCGTCTTTAATTTCTTCCAAGTTTCAATTTTGATTAGATAGTTTTAGTGGTTAATATTTAGCTACAAGTAGATATAATTTTTACTTGCTTTCTAGTTTAATTTCTTGAAAATCTCTTTACTTCCATTTCAAGCTTTCTTAGTAAGTTTTAGGTTCCTTCCAATTTTTGCGATCTTTAGCTAAAAATTTCCAATTACTTTCTTTAATTTCTAGTGATTTTCATTGGGCTTTCTATTATTAATCAAAAATTCAAAAATATTTAGTTTAAACTTGGTTTTACTTATTAATTTCATTAGGTCAAAAGTAGTAGAAAATGGAGTTTACTTGTTTTGCAAGCTTTCAATTTGCTTTCCTTAATCAAGTTAGATTTATTTGTCTTTCAATTCTAGTTTATTTTTAGTTATTCTAGTTAATTTAGGAGTAATTTAACTTGCTTTCATTTACTTGCTTTCTTTAAATTTGGTTGTTAATCCTTTAATTAGTATGTCTAGTTGCTTCCTTTAATCACTTTAATAGATAAATTAGTCTTTAGTCTTAATTTACTTGCTTATTCAATTCATGACTTTAAGTAGAATTAGTACTTGCTCTCTTTATGAATTGCCTAACTATACAATGACCCCTAAATCTTGGATCTGTGTCAACTAACAATCCTTGTGGAAATGATACCCACTTACCACTACCTACTACCTTCACCATATACTTGCAAGATTGTGGGTAGAATTTAGTGAAATAGTGAGGTTTGTTACTTGTTTGAATTCGCAATTGATTAATTCTACCTAGCACACGAACAGCCTGCTGGTTGGACAAAATTACATGTTCTTGGTGTTTAAGGCTAGAGTGTTGGTGTTTAATCACATTTTCACTTGTCTAGAACTTCCACAACTTGTTCTCAAATGCTTTAACACTCATTTCTAAGCAATTGGAGTCCGATATTTTTTATCATCAAATACAATTTTTTCATGCCTTTGTCGGAATGACCAGCTTTCTTATTCAAGGGACCAGCTAGCATGGTCATCTGAACTAGCTAGCTTCTTCATGCTTTGGTTACTTTTTTAATTTATATTCTACTTTAAGGTCTACAATTTCAAATGGTGTTAGTCTTCCTTGACTATAGGTAAAGAAGATAGGGTTTTCAACCAACTGAACTTAGGGTAACAAGAAGTAAATCTTCATGGTAAGTGATACTTGAATCTTGTTATTGGTTGGATGCTATATAGTTTAATGTGAAACTGTGTCAAAAAAAGGTAAGTGTGACCAAATTATGAAGGTTTACACGATATTTATGCAAAATGATTTAAAAGCCTCAAATGAAATGTAATGCCTTGTGATGTTGATTGTTCATCAAAAGATCAATGGATCACTTTAGTCATATATTGGGGGTACTCAATGTGCTTACTAATTATTGGCAATATCCAACTCTACTTATGCCTAGTTATAAGTCTATTTGGATAGATAATAGATAGATTTAGAACCAGTTTCCGCAAGACTACTACGAGCCATGAACCCACTGAAGTTGTCTTGCATATTCTGAATATTGCTTATATTGTTTACATTGAGCTTATATGCTTACATTTAGTAACTAGAACTAACTACTAACTCTACGTTGATTATATGCTTACATTTAGTAACTAGAACTAAGCGCTACTTATTGAGTAGTGTTTGCTCACCTTGTTGTTTGATATTATTTGCATTAGAGGATCTGTCTGAGGAGTTTGTTGCATTAGAGTTTAGTGTTGAGGAAGACAAGGATTAAGATATAGACTTTAACTATTAGAGCTAGGGTGTGATGGTTTGTTTAGTGTGAGGCTTTTGTCCTTGTTTGGCTTGTGTACCAACAACTTAGTTTTGTTATGTATATAGAACCTTGTTACTGCCTTAAGCTATGTGTTGATAGTTTATATACGATGAGTCATAATAGTTCCACCATAGCTTTAGGGGGAAAAGCATCCACTAGATATTGTAATCTTGTCAACCTTAAGCCATTTTTGTCCGTCGGTAAACAAACCAATTTCCAAGAGGTTCAATGCCGTTTCTTCCTTTAGTAAGAATCACTCCAAAGAAAGTCAGCCATGATGCATTCAATAGAGTGAAGTACCCCTTTGGGGGTATCTTTGACCGACAAGATGTGTATCAGCATGGAAGACAGGACATGTTCGATGAGCATTAGCCTTTCCCTTGGTGAGAGAAGCTTATGCTTTCAACAGGCTAACCATTTCTGAATCTTCTTAACAAGATAATTATATTGTGCAGCTGGTGGCAACCCTTGTATAAGATGCATCCAATATATGGGATGGGCAGCTCACTATGCTTGATACCCTTGATTTGTTTAATTAATTGGATGGTTGAGACACGAAATGAAGAAGGGAAGAATATGGAGCTTTTGGATGTATTGACTTTTGGGCTGACCTACATTGATAAGTCTCAAAGAGTGTCATAATATTCTTCTACTAATTTGTTGACTATACAACTATCCCCTTGAGAAAAAATTATCACATCATCTGCAAAAGAGAGATTAGAAATAATGGGACAATTACGTGGAAGAGCATAAGGAATAGCAAACTTCCGATCAATTAATTTAGATAGGCTCATGGAGAAAGCTTTTAGGCATTAAATAAATAAGAAGGGAGATAGAGGATCTCTTTGCTTCAATTCGTGCGATGCCAAGAAACCCAAGACCCTCCCATTCAACAAGATAGACAACTGGCTACCTTTGAGATTATTCATGACAAGCCTGACAAAGTTGTCGTGAAAGCCAAATTTAATCATTAGAGCCTCCAAATATTGCCATAAAATTCTGTCAAAAGCCTTTATCATATCTAACTTTAGAATGATATTATGATCTTGTGCCTTTCTATCCAAGGAACCAAGTAATTCCTGTGCTAACAAAATGCTGTCAGACATATTTCGACCTTTGATAGATCCTGACTACTCTGGAGAGAATAGCAATGGCAAAATAGTGGAATATATAGGCAGTTGGCAAGGATTTTGGTAAAAATTTTATTATAAAATTACAAAGTGATATTGGCCTGAAATCTAAAAAGAAAGCCGGGTTCTCTTTCTTAGGTAAAAGAACAATAAGTGCATTACCAACTCCCTATGACATAGGGACCTTTGCCAAGATCTTGCACTGCATGAAAAGTATCTACTTGAATAATATTCCAACAGTGTTGATAAAATAAACCATGGAATCCGTCCAGTCCTGGGGCACTATCTTTATCCAAATGGAAAACAGGTACTTTGACCACTTCTAAAAAGACTGCCTTTAATAAATCCTCATTCTGAGATGTTATGACCAAGATACGAATAAACCCTAGGAAATCATCCATAGCCGAGGCATCAAGACCCTCATCATAAAGAAGGGATTCAAAAAACTGAATTGCCTCTATTTTAATACCCGAAGCTGTAGAAATCGATTCACCAATTGAGTTCTTGATCCTGCAAGTCACAAGAGTTGCCTTTTTATTTACTAGAGTAGATGCATGAAAAAATTTACTATTGCCATTTCAATCTAAGAGCCACTTGACTTGAAAATTGTGAAAGTGATACGAGTCTGGATGGGTTAAGGATATACCAAGTTGAGGAGCTAAAAACTAGAACAAGCTTGGACTCAAGCTTGCCAATGATCAAGATGGATTGAACTGTCCTCAACTCATTATTGCATGAGGTCCAATTCTTCAAAAGAAAGCACAAGTAACCAAATCCTTTTAAGTGCAAGAGGACCGAAGTTCACTTCAAGATTAAGTGGTGTAAATTAGGCTTTGTCAAGGACATTTTGGACCAACAAGCCTTACTATTTGCAAGTGGTGGCCAATAGTTCATCCAAGATCAAGTCAAGAGGCTAGTCCATGTTTTGGAAGTCCAAGCCGTCCAAGACCAAGAGAATTCGAGTCCAAGAATTAAAGAGTTCCAAGAAGGGTTCGAAAAACCCTAATTCGGCCAATTCACTTATTCGGCCATTCAATTTCTAATTAATGTAGTAGCTAGGATGTAGTTAGTAGTTGTTTTTATGAAGTTTGTTAGTTAGTTGGTTTCTTAATTTGGACCAAAAAAAAAAAAAATCAGTCCACATTGGTTTAGTTTTGCTGAGTTATAGCCTTGTGAGCCAACCCTAAACTTATTTGGATTTGGCAAGTTTTTGTTCTAATGTTGGTAGGACTTCTTTGTAGGGTTCTTTTGGGGCTGTTATTCACATTTTTTAGGGTTGATATTCATGTTAAATACACCCCCAAGGCCGACCAAACATTCAATCAACTTTTCAGTAAATTTTTGTTAGAAAATTCTCCCAACTTGTCTTCCAAAGACGTGGTATTTGCGAGAGTGATTGTTGTGATTACCAACCAAGAATAATATTGGTTCTTGTGTCGTTATAGACAACGGATTGATATCTCATATAGTAGAGAATAGATATCTTTCAATTCTTGAATTCTTAATCAAAGGGATTAAATCTGTCAAGTCGAAACTTGTGTTATTTTCTTTGTTGCCAATGACCTTTCATGTTCTTTGTTGTTCCATCATGGCCGAATCCCTTCCTAGGGTTTCGGGAAATTTCTATATAAACTCGGTCCACGATAGGTGGGATGGAGCCTTGGTTCATATTCATTAACATCACTCTATGGTCCATATTCATTCACATCACTCTAACTTACTAAATAGACTTCTTTAGGGTGATGTGGATGAATGCAAACCGAGGGGTCTATCCCACATACTGTGGACCGAGTTCAAATAAGAATTTTCTCTAGGGTTTCCCAAGATATTATCTTCGTAATTCTTATGGGTATTGTATATTAGGGAGATCTTGGTTCCGCAATTCAAATTTGGGTCTTGTCAGTTTGATAGCAGGGTTTGCACCAGAAATAGTTTAGCTTATGCCCAATTAGGTGATTCCCGATTCTAATACAAACGGTTTGTCTCAAATTCTACCTTACAACTACGAACATCAGCTTCTACTATCTGAACCACGTTAAATATTTCTTGAAGACTTCTTTATTTAGATCAACCTTTCAAGTAAATTTTTAGTGGTAATAGTTTTTGAGTAAATGGAGCATGCCATAGCTTTGCACTGGTATCCCCAAATTCCTAGCAACAACATCTAGAAATTCTGCATGATGAATCCACATATTCTAAAATTTAAAAGGTTTAGGCCCAAAAGAACTTACATCTGGCAGCTCCCAAAGTATAGGTGAGCGATTTGATAATGATCTACTAAGGTGACGAACAACCAAATTTGTGAAGAGATTTTGCCAAGCTTGATTGACCAGATAACGATCAAAGCTACTTCTATATCTATCGACCATTGCACAAACCTCTATCGACCATTGCACAAACCTGTCCAAGTGAAATCATTTCTAGTTTATTTCACATTATGCAAACCACAATCTGAAATCATCCTCGTAAAATCTGAGATAGCATTTAAATTTTGGGTGGAATGACCCTTGTACTCTGAAAGTGACTGAATGACGTTGAAGTCGCTCCTAATGAAATAAAGCGTAAATGGCTCCCAAAGAGGTTGACATTCTGCCTTGATACATTTAGCATATATGAAAATAATCTCCATTTTTTGATCCCAATTGTCATGAGGTAAGGCTAAATGAATATATTGATCCAAGTTCTCTGAAGTATAAGATGGAGTCCTCCTTTTCCAAAGAACCCAAATTTTACTAGAGACATTTGACTGACAAAAAATCAAACCTTATTTTGATATAGAAATCATCAAACTTTCCTGTATCAACCATAGGTTCTAAAATTATGATCAACGAAAATGAATGAGTACGAATAATTTTTTTTAGTATTTTGAGAGATGCTTTTTTGGCTATCCCCCAAATGTTCCATAACAAAATATTAATCATTGGAAAGTTGTGGAAAAGATTCACTAAAAGCCTTCACCAGTTGTCTTGTCAAAATCTTACGAGACACTTGAACTAGCTTCCTTTCAATTTTTTTCTTGCAGCCTTGCTTAGACATCTTTGCAGGAGATATTGGCTTGGTAACTCATCTGAAAAGAATGAAGTGGATAAAAATTTGCAAAAATTACTGAGGAATTCTTTACGTGGAATTAACGGTCGAATGACGTTATCTGTGTCAGATAAAGTATCTATGATATTGTCTTCTAGGATTAATTTCTTATCCTTCCTTGTTCTAAACTAGTGATGATGATCATCCCTAGGTGAGGCAAATAATGAGATTGAAAAATTATCTGGATTAACCACTAGCTCAAACGTTGGAGGCTCAACAATGCTCTTTTGCACCAAATTATACATTGGAATCAAGTCCTTCTCCGAAGAATGCAAGCCTGAATTGTCCCTATGATTTTTATTGGCTTTTGGGGACCCTATTGAATTGTGACACAATTTCCAGAGTTTACTTTTTGAGGACCCATTATTGGTTTGTCGACTTGGAAGCTGTCGCAGTTGTAGGAGCTTTTTACGATGGCTACCACTGAAGAAGCTTTTAGTGACGGTTGAGAACTAGTAGCGCTGGTGATAGTGCCTGTAGGACTATCAATTGGGCCGGGCCGGCTCCCGGACCAAAAAATAATGGGCTGAACCTATATTAAAGTGAGATGGGCTGAGTTTGGGCCTAAATATTAGGCTCGATTAAATTGTGAGCCGAGTTTGGGCTTTATTAGGCTCGGCCCGATTAAAACCCAGCCCATGTATATATATATATATATATATATATATATATACTAATTTCATCATACATTAAATAGTACTACTTAATTTTATGTGGACAATGGTTAATAATTCTAGTATTCTATTAACTTACCTAAACTCGGGTAATTAAAAATAATAACCTAATATCATTAGTCAATTTAGTTGAAATATTGTGGCTCAATGATACAGTTTATTGACATAAGTAGTACATATTATTCCATATTGTATTGACCGGGTGCCAAAAAATAAATTTTAACAAAAAAACTATAAAATTTTTTATTGGATAATATGAGTTTGGGCTAGCCCGATTAAAGCCTGAAACCCGAATAATTTTGTGAGTTGAGTATGAGCTTCACCTTTGTGAGCTTCATCTTATACAGGGTTAGACCCGATTAATGCCCGAAACCCAAATAAATTTGTGAGCCGAGATTGGGCTTTGCAAAATCCGGTTCACAAAGCCCAATTGACAGTCATACCCGTAATGCTAGTGTTAAAATTAGGTTTTCTAGCCTGCAAAGGGGTGTATTCAGGTTGAATATTTTTTTGCTTGGCCGAATCATTTTGTTTGGCGGCTGGGTTGGTCTTCAAGATGTTAGGGTTCTCAAGAAACTTGCATTCAGTGACCGAAGGACCAACCTTATTGTAGTGCGTACAATAAGGGGGAATATCTTCATATTCGATGGGCCGCCAAAGCTGCTTTCACCATTGCCAGCTCGAACTCATTGTAGTCTTGGTTTCAAAAGATCCAATTCCACACAAATCCTTTCCTTGCTGGGTTGAGTTCTATTACGCGTGGAGATATCAATCTTTAATAGATCACCGACCAAGTGGCCAATGGCAAGATAAGGAGGAAGTTGATCAAACAAAATCGAAAGCAGAGGAAGTGGAAGTCTCGCAATCAACCCAAAATTCTGGCATCTAATTAATGATTCGCATCCCAAACCCTAATATGGTCCAGAATTTGTGAAACCAAACTCGAAGATAAACTTCTTCGGTATCAAATTTCATAAGAGCATGAAGATAATCTAGAAGACCTAGGGTATAAGAGCCAACAAAGCTAATCTTCTGGAATTCTTTGCACAAGGCCTTCACAGAAGGCCATTTCTTGGAGAATTTGCTGACCAAAGAAAGACGGAAAGGAAGAGCAAGTTTTTGGATTATCTTTAGGGTGAAGAAAACTGTAGGTTCCCTCTTATAAGGGAAAGGTTCAATTAGTGGGATGGAGTCATTAGAGGCTTAAACAACCGATGCAAATGAGCATATTGCAGGGGGATACCCTTCAGTTGATGATTGAAGGACAGTTATGGACATGATTTGAGTATGGTTGATCGATGAAATAGAAGCTATGGAGAGAAAATCTAGAAAAAGCCATCTCAAGACTTCTCAGAATAGATTAGTGTTTTCAAGTGATGTTACTTATGGAATCATTATGATTGGTTTTGAATGGTTAAATAAATATGGTTTGTATATTATTCTTGTATTGTAGTTTGCATACTTAAGGTGATCCTGAGGTGTAGCATGTCATTCTTCCATTTGAGAATGTGATATAAATGACCTAAAAAATAAATTGGGTATTTCTAACTTCATTTACAATAACGCGGCTTTTAGTTTTTCCCATTTTAGACAAAATTCCTAAGTCAATCAAAACAATATCTTTGTAAGAGTTAAACATTTATAATGATTATCAAAGCAAAACTTTTTCTACTGGTATAATTCTTGACATCAACTAATACCTTATGAAAACATAGATTACAACTTGCAATGCATAAGCTATTGATTAATCCATGACATTATCTTGCAAAGAATTTATTCATTTTAAAAATTTTACATTGGAAATAAAAAATTATTCTAATATTCTAAATAAAAGATCATAGAGGTGACTAATACATCAATTTGTATGCCTCAAAGTATAATAGAAGATAAATAAATAAAAACTAGGTTTTTGTTTTGGAAAAATTATACCAACAAGAAATAGATGACAAAAGAAATCAATTTTTTTTAGATAGTGTTTTGTACCATAAATAAATAAATAAAATCCCAATTGTAACTAATTTTAATATAAGAAAATATATAGAAAAAATTTATAATAAATAAAAAAGTTACAATGGAGAAATATTTTTTAGGTTTTGCACTAGTAAAAAATGGACAAATATGTTAACATGTATTTTAACAATCCAGAAAGTTCATTATTTTTTCTTCATATTTTCCTTTTTCCACCTTCCTTCCACTTTCTTCTTCTTTTTCATTCTGTCACTTCCCATCTATCTCACATTAATTGAAACGACTACAAAACTGTTACCTATCTATCAACTGTATATCAAAACGTGCACGTCCTACATAGGATTTGGAAATCTCTTACAATAAATATTTCGCTGCTACAAATCGGAAGCTTCAACTTGCTCCACATCCTTTTCCAATCGGAAGCATCGTGAATTCATAATTCCAAGCTACAGAATAACAAAACATTTAAATAGTATTGCTACATATATTCTTTTGATATGTATCGTACCTAGCACTTCAAAAGAAAAAATATATAATACATGTATTGAACTTTTATATCCAGTGCATGATGCATTCATGTTTTTTTTGTTCAATTTCCTGTGAGTACTAATCTCCACTGCACTTTCCCTATGCCCTTTGATAAATTTGATTTGACTTGTGACAAGATAGTCATTCAATTACATCGACTATTGTGCCTTCTCAAAAGCATTCTTCATTTATGTTGGAATGGAAAAAAGCATTTGCAGAAAACTGAATTTGATAAAGTGATGTAAATTGCATCATTAATATGTCCAGAGAGGCAAATATAATCGCAAACGAATTTCTTCATCAAGTATGGGAGAAATGAATATTCCATGAAACAGTCATGGCTTATGTTAGAAGCACAACTAGCATGAACCTCAATAATTGGCAGACTAACCTTTCAATGGAAGTAGAAATATAACTAGACATGTAAGCCTAGGCCAAAAGAAACAAACATACCAATTTATTTCAATAGTGCACATAACTCATTGTTACCCTGCAATTGTTATCCAACAAGAAGTAACTAATTAGAAATCATTGATCTTAACATACAAAGTAAAACATACAAAGTACGTGTATGATATTTCTTTTGAAACCATAGGAATTTTTTTTCCTACTAAAGTAAATCACTCAAAACATGCGTATCAAAAGTTTAATCTTAACTGTATCTCCATCTCCTCCAAAACCAACTAACTTATCTCTCCTGAATTCATCAAGCTTCCAAACCGTTCTCAAAATTTTTCCCATCTCCTTCCTCTTTATCCTCCTCCTCAAGTTTCCAGTAACTTATTTTTTTAATCATTTGCCATGGATGGCTATACTAGAAATATCGACTTTGATGAAAAATTGTCTTCAACTGTTAATGAGCCATAAAGGTGAATTGGCTTTGATCAGAGTTGGTGGGGAAACAGAGATAGCTTTTGAATCAAAATGACTTTCTTCGATCTTTCGATCTTTGCATGACAATAGGTTTGTTGCTGTGGAAGTGTTTCTCTACCTTTCAAAATTCACATAATTAGTTAAATATATTTAAGTAAATATAATCATCAATTTTTTTTTTATTCCATTGAGTTAAAAGGTATTTTGTATCTTTTTGCTTAAGAAGTTCAAGGTTTTCTGAAAAAAGATAATTAGAGAAATGCTAGTAATTAAATACAGCATTTATTTGTTTTTTTTTCCCTTGGCAGGTTGGCCTTTTAGAGAGAATATTCCCACCATTGTAAAATACTCCAAAATTGAAAGAAGGAATTTTAAGGATTTCGCCTTATAAATGAGTTCTGAATGCAAAATATAAGAATAAGTCAAAAAATGATTAACTCAAATCGGTCTTTTTCCAATTGAATGGAAGCGTATGTGACTACACTATTCAAATTATAATTATTAAGCCAAGAGCCTAAAATTAAAGTAAATAAAAGTGAGTATTGTAGAGTTCATTTACAATTATGTGGCTTTAAATTTCCCAGTTTGGACAAAATTCTTTACATAATCAACACTGTATCTAGGCAGAGTTGAGCATTTTATGACGACTATAAAATACAAAATTTTTCTACCTATAGAACTCTCAACATCAGTCAATACCCTATGAAAACTTAGATTACAACTTACCACAACCAAATTAGTAAACCATGATATTTTCTTACAATGAATGCATTCATTTTATGAACTTAATTTTGGAAATGAAAAACTATTGTAATATTGTAAATAAAAGAGCAAATAGGCAAAGTAAAACATTATTTTTCGTGAGTGTATTATTTTACATTTAGATTAGAAGGTAATAAAGCATTTGAAGTAATATCAATATGATGAGGTAATGTAAATTCCAATAGCAATGTCTAGAGAGACAAACATGTAAAGCAAAAATAAAGTTTTTCATCAAGAAATAAGAAAAATTTATTCGATTTCATCAACACTCACAACATAGGGTGAGAAGAAAAATCATCTTGAGCTTCAAATAGTGAGGGACCCATTGACGATGGTGGGAATATCATAATATTGTAAAAATAGAAATTTTAACCAAAAGAAACAAACATCTCTTATTTATTGCAGCAATAATAGAAGATTCCAAGGCCAAACATATAGCCAAACGCAATTGCTATTAGTAGTGCTGATTAGTCACTCAAGTCAATCTTTTGAATCGAGTCAAATAGAAAATTTTGTTGTTCTTTAAATTGTTCAATATTTTGTTCATTTTTTACTCAAAATTATTTAAATAATTGACTTATGAACTCAAATTTTACTTCAGCTTCCAAGTTAATTTATTGATTAAGGACCGATATTGTATTTGATTGGTTCGAATGATTTACTAACCGAATACTGATCGAATAAGTTGAATAATTACATTGTTTGATATTAGTTAAATATTGCAATAATATATCAATATTTTATGTACATAATATATAAAACAAAGCCATAATTTGAAAGATATTTTTAAATTTAGGGTCATAATTAGTATGACTCATAATTGATAATATTCTTAATTCATCATACTTAAATATCTTCTTTTTTCATAATTTTTGGGTTATTAATGTAATTCTACTTTAAATATGTACATATATTATTTTGAATTTTTCCCCAAAGTGTAAAAACAATTAATTTAAGTAAAATAGGTTTTAAAAAAAAAAAAATGTGCACCAAAAAATAATAGACAACGAAAGGAAACAACAATTTTTATAGAAAACATTTTACACATCAATGGTTAAGAAATTTGTTGTAAAGTTTTCATTTTTATAAATCAGAAGCTTCAACTAGTTTTTTCTCGAAGGAAACCATCTTTTTTTCATAATAATGCCAAGCTATAACACAACTAAATATTTAAAATAACCAGCTAAATTGTATTCATTCGATACATATTGTCTGACCAGAGTGATTAGTGACTGCTGGTTGATTGTTGGATGATGATTGTAAAGCGATTCGAAATTCTCTACCATAGCCAGATATTCACTGATGGGGTTGCATCTCTACTACAGAATAATCAGTGTCATGTTGCTCATTAGGTGGCACAAATTGGGAGTTAATCCCATATCTAAGAGCTCCAGTAATAACATGGGAAAACAGAGAATACAACTTACCACAAATGACCAGATTAGTAAATCATGATATTTTCTTACAATAAATGTATTCATTTTATGAATTTAACATTGGAAATGAAAAACTACTGTAATATTAAAAATAAAAGATCAGATAGGTAATGTAATACATTATTTTTCGGAACCGTATTATTTTACATTTAGATTAGAAGGTAATAAAACATTTGAAGTAATCTCAATCTGATGAGGTAATGTAAATTCTAATAGCAATGTCTAGAGAGACAAAATGAAATATTTCATCAAGAAATGAAAAAAAAATTATACGTAACACTCACGACTTAGGGCGACAAGAAAATCAACATGAGCCTCAAACAGTTAGATGGATTGACATATTGATGATGGTAGGAATATGATAATATTGTAAACATAAAAATTTGAACCAAAAGTAATAAACATACAGCTTTATTGGAACAGCAGCAGAAGATTCTGACACCAAACTCATAGCTAGGCACAATTGCTATTAACGGTGCTTATAATTCAGTCAAGTTAAGTAAATTTTTTTTTAATATTTAAATTATTCGATTTTTGAATCATTTTTTTATTTAAAGTCATTTAAATAATTGATTCATCGACTCAAATTTTACATAAGTTTTCAAGTCAATTTATTGATCGAGCACCGATATTTAAATTTGACAGGTCTGACTTGTTTACTGATCGAATACTGGTCAAATAAACCGATCAATTACATATTTTGGTATTTTAGCTATATGTTGTAATATTATATCAACGTTTTGAGTAGATAATATTTACAAATAAAATTTGAAAGATATTTTTAAATTTAGGGTCATAATTATTGTGTTCATAATTATAATATTCTAAATTCTTAATATAATTAAATATCTTTTTTTCATAATTGTCGGGTTATTAATGTAATTCCATGTTAAATATGCACATATTATTTTGAATTTTCCCTCATAGTGTAAAAACAAAGAAATTAAGTAAAGTAGGTTTTGAAAAAAATGTGGACTTTATAAAAAGACAACAAAAGGAAACAACAATTTTTACAAAATCATTTTACACATCAATGAATCAATAAAAGCTCAGTTCTAACAAGATTTTATTTGACAAAAGATTTGGAAAGTTTTTGATATTTAAGATAAATTAAAACTACACAGAAAATAAATTTTATTAAAATATGGGTAACCATATACTTTGTACAGTTTCAACCAAAAATTATATGGAGAAATCTGTTCATGTGTGTATTATAATTCACAAGGGTCATTATGATTTGTGTCCTATTTTTCTTCATTTTTTAACACTTTGTCCATGCATTATTCTTTAACTTCTCTTCCATTATAGAATAATGGAAAACCGCCTAGAACTAATCCTTTTCCATCAACACTTTACCAAAAACAAGAACATGCTATGCACGATTAAGAAAGTCATTGTAGAGTTTTCATTTTTATAAATCAGAAGCTTCAACTAGATTTTTCTCTAAAGAAAGCATCGTGAATTCATAATAACAAGAAGCTATAACACAACTAAATATTTAAACCGCCAGCTACAATGTATTCATTGGATACATATTGCACCAGTAAGTTTTAAAGGAGAAATATTTAAAGGAATATACTAATCTTACACTGCATGCTGCTGCTTGTTGTCATAATTTTTGTTCAATTTTCATGGGCTACCCATCTCCGTTGCAAAATTACCTTATTCTATTTTATGGTAAAAAGTATTTCTAGATAAGTCATTCTGATGAAGTGAGGTAAATTGCGGCAGCAATATGTTCGCAGAACAAAACTTATAAATTGCAAAATAGATTCTTCATCACGTAATGGAAAAAAAGGAGAAAATTCCATGGAACACTTATAGTGTATGACGAGAAGCACAACTGCATTTCAGCATGAGCCTCAAATAGTGAGGGACAAACTTATTGATGATAGCAAGAATGTAAATATTCCAATAAAACATAAAAAATTTGGATCAAAAGAAAAAAAAAAAAAAGTACCAATTTATTGGACACTAGCTAAAGATTCCAGCATCAAACTTATACCGAAACACAATTGCAATCCAACAAGAAATAATTACGTAGAATGACCAGATCTTAAATGGAAAGAGGACCAACTTTTTCTAAAAAAATTTGTAGCACATGCAAAATAGGAGCATGGTACTCCAATGGAATCAGTTGAAACTATTTTTTTACGCTAAAGTAAATTGGTCATCAAAATCTAATAAGAGGTTGCATATTCTCTTTATCTCTCTCCTCCAAAACCAACTGAATGATCTGTCTCAAATTGACAAAACTTACGCACTTTTCTTCTAATTTTTTGCCTCCCAATTGCTTTAGTTTTCATATTAAACGATCCAATAGTCGAAGCAACACATCAATTTTTATTCCCCAACTTTTTACGAATTTTTGCCTCAAATCATAATAAATGATTAAATCATCAGAAATTGGGTTTTTTTCATACATTTTGCACAAACAAGAAATTAATAACTAAAGAAAACAAACGAAGTTTATAGAAACCGTTTTACACCATTATAGGATCAATAAAAAATTGAAGTATAACTACATTCCTTTTTGGTGAAAATAATACTATTGTACACAATAAATGTATTTATTAACTATTTTACAATACATTGGAAAAAAGGAAAGTAGTGAAACTCAAGATTTGTCCTCGATATGAATACTTGGAAGCAAGCTAAATGTCTACGAAAATAATAATACTGCAGCGGTCATTGTCTGCATATGAATATGCTTAATATCCATAATTGCCACGATGCATAGAACTATGTCTCCTAGTCTATCTCAAGGGCTAAATTTTGAAGGAGTAGGTAAATAGACAGTACACTTGGCTGCATAAAAATTATATATGTCTGTGCTGCTACAGCTTTTGCCGTGAAATTCTGAATCCACAACTATTGAGCTGTTTGAACTTGAGATGCAGTTCCACTAATCTCAACTATTATCTCTCCTCGTATTCCCCTATTTTCCAGTGTGGTAAAAGTAACACCACTAACTTGTCTAGAATAACTTATAATGGCACCAGCATTACCAATTAAAGCATGAGTATAAGGTAGAGGAACTTGCATTTGTTGTCTGACCTGAGTGATTAGTGACTGTGCTGGTTGGTTGTTGGTTGACAATTGTAAGGCGACTAGAAATTCTCTACCTTAGCCAGATATTCACTGATGAGGTTGTTTTTCCGAATGAGGTGGCATCTCTACTGGAAAATAATAATTGCCTTGCTGCCAATTAGGTGGCACAAATTGGGAGTTTATCCCATATTGAAGAGCTTTAGTAATACCCTATGAAAATAGAGATTACAACTTACCACAAATGACTAGATTAGTAAATCATGATATTTTCTTACAATGAATGTATTCATTTTATGAATTTAATATTGGAAATGAAAATACTACTGTAATATTCTAAATGAAAGATTAGAGAGGTAAAGTAATACCTTATTTTTCATGACCGTTTTATTTTACATTAGATTAGAAGGTAATAAAGCATTTGAAGTAATCTCAATCTGATGTGGTAATGCAAATTCTAATAGCCACGTCTAGATAGACAAACATATAAAGCAAAAATGAAATATTTCATCAAGAAATAAGAAAAAATTATACGTAACACTCACGACTTGGAGACAGAAGAGCTCTAGTAATACCCTATGAAGACAGAGATTACAACTTACCACAAATGACCAGATTAATAAATCATGATATTTTCTTAGAACGAATCTATTCATTTTAAGAATTTAACATTGGAAATGAAAAACTACTATAATAGTAAAAATGATCAAATAGTTAAAGTAATACATTATTTTTTGTGACCATATTCTTTTACATTTAGATTAGAAGGTAATAAAGCATTTGAACTAATCTCAATCTGATGAGGTAATGTAAATTCTAATAGCATAAGAGACTGAATGTCTAGAGAGACAAACATATAAAATGAAAAATGAAATATTTCATCAAGAAATAAGAAAAAATTATACATAACACTCACGACTTAGGGCCAGAAGAACTCAACTTAGCTTCAACTTCCAACTTGATTCGACTTCGATGCTGATAGAATTTGGAAAAATTCAAAACATGAAAGTTGTACCTCTTTCTCTTTCTTTCCAAAACATCTAGAATCACCTGAATTGGAGATCGGACAAGAAAGTTATGCTCAAAATACCAAACAGTGTCCAAATTTGCATGCTGCCGGCATACGTTTTGCATCCTTTTGATTTTTCTCCAACTTTTTGATCATTTTGACTCCTTCATTCAAGACCTACACAAACTAAAAATAGA
This sequence comes from Cinchona pubescens, assembly GCA_025175665.1. NCBI lineage: Eukaryota > Viridiplantae > Streptophyta > Magnoliopsida > Gentianales > Rubiaceae > Cinchona > Cinchona pubescens. Next base: position 1,765,799 of record JANKKI010000276.1, read on the forward strand.
ACAATTAAGCTTATAATTAACTCAATTATCACTCAAATTACATGAAAACGAAGGTAAAGGATACATTAAATAATGACATTTATGAGCTTAACAAATACCTCACACTCAACTTTTGATCGTTCTCGAGTCTCGAGAACGATCAAAAAATAAAATTAAAACAGATAAGCTTATCACGAATACATCTAACACATCTCAACAATTGTTCACGTGATTAATCAAGAACCATGCCATCATAAGAAGTTATCTAATAATTCAAGAGTTCAAATGCTAATAAAACCCTACACATGAAATCCGGTGTGTGTGAATATAGCCATTTAATAGAAACTTATGTTTAGGGACAATTGGATTAAATTATGCAAACTCTTAGAATTTTTCTGAACACCCCATAACTCACTTCTCTTACATATCTCCACTCGTATAGACAACTAACTTAATTTAAATCAGGTAGGACTTTTTAGTTTGTAACGTTAGGCTAGGGTATTGACTAATCAAGAAGGGATAAGGATATTACAAAACTAAAGAAAGAGCTTTAAATCAATGTTGGCCATACATCAAAATAAAACTTCTCTTTAAAACATTAAACACCAATCCTTCAAAGAAATAATTCCATACTTAATCAACAAACACCTATAAAAATTTCATGACATAGTCACAACAAACAAAAAGTTTTCCTTTTCTAATTTCAACCCAACATGCCAACCTTTTCCCGGACAATTATTTATCAATTATTTTTATGTCCACTCCTAATAAGGGTATCAGTGATAGGCACTACCCGTAAACACACCAATGCAAGTACTAGTGATGGGCACTACCTGCAAATACAGGTACTAGTGATAGGCACTATCTGTATCACAACAAGGCAGGTACCAGTGATAAGAACTACCTGCACTTGTCAAAAGTTTTCTTCAAATTTTTTCAGTACCTCCTTCTTGCCCCATAAATGAATACTAATCAATCCTACAATTTCGTCCCTCATTTAACTACCTTCCACCCTTATATCCCTTAATAAATGTGTGCAATAAAGCTCTTAAGGGACATTTCGGTTAGAAAAATCAAAGAAATTATTAAGTTCATCAAGATAGGTAAAATGAGTTTTAATAAAAGAAAGCGAATGGTGTTTCATTCATTACAAATCAAGGCTCAAATAGGGTATATAGGGATACAATTTCAATAAGATTTGGCTTGAAAGGCTCAAATGTCCAAAGAAATACTCTACCCTCATCTTTAAACCAAATTAAGCTGTCAATAATTTTGCTTAAAAAATGTAAGAAAACAAGTTCTGGGATGCAATATAAGTGACTTTACATAATTATCTCTAAGTGTCAAAAATAAAAATAATTGATGGCTATTAGTGCAAAAAAATTCTCAAAAATCATGCAAGAAATTTATTAACGTCGACTACCCACTCATGATGGTTTAGTTGAAAAATTATCACACACAAAATCAAAGAGACATTCTAAGAGATTGCAAAATTTTTGAAAATTCTAAAAATTCAACTAATTTGCACAAAAATTTTCAAAAATTTTAAAAATCTCTTGGATCAAAAGAACAACTAAAATATTGAAGCAAAAATTGAGCAAACTACAACAAGCAACTATAAATCCAGAAAACTCATCACCCCATACTTAGAAATAAACATTGTCCACAATGTTAAAGATAAATAAAAGTATAAAGAGGGAAACGGAAAGCTTTTCTGGCAATGTAGAATGGTTGGTATAGTGTATCCCATCACAAATATCCATGAGAGGAGTTGAACTTGTCATAGCTCTAAAACAAAAACAAACATTACACCCATGAAGACATTAAGATGATGAGAGAATCCACAGGAGTAGGAAACCTAATCCCTTATGGGCATGCACAGTTACCAAAACAAAGAAAGTAAAAAAGAAATAATAAAAAAAATGACGTCATCCTAAATGATGGAGATTAATAAGTCTATCTGCAAGAACAAATCCCTAATTGGCATCGACAAAAGAAGAAATCAAGACTCATCGTTAGAGGAAGCTAGCTCTTGCAGAATAGGAGGAAAAGATAGAATGGTAGAAGAATCCTCCCCTCGTTCCCAGGCTAGTTGTCGAGCCTCCATCGTCTGTTGCCACTCATGCTGATAATGAACAAACCTATAAAAGCGGCGTCACATGCACTTTTGTTTGGCTAAAGTCTACTAAGAAGCATCTCCTCTTGACTAAGTCTCGCTGCTGGTTCACTAATCGATGCTGAAGCCTGGGAAGGGGTCCAACGAACTAGAGTTCTAGCCCTACTCTCCAATGCTATGGGCTTATTGGGTTTCAACTTTTCTTTGGCCAGGTCTATCACAACACCATCATTAAGACATAACATAGTAATAAGATGTGGGAACCACAAGCCAATGGGCTTGACCATTGTGGTATGCCGAATTTGCTGGTTTATTAAATGGCTCATATCCACCGGTCGACCAGAAGCAATTGCATATAATAATTTGGCTTGCTCTAAAGGGACATGAGTTAGATGACTTACCAGGAGGAGATGAGCACAAATAAATTTAAACCAGACAAACCACACCGGCTAAATCTTATTGGCATCGAAATGTGGGGCAACTCCCCCAGCACCCTTCATCTATTCTACATCTCCGGTGCAAATAAGATTCGTGATATTAGTAAGCTCGATATTATTGTCTCGAATCATCGGCCATTAATCATTATGTATGCGGTTTACTCGCACCATCTGATTAATTGTACTACTAGAGATATTCACTGATTTCCCCGAACAAAGACTTTATACTCTGCATAGTGATGCATATTGGCATAAAATTCATGTACCAATGGGAGAACGACTTTCTTTGGGGTAGAGATAAAAAAATTCCAGGCACGTGCTCGCACAACATAGTGAATTTTAGGGGCACCAGTAGTCGGGATTTGTGTACCCCTCTTACTTGTTGCCCTTTTTACAATATCAAATTCACACCATTTGTAGGCTGTAGTGTTTAGAAATTGATTTGGAAATGGCTCCTCTTCCTACTCAGAATGTTCTTGTTGTGCTGAGGAAAATGCTACATCGGTAGGCTTGCATCTGCACGTCATCCCAGAGGAAAATATATTATTAGATAGAAGGCACATAAATAACAAGCCACCCCACACTGATCTCATTATGCACCCTCAAACTAAAATTAAACTTAGTATTTACAATAGCAAATAACACAAATGTAAGAACACTTATACTATGTTATGTACATTTTGAACCAAAACACTCCTAAATCTCTTCTTGACTACAAAAATCAAATAGGGAGTAATTATATGAGACATGAGAAGCCCATAGAATCGAATTCGTCCACAAATACCAAATTTAACAATTTTGCTCATTAAGACATTTTGTCGTACATTTGGCATGCATGAACAAATAAAGAATTTTTTTCTGTATAAGATACACACAAGTACTCCCAATTCAACTAATCAAGCACAAAGTTCACACTTCTAACATTTAAGAATATAATTGAACAAAATTAAACACAATGAAAGTATGAAATTTGAAAACCTCCTTCAATGCAATTTGTTAACCCAACTAGAAGAAGTTGAAGGAATTGAATGAATATCATACCTCAATGATGTTTATTCTTGCAAAATTAAAGCAATCTTGATATGGATTGATGAGAAAAAGAAGTGGTTGGAGGGTTGAAAGTTTTGGGGTTGAGAGAAATTTATAAAGAGAGACTAGAGGAATTTTAACGATATATTTGGATTTGAATAGGGGGGAAGAAACCATCGGCCACTTATAATGGCTTGTGCACATGTTCAAGGTAAACTCACGCATGTGTGCGAGTTGCGCAAAAACATTAGTTCTGGGTCTGTAACTTGCGCACATGTGCAAGCTGAAGCTTATGCATGTGCGCGAGTCAAGAAGAAATTTTTTTGCTTGCTTCTATTGCACACATGCACACCAATTGCACACCAATTGGTGTGCATGTGCGTTATTTAAGACCCTTAAGCATTCCCAACAAATAAACCAAAAACAAAATTGTGAAAACACATGTTAGTCCGTTTAATATGCATCTTAGGATGATATGCACAAAAATAACAATGATATGAAATGAAAACCAAACATGCACAAAGAAAAACAAAATTATAAAAAGACATGGGTTACCTCCCATGCAGCATCCTTGTTTATAGTTTTAGGCTCGACTTTGGCACGTGAGATCATGCATTGGTGAGATGACCGGTTTGTTCTGTTCCTTGTGGATAATTCCGTCATAGTAAAGCTTCACCAGGTGGTCATTCACTTTGAAATTTCCCTGACTCCCTTTAAGTTCCACTAAGCCATATGGGAATACTCGCACTACCTCAAATGTTCCGGACCATCTTGACTTCAATTTTTCGTGGAATAACCTTAGTCATGAATTGTACGATAAAACCATGTCCCTGATTTTGAATTCTTTCCCAAAAATATGCTTGTCATGCCAAACCTTCATTTTCTCCTTGTAAAGTTTTGCATTCTCATAGGCCTCTCTTCGAAATTCATCCAATTCGTTCAAATCAAGAAGTCTTTTTTCCCCAACCTCCTTCAAATCATAATTTAGACTTTTTATTGCCCAATATGTCTTGTGCTCTATTTCTACTAGAAGATGACAATCTTTACCATAGACCATTCGATAAGGAGATGTTCCTATTAGGGTCTTGAAGTCTGTCCTATACGCCCATAATTCATCATCAAGCTTTTTGGATAAGTTCTTAGTCCTTGAAGAGTTCACGATTTTCTCAAGAATGCGTTTCAACTCGCAATTGAACACTTCCACCAGCCTAGAGGTTTGTGGATGATATGCTAGGGCTATCTTCTGGGTTACTTTATATTTGGACAAGACGGATTCAAATATAGAATTTTTGAAGTACGATCCTCTGTCACTTATGATTGCTCGCAAAACACCAAGCCATGAGAAAATGTTCTTTCTTATAAAATTCACTACCACTCGAGCATCATTGGTTGGTAGTGCCATTGCTTCCACCATCTTGGACATATAATCCACCGGTACAAGAATGAATCTATTGTTGTGCGACGGTGGAAAAGGGCCCAAGAAATGAATGCCTCACACATCGAAAATTTTGCAAACTAATACATTGTTCAATGGCATTTCATCTCTTTTAGATAGGTTACTGGAATGTTGAAATTCATCACATTGTAACACAAAGTCTCTTGCATCTTGGAATAATATAGGCCAATAAAGCCCACTCTGAAGGATTTATACACCACTGCCGTGCTTTGATATCCATGGTGCCCTCCTACCGGTGAAGAGTGACAGTGATATAAGACACTTTGAATTTTACTTTCTAGAATGCATCTTCGGATTGCTTGATCTTTGCATTGGATGTATAGATAAGGATCATCCCAAATATAGTCTTCAATCTTTGAAAGGAACTTTTTCCGTGGATTAGGGTCCATAGTGAAGGGAATTACCTTGACCATGAGGAAATTAACAATATCCGCATACCAAGGTGCTCTACTGTCCACTCGTATCAAGTGCTCTTTCAGAAAGGTCTCATTGATTGGTAACTCCTCACCTTATTCCGCCTTTGACTGCTCTAATCTTGATAGGTGGTCTTCTACCGTGGTCTCGGCTCTTTTCTTATCTACCACCTCCCAATCAAATTCCTACAATAGTAAGATCCACTTGATTAGTCTAGGTTTTGCATCATTTTTTGTCAATAAGTATTTAAGGGAAGCATGATCTGTGTGAACAATCACCTTGTTATCTCAATAAGATAAGACCTAAACTTATCAAATGCAAACACTAGTGCCGAAAATTCTTTTTTTGTAGTAGAATAATTCATTTGAGCTTGATTAAGAATTCGGCTAGCATAATAAATCAGATACAAAACTCTATCTTTGTTTTGACACAAAGCTGTCTCCACGGCATAGTCACTCGTATCACACATTAATTTAAAAGGAAAATTCGAATTCGAAGCGACTATGACTGGTGTGGCAATTAGAGCTTTTTTCAACTTCTCAAAAGCAGACAGACATTCATCATTAAAAACAAAAGGCACATCTTTTTTGCAACAAAGTACATAAAGGGTGAGAAATAAAAGAAAATTTTTTAATGAAACGTCGATAAAAATTAGCATGACCTAAAAAAACTCCTTACTCCTTTCGCATTAGCAGGAGGAGGCAATTTTTCAATGACTTCTATTTTAGACTTATCAACTTCAATGCCCTTAGTAGAAACCCAATGGCCTAACACAATTCCTTCTTTAACCATAAAATTACTCCACTTTTCCCACTTTAGTGCCAAGTTGGTAGATTCACATCTTTTTAAAGCAGAAGCAAAATTATCTAAGCAAGAATCAAAAGAATCACTAAAAATACTAAAATCATCCATGAAAATCTCAATAAACTTCTCAATCATGTCATGGAAAATGGCAAACATGCATCGCTGAAAAGTGCTATGAGCATTGCAAAATCCAAAAGGCATACGTCGGTAAGCAAAAGTTTCATATAGACAAGTGAAAGCGGTTTTCTCTTGATCTTCAGGGGCAATGGCAATTTGAAAATACCTTGAATAACCATCAAGAAAGCAATAGTATGCATGTCCAGATAAACGCTCAAGTATTTGATCAAAAAACGGTAAAGGAAAATGATCTTTCTTAGTGGCTTCATTAAGTTTCCTATAGTCAATGCACATCCGTCACCCCATCACTAATTTAAAGGGATTAATTCATTTTTTCATTTAAAACTTCCGTAATCCCCCATTTCTTTGGAACTACTTGAGTTCGGACTTACCCATTCACTATTACTTATAGAATAAATGATCATGGCGTCTAGCAATTTCAAAACCTCTATTTTAACTACCTCTTTTAAGGTTGGATTTAGCCTTTTTTAAGGTTGTCTGATTGGCTTATGGTATCATTAAGGAGTATTTTGTGCATACATACCTAAGGGCTATTTCCTTTTATATTCTCAATTTTGTGCACGCCCCATGATGTTTTTTAAGAACAAAATTCAATTTACCTAATTCATTGTCTGAAAGTGAAACACTCACAATGACGGGATATGTATCATGTTCTCCAAGATAAACATATTTAAGACGAGAAGAAAGTGGTTTGAATTCGACTTTGGGGGGTTTGTTGGTCGGAGACTTCCCTTTACCTTTACTATCCAATTTCCTTTCTTCTTCTACTTCCTCCAAGTCCTCCTTTTGAGTGCTTTCTTGTTCATTAGAGCCCATCACATCTTCATGGAGGTCTTCTATGTCTTTGGTGTCATCTTCGATAGATTACTCCTGTGAAAGTCCATAACTAAATCATCAATAATATCAATACTCATTACATCATCATATTCAAATGGAAATTTAAAAAACAAACATATTAAATGACACAATATCATCATTGACTCTAAATTGTAAATTTTCAGCTTGAACATCAATGATGGCTCATTTGGTGGTCAAGAAGGGGTCACCAAATCTTCCTTCAAGTCGAGAACTATGAAGTATGCCGCAAGGAATACTTTGCCTACTTTGACGATGAGGTCTTCGACCACTCCTACTGGTTGCCTCACACTTCGATCTACCAATTGAAGAGTGGCGTTTGTCGGTTTGAGTTCTCCTCCATTCAAGTTCTTATAAGTGGAATGAGACATAAGGTTGATGGAAGCACCCAAATCACAAAGGGCTATTTGAAATGTCTTCCCTCCTATCTCGCATGGAATGGAAAATGAGCCAGGATCCTTAAGCTCAGGGGAAAGATTCTTTTGAATAATAGCACTGTATTTTTCGTTTAAGCATAAGAATCTGGTCCCTCATTAGCTTTCACTTGCTTGATATAATATGCTTCATGAATTTGGCATAACTAGGCATATTTTCAATAGCCTAAATAAAAGGAATGTTAATTTCAATATTTTTGAAAATTTCCAAAAATATCTTGAATTTGTTTGTTTTCTCATCCTCATTCATCCTTTGAGGAAAAAGTATGCTTACTTGCTTACCTAGTAAAGTAGAGAGGTCCTTCATGTCACCTTATTGGTTAAGAGCCTTGGAAGGCGATTCTTGATCAATATTGCTGTTTGGTGCCTCTCTCTTTTCCTTTGCCTTTTTCTTTTTCGTGGTCCTTGCATCGTCCTCATTGACTTTCCTCGGTTCCATAGTTCTGCCACTCCTCAAAGTAACTACTTGCACTTGTCTCTCTCATGAGTGTTATTCCTTGGATTAGGAATAGTGTCTCTTGACAATGCCCCCATAGGTCTTTCATTGTTTTGCTGCGCAAATTGTCCCATTTGTATTTCCAAGTTCACTCGTGGTAGCTCACAGATTCTCATATTCCCTCCACAAGTTCTTTAAATCATTTGTCAAATGATCCTCATTGGGTTGGTCATTATTTACTTGTGGAGGATAATTAGGATTTTGAAGTAAGGGTCTTGGTGGTAGAGGTTGGTATGAGTTATTTGGCTGAGATGGAAAGTTCTGGAAATTCCTTTGCTGAGGTGGCTGATATGGTCAGGAAGATGAAGCTTGATTGGAAAAATTAGATTATGGCTGTGATGGTTGGAAGGATGGATTTTGAACATTATTTTGATTTGTCTAGCAAAAATTTGGATGGTTGCGCTAAGATGGATTATATGTGTTACCATATGAGCTAGGTGAATTCCTTGATCTTGAATTCTGATTGGTACTAAATTGGACTTTCTCACCATGTGGCATAGGTGTTTTGCAAAGGCCATTTTGATGGTTTCCTCCACAAAAATCACAAGTTAAAATTGCTTGAGGTGCTGAATCTATGGAGTTCACCAAAGTTCTTCCCAAATTCTCTAGGGCCTTTGTTAGATTGGTTATTATATTCAACATCATGCCTTATTGAGCTAAGAAGGCATCATTAAGATTAATCGTACCTCCTTGTTGAGCACTGACTTGTTGGACTTGCTGTTCTTGCCCAACCAAAGGAATGGTTGTGCCATGATAGTAATGCAATGATACTATTCTCTCCAACAACTCTTGTGCTTCTTCCACAGTTTTAATTGGGAAAGTACCTCCAGCACTTGTATCGATGATCAATCTTGTCTCCATAAATAATCCATTATAAAATGTCTGTATAATGGAATGGAATGATGTGGACACATTATGAGTAGTTCTTTGAAATTCTCCTATGCTTCACTTAGACTTTCCGCAGTGACTTGTCAGAATGATATAATGTCATTGCGGAGCGTTGCAGTTCTTGACAGTGGAAAGTACTTGCCCAAAAATTCTTGTACTAACTAATTCCATGTCATAAAGTACTTTGTTGGAATGATTGCAACCAAGCCTCTAGATGTCGACTTATCTTGCAGAGAAAATGGAAAAGCTCTCATTCGAATGCAATCAGGATGTATCCTGTTGTATTGGAAAGTGTCTATAACTTTTTCGAAATTCATCAAATTAGTATAGGGATACAAGTTTGGCCCACCTCCAAACATAGCATGGGATTGGAGCATCTGGATTAAAGTTGGCTTGATTTCAAAATTATTAGCCTTTACGAGTATTCGGGAAATGCTAGAAGTTGCCCTTTCAAAATTTGGTACAGCATATTCTCTAAGTAGTCAGCGATTAGCATTGCCTCCATTTCCTCGATTACCCGCTACTTCTTCTTGATCCCCTATATTTCGATTTTCATTCTCTCTTAAATTTTCCCCTTGGCCAGATTCTTATATTTTTCTACGATTTCTGGATATAGCTTGTTCAATCTCCAAGTCACCTGGAATTAGTAATTAGTTGGATAAACGAGTATTTACCATAAACTGCAAGAGAAAAATCAAATTTCAAATGTTAAAGCAGAAATCCAAAAGAAAAATTAAAAAGAACAAAATAGTTGTAAATAATTAAAAGAAAATAAAAATTCTACCCTAGTAGGGTTCGCTAAACCTAATATTGTGCCAAAAATTGTCCCCGGCAATAACGCCAAAAATTTGTTCGGTGTAATATTGACTAGGCAATTCAATTCACAAACAAGTTAAGGCTTAATAACCCTAATAAATACTTACACACACTTGCAACTTACGAGGTAAGTTCGTTGATCAAGTGAGTAAGGATTGCTCCCATAAGGACTATTGGTCAATTACTGGGGCACACAAACCCATGAACTAGTTAGACAAATTAATTGCAATAATTTTGTTCTAGCTTTAACTACTAGAAATCAAGAACAAATACTAAAAGTAAATAAAACTAGCAAAAGAAATAAAATTTACCGTAAGCAAACTTAAATTAACGAAATAAAAAAGTAAATCCTAGGAAAGTTAAATTAGAACTATGGAATTAAAATAACAATTGAAATTAAATTGAACAAAATACAGATCAAGAATTCAAACTCAGTAACAAAGCCAGAATGAAAAGTTGATAGAACTTTTAGTCTTGAACAAGAAGAACGAAATCCTAGCCCTAATCTATTGAATTTCTATTCTAATGTCTAATCTAACTAATGGCTGTTATGTTATATTCAACTCCCCTCATAATGGGATATTTATAGGGATAAATTAGGGTTTTAGACCCCTAAAATGATAAAAATACATTAAAACTTGATAAGGTGTCCAACAAAGTGGAGAAAACTTCCAAAACAAGCAATTCACGCTAGTTGCTGCTTGACGTGTGCACATGATCAGCCCCAGCTCATGCATGTGCACAAATTCTAGAGGCAACAGGTTTCTTTTCCCGGCCTATGCACATGTATAAGGCTTTTCCTCATGCATGTGCGTGACAGACAGATTGCTAGCTTCACTTTCCATCTTGATTTTGACCTCGATGCTGCTAGAATTTGGAAAAAATCAAAACATGAAAGCTGTAGCTCTTTCTCTTACTTACTCCAAAACATCTTGAATCACCTCAATTAGAGATTGGACAAGAAAGTTATGCTCAAAATAACAATGTCCAAATTCGATCCCTGTCGGCGTACGTTTTGCATCCTTTTGATTTTTCTCCAACATTTTGATCATTTTGGTTGTTTTTTCATTCAAGACCTACACAAACTAAAAATTGAACAATTAAGCTCATAATTAACTCAATTATAGCTCAAATCACATGAAAACAGAGGTAAATGACACATAAACGACATTATGAGATTATCAACCGTATTATTTTACATTTAGATTAGAGGATAATAAAGTATTTGAAGTAATTTCAACTTGATGAGGTAATGTAAATTCTAATAGCAACGTCTCGAGAGGCAAACAAATAAAGCAAAAATGAAATATTTCATCAAGAAATAAGAAAAATTATATGTAACACTCATACTTTTAGGGCGAGAAGAAAAATCAACATGAGCCTCAAACAGTAAGGGATTGACATATTGATGATGGTAGGATTATAATAATAAGGTAAACATAAAAATTTGAACCAAAAGAAATAAACGTACCACTTTATTGCAACAGTAGTAGAAGATTCTAACAGACAAAATTATAGCTAGACGCGATTGTTGTTAGTGGTGCTCATAAGTTAGCCAAATAAAACTTTTAAGTTGAGTCAAGTCGAAAATTTTTTGTTACTCGAATTGTTTGACGTTTGACTTATTTTTTATTCAAAATCATTTAAGTAATTGATTCATCGACTCAAATTTTATGTAAGATTCGAAGTCAATCTACTGACTGAGTACCTATATTATTGTTGACTGGTTCGACTTGTTTATTGATAGAATACTGACAAATAAGTCGAACAATTACATTGTTTGGTATTTTAGCTATACATTGTAATCATATGTCAATGTTTTCTTGTGCATAATATATAAAATAAAATTTGAAAGATATTTTTAAATTTAGGGTCATAATTAGTATGATTTGTCATTGATAATAATCTAAATTCTTAATACTTAAATTTAATTTTTTTCATAATTATCGGGTTATTATTGTAATTCCACTTCAAATATGAACATAAATAATTTTGAATTTTTCCTCAATTGTGAAAACAAATAAATTAAGTAAATTAGGTTTTGAAAAAAAATGTGCACCATAAAAAAATAGAAAACATTTTACACATCAATGAATCAATAAAAGCTTAGTTCTAACAAGATTTTATTTCACAAAAGATTTAGAAATCTTTTGGTATTTAAGATAAATTAAAACAACCCTAAAATAAATTTAACAGCAATATGGGTAACCTTATATTTTGTATAGTTTTCACCAAAAACTATATGGAGAAATTTGTTCATGTGTATATTAATAATTCACAAAGGTTATTATTATTTGTGTCCTATTTTTTCTTCCATTTTTACATCTTCTGTCCATGTTTTATTTTTTAACTTCTTTTCCATCACAGATTAAAGGAAAACCACCTAGAACGAATCCTTATCTATCAACACTTTACCAGAACATGAATGCACGATCAAGAAATTTGTCGTACCGAAAGTTTTCATTTTTATAAATCAGAAGCTTCAACTAGATTTTTCTGCAAAGAAAGCATCGTCAATTTATAATAATGTCAAGCTATAACACAACTAAATATTTAAACTGACCAGCCACATTGCATTAATTCGACACACATTACACCGGTAAGTTTTAAAAGAGAAATATTTAAAGGAATATACAAATCTTACACTGCATGTTGCTGCTTCGTCATAATTTTTGTTCAATTTCCATGGGATACCAATCTCCAGTGCACATTACCATATTCTATTTTACGGTGGAAAGTATTTCTAGATAACCATTCCAATGAATCGAGGCAAATTCAGAAGCAATATGTCCAGAGAACCAAACATATAAATTGCAAAATAGATTCTTCATTACTTAATAGAAAAAAAAAAGAAGAGAAATTCCATAAAACACTTACGGTGTACGACAAGAAGCATAACTAGCATAAGCCTCAAAAGTGAGGGACAAACTTATTGATGATAGCAAGAATGTAAATCTTACCTCCAATAAAACATAATAAATTTGGATCAAAAGGAAAAAAGTTCCACTTTATCGAGACAATAGCAGAAGATTCCAGCATCAAACTTATATCGGAACCCAATTGCTATCCAACAAGAAATAATTAATTAGAATGACCAGATTAAATAGAAAGAAGACCAATTTTTCTCAAAAAATTTGTAGCACATGCAAAATATGAGCATGATACTCCAATGGAAACCATTGAAACTATTTTTGACGTTAAAGTAAATTCGTCATCAAAATCTAATAAGAGGCTGCATATTCTTTTTATCTCTCTCCACTAAAACCAACCAAATGATCCCTCTGAAATTGACAAAACTTCCACACTTTCTTCTAATTTTTTGCCTCCCAATTACTTTAGATTTCATATTAAATGATCTAATAGTCGAAGCAATACATCAATTTTTATTCCCTAACTATTTAAAATTTTGCCTCAAATTATAATAAATGATTAAATCATTAGAAACTAGGTTTTTTTTTAACAAATTTTCCTGCACTAACAAAAAATTAATAACTGAAGAAAACAATGAAGTTTATAGAAAACGTTTTACATCATTATAAGATCAATAAAAAAATCCAGTATATCTATATTCTTTTTTGGTGAAAATAATCCTAATGTACAGAATATATGTATTTGTTACCTATTTTACAATATATTGGAAAAAGGACAGTAGCGAAACTTGGAAGCAAGCTAAAGGTTTACGAAGATAACAATACTACAACGGTCATTGTCTGCAAATGAATGTGCTTAATATCAATAATTGCCACCATGGATAGAACTATATCTCCTAGTATATCTCAAGGGCCAAAGTTTGAAGAACTAGGTGAATAGAAAGTACCCTCAGCTGCATAAACATTATAGCCTTGACCGGTGAGTGCAGCTATACATGTCTGTGTTGCTACAACTTTTGCCATGAAATTCTGAATCAACTATTGAGCTGTTTTAACTCAAGATGCAGTTCCACTGATCTCAACTGTTATCTCTCTAGGTGTTCCTTGAGCACCCTATTTTCTTGTATGGTAACAGTAACACCGCTAACTCGTCTAGTATAACTTATAATGGCACCAACACTACCAATTACAGGAGGAGTATAAGACAGAGGAAGTTGCATTTGTTGTGTGAATTGAGTGATTAGTGACTGTGCTGGTTGGTTGTTGGATGATGATTGTAAAGCGACTAGAAATTCTCTACCATAGCCAGATATTCACTGATGAGGTTGCTTTTTCGAATGAGGTGGCATCTCTACTAGAGAACATTAATTGTCATTTTTCCAATTAGGTGGCACAAATTGGGAGTTAATCCCATACCCAAGAGCTCCAGTAATACCCTATGAAAACAGAGATTACAACTTGCCATAAATGACCAGATTAGTAAACCATGATATTTTTCTAACAATGAATGTATTCATTTTAGAATTTAACATTGGAAATGAAAAACTACTATACTATTCTAAATAAAAGGTCAGATAGGCACAAACCTTTGAATGCACAAAAAATACAACAATCTTTATGTCATTTTGATTCCAGGAGATAATTATAATACCTGAACACTCGTCTTTTTGGCACAATCTTATTTTTACCATAAGTTGTTAGCAAGGGAGGAGCCAAGACCTTAAAAATTGGAGATAAACTACTGAATAATGAATCTATGCTATTTATTTAGCTTCATTTCGATTCAGTCACTTTTTATATTTTTGGGAGAAAGAGAGGCACTCGAAAAAACTGATCAAAACTTTATATTTATAATATAAAACTACAAAAGTTAATATCTAAACTAAAAATCCCCAAATTTTAACAAAAAATTTTGAGATGTAAATTAATAGAGAGGGTTACTATGTTAAGGTTGAAGTATAGGTATATAACTTCTTCATTCCTACATGCTTACTTCCTTGAGTTATATAGTTACTCAAGAGGAAAGTTACTTACAGAACTCTCCAGGCGATAAAGTGAGTTTCGGGAGCTACTGACTTCTTCAGCTGTTAATGCTCACTTTCTCGTACTCATATTTGTGTTGCCAGCATTGGAGCTAGAGAAGTTAGTGTTTAAAATGACTGACAATCGGATAAGCGGCCTTTTTACTTTTCTTAGTTGAATATTTCCCACTCAAAATACCCTTCTGGTTACAAAGAAAATTGCAAAGGCCTACTGGACAAACAATGGGTTGCGAGTCTTGAAAACTTAAATTAAGTTAGATTCGTAATCCATGTGGAGTTGTATTCCTCTTTGGAAACATTACTCCTTATTTATTACTCCCCTCCTTAGCAAATGGATCAATTTCTTGAATCCAAGAAATATTTGCTCAGCTATTGCATCCCATCGTGTGGCGGGCAATAAGGCATTGTCCTTTATTGCACAGTAGCTCAGACTTATACAAGGTTTTTTTAAGTTCATTCACTATATGTTCTCTTTCTCTAGTGGCTAGCAAAGGCCAATCAAGAAGGGAGAATGAATGGCTTAGAAATCGACCTATTCCAAGCAGTTTCATGGAGATCAGGCTATCTACCGCGTTTAAACTGTGATTTGTATAAGCTCGTGCACAAATTTAGGTTTTCTGTCTGGAGGGAAAAAAATGTCATTTTTTTGCCATGGAAATGGGATTACTTTGCGTTTCAGCTTCTTTCAATTTGGCACTAGCTGTTCCTCTTCTTTCTTGTATACATACAATTCGAAAGCGAAGGCGGGAGAAAAGTCCTTCAACTCGAGCCTACTCCAAAGAGACAACAAACAAAAGATTAATTCGAAATTAGAATGAATCCTGATACAATTCATCAAGTCGAAAGTAGCTGCTTCAACTTTAACCACTCGAATTTTCGATATTCTATTTTATTTCTCATCAAACGAATAACATCTTCTTCTACAAACCCTAACTATTCTTAGCATGATATTGGAAAATCTCATTGCTATTACTCAAATAAGTACGAAACATATGCTTGCATATTCATCTGTAGGTCAAACTGGATATGTAATTATTGAAATAATTGTTGGAGATTCAAATGATGGATATGCACGGATGATAACTCACTATATTTGCTCTATATCTCCATGAATCTAGGAATGCGAATAAACCCACCAATAATTGGCATACGGCTATTTTCCTTAATTTAATAAGCAATAAAAGAATTTAAAAAAACAAAGATATATGATATTACCATTAGAAAAAGATACATGCCAAAAAATAATAAAAATTTATTTTACTTGATTGTAAACTATAATTTTCATCGATTGTCTTATCAATGTATTTGTTATTTGTCACCATACCTAAAGAAGAGTGTTGGAAGAAATTAAGAAGTGAGAAGTAGGGAATTAATGGACTAAGATGAGAAGTATGTGATACTAAAGTAATACCCTGGGTATGGATTCGCTCAATAATTTTGGAACAAAAATAATGGGTTCAAAATACCTAAGTCAAGTTATGAATCTCATAGCCCGTGGTATTATATAATATACAATATTTCTTGTCATTATCAATGTGGAATGGGACAACACAATTACCCCTCCTTTAGATTTTGTGTCCTTGAAAAGTCCACCAAGTTGGGGCCTAATATCATGTCACATTCACTACATAGTGCGACCCAATACCACTTGTCCAGTCTTATCCCATGCAGAGACCACACGACTTTTGTTCTGATACCAACTGTAACACCTTTTTAGTAGAAACAATAGGTTCAAAATACCTAAGTCAAATTAGTAGTAACCCATAACCCATGGTATTATATACAATACAATATTTCCTCTCACTGTCGATGTAGGACGGGACATTACAATCAACCTCTCCCTTTCATTTTTGTTTTAACTTTTCTCTCTCTTTCCTTTGCCTCAAGCTATCATCTCTCAAACATATAAACTATAATCTCAATCTTCTTTTGCATATCTTTGTAAGTGTGGTTTCCTTAACTTAAATTATTATCCCACCCCTATTATTTGTTAGTTGAGGTGTACCTGAATTTTGAAGGGTACATAAGTTAGGATATTTAGAGAAATTTATAGAATATAATGGTATTTGTAGTATGTCAAGAGTAAATTTTTGAATTTGATATGAGGGTCAACTGCACACCCTCAACCCCACACAGCTACGCCTACAGTTTTTAGCTTTCGAGGTTCATGAAAATTATTTTTATGAGATTCTTCAAGATCAAAGTAATTGCTTTCTTTAATTTTCCATTTAGATCCCTAATTTGGCAAAAGGCAACACCAAACATCTCTGTGACAAGAACTGTACAATCACCTGAAGTGGGAGAAGATGAAAGAAGACAACGTTCATGAAATAGCATTTCATGATCCCAATTTAAAAGGTTAAAATTTATTCTATTTAACAAATTCATTAGACATACTTTGTAAGATCTTTGTTTTTGAATCAACCAACTATGAGAGGAACTAACACAACACTTTTCTTCCAATATTGGATACCTGATGTCCAAGTTCTTGCCGTTCTCGACGTTGATAATCAAAAAATCAAATAATCCACTATTGTATGACAACGCTACAAATAATTGAATGTAGTGTGTATGGCAAGAACTTTCCAAGGTTGTCATCTAGACACTTAATAAGAACCGATGCAATATCAAACAAAGGCATTTTCTTCAAGATTATTTTCAAGGTTGCATTAAAAATATACCAGTTACTACCAGAATAAGGCCAAAAGCACTAGAAAGGGCAACTCTGCCTTTCCAAAAACTTTTTTTTTGGAAGAAAATAGAGAACTAAACCCAAGACAAGTAGCTTTTTGTGATTAACTTTCCAAAAAATAAAATAAAATAAAATAAACATGTGTTGAAAATCATGATGATGAATTATGAAAAAACTAGTGACAAATGCCCACCCTATGGGTGTGTAATTTTATAAAAAGTCAAAATTTTAAAATAAAAATATAAATAATGGAAATCGAAAAAATTAATATAAAAATATAGATAGAGAAGTTAGTGGGTGGTTTTAACTTACATTCCTCTTCCGTCTCTTACATATTACAGTTATCTTATTTCTTTATTTGTATAGGGGTATAATGGGAAATTAACAAGATGACAGACACCAAAATGAGACTAACGCATTATATTCATAGTATAGATTGTATGAGCCAAAAACCACACCAATAGATTCCGAAAATGACAAAAGTACAAAAGACAAGGTTACTTTTTATAGACTTCAGAAGATAAATAAATTTTTGTGGTTAAATCACCCAAAAAAATGAAACTAGCAAATAAAACATGAACAACATATAAAACAAATAAGTAATATAGCCTCTTCATGTTGCTATAAACAAGCCAAAGAAAAAATTTATAAGATAGATGCTTTGATTTAGTGAAATTTAGCAATTTATATTTAATCCCGTTGTTTATCCAACTAAAAATAAAATAAAAATAAAATTTCTAATTAGGTGCAGTTAAATAAATATAAATAAATAGCCTTATTTTTTATTTGTATATGTTGACAATTACACTTATGATTACACTTCTTTTAGTTGGATAAACAACACGGTCTTAGTTGTTCAAACTAATTTATCTAATATTTGCAATGTCAGATTCATTATTGCTTAACATTATCTTATGTGTTAAATATAGCTTATCTTCAATTCAAATATAAATGCAAAGCGCTTTAATTATTCACCAAAAAAAGCATAGCTTTAATTAAATAAACAAAAGTTGAACTATATGTATTTTACACCCTATGCAGAATACATGAATTTATAGTTCATATAGGAGATATTGTTTGCTAATATAACAAAAGTAATATATGGATCTAATATATGCATGTACATTACTAGTGGTAAACATACTAGTTAAGATACACATTGTAAGAGTTGGAAGAACACAAACTCTATCATTCAAATTAGATTGAAAATTAACGATGATAAAGAATCGAGTCTCAATGACTACTTGCATCCTTTCCATGTCATATATACTTTATCCACCTATCGGATGCATTATTTGGGTAAAATACATAATCTTTTTCAGAATGTACCGCAAAAGAGTGGTTAAATTCGCAAAAATAGTGCATCCATCATACTTTTTCATCTGAATACATACAACAGTTCCAAAATCATAGTGAGACACTTCAACATAGTCTATAGCATACAAACCAAGCCTTGATGCACTGAAAATATATGAAGTATCTGTTGTTTGATTCTAAAAGATAATTATAATGCTTGAACACTCGTCTTCTAGGCACAACGTTATTTTTACCAAAAGCTATTAACAAGGGCAGAGATAGGACTCTAGACTTAAAGGGCAAACTGGTAAATAATGGATATGTGTATACTCCTTATTGAGCTCCATTATGTTTTGGTTTCTTCTCAAATTTTTTTACGGTAGAAAAGGAGTTACTATCCAATCAAAACTTAATATTTATACCACAAAGCTACAAAAGGTCATATCCAAAACTAAAATCCGCAAATTCAAACAAAAAAAATTCTATGATATAAATTAAGGAGGGGATTTCCGTGTTGAGATGGAAGTACAACTCTTGAAGGAAAAATAAGTACACCAATAACTAGCATACATGGCTTATTTTCTTATTTTAGTAAGAAATAAAAGAATAAAAAAATCACAAAGACATAAGATGTTACCATAGGAAAAAGATAGTTGTGTGGTATGACAAAAAAATAAAGAAAAATAATTATACTTGATTGTAAACTATAATTTCCATCCCTTGTCTTCTCAAAGCGTCTAAAGAAGAGTCTTGGAAAAAATTAAGAAGAGAGAAGTAAGGAGTAATGGACAAAGATGATAAGTATGTGGTACTAACCTCTCCCTTTATTTTTTGTCTTAACTTTTCTCCTTCTTTCCTTTTGTCTAAAACT
The DNA here is from genome assembly GCA_025175665.1 of Cinchona pubescens. Lineage (NCBI taxonomy): Eukaryota > Viridiplantae > Streptophyta > Magnoliopsida > Gentianales > Rubiaceae > Cinchona > Cinchona pubescens. The sequence continues at coordinate 1,785,432 of JANKKI010000276.1, forward strand.
ATCATCTCTGAAATGTATAAAATTAAATAATAATTTTTTATTTTCTTTAATTTTTCTTTGCCTGTGGTTTTGCTTCACTTAAATTATTGCCCACACACATTATTCGTTAGTTGACAGGTGCATAAGTTAGGATATTTAGGGAAATTTATAGAATAAAATGTGATTTGTAGTATATCAAAACTAATTTTTTGAATTTAAGGAGAGTAAACTACACACCTTCAAGTTGAAAAATTATTGGATGGACCCGATCTATGACACTATGTTATGGACCTCTTGGTCTTGAATCAACCATACTTTCACCCAACTGAGTGTTGTGATTAGGCCTGTCAATGGGTCGGGTCTAGACCCGGACCCGACCCGATCCGGACCCGTTTATCCGGGTCTGGATCTATGACAAATTCTTATTACCCGGATCTAGATGTGTTTAGAGATTATCACAACACTCAGTCGGATCCGGATCTTGGTGTTTAGATCCGATTAAGACCCGGATCCGATTAAAATATTTAATATATAATAAAATTATTGTATATTAGTGTTATTTTATATATATATACATATATGTTGTGTAAATTGCCCATCTAATTTATATTTAATATAAAATACATGCATAAATATTAATTATGAACTCAATACTTTTGTATAATTAAAAAAAAAAGAGAAAATTTGTTAAATTGTAATAGTTTTACATATAATTTAAAAAAAAATTATTAAGACCCGGATCCGGATCCGGATCCAACAAGACCCGACGGATCCGGATACGGATCTACTTTTGTAGATCCGTTCGGATCCGGATCTAGAACTAATAATATTAACCGGATTCGGGTCTGGATATGCCGGATCCGACCCGTTTACAGCCCTAGTTGTGATTGACTCAAGATCAAAGGATTCATACACTATTGCATGAACTCGATCCACTTAAGAATCTCCCCTTCAAGTTCATGTAGATACGTCTCTGGTTGTTAGCTTTCGAGGTTCATGAATATCATTTATGATTACAAGGCTGCCTAGTGAACTCAACACATGAAAATTTTCTTCTCATGAAATTTCTTTTAAGACTTCCATCCTTATCACCATGGTAGAGTCCATGGTTATTTGAATTGTGATACTCTTAGGTAATTGTTGAGTTCAACATACTTGGTCATTTATAATTGGACAAGATTAAGAATTCATGTTTGAATAACATAGAGTAAGTGGGAGTTCTTTAACCATTAATCTGTATCAAATATAAATACAGTAGATTCTTTTAGCATTAAAGAAAGTAGTGATAATATAAATTCCATTTATTTTCTACTTCTCTTGTTTTAGATGGTACCGCATTTTACATTGACTCGTTACTTGTTAGACCTTAAAAGAATCCTTATGTTAAATTGTTACTTCAATAATATACACATTATTTACAAATAAGAATTCATTCATCAATAAAACATATGAGTTAACACTTTTAATGTACTCATATGACTTTAATAACATAGATATTGGCTACATTAAAATCATTAATGAAGTATTTGTCCATTAGTTATGCGTGACTCATTTTTTGCTTATGAACAATTTGCCTGTCACTTGGTGTAAATGGATCCAACATAATTGTCTCTAAAGATTTTAACAGCTCCATCTTGAAAGTTAAACTACTAGCAGAAGTTTACGAACTTATAGAATATGTTTAACTTTTACTTTACAAAACATGTTCCCCGAAACCCTAGAATAGGAGTAGAAAAAACAAGATAGAAGAAGGAAAAAAAAAGAAAAAAGAATCTGGACTTGTATACCAACTATATTTATAGGATTTTGAGAGCAAATAAATAGACAAAATATCAATGCTGTATATACACATGAATGAATGTTCATATTTCATAAATGTATATAATTCATGAATTCAATATTAACTACCCATAAATGAATGTTCGTCCAATTAAAATTATCCATAGTTTGTGAACACTATATAGTTCGTTAAACAAATTAATGCCATTCGTGTTTGTTTTTGACGAATATTACATCTAGAGGGAGACAAAAGGTTTATGTAAGTAGTTATATTTACCTAAAATAATATTAAGAGTAACAAAAAAAAAAAAAAAACTTATCCCATTATTCATCCATTAGACTATAAAGTGAATAATGTTTGCCTTTTGAACATTTTGGATAGTTCAATTATTAAGAGTAACACAATGAATAATCCTGTTATATGTCCATTAGACTATGGCGTGAATAATATTTGTATTATAGGTGTTTTGGAAAGTTCAAAAAAGCAAGAAAATAGATTAAGGAAAAAAAATACAACTCACACATTTATAATAATATATGTACATCAAATAATAGTATGACTAACACAATTGATTTTCCGTCCATTAAGCTATTGAGTTAATATTGTTTGCCTTAGTACTTACGGTCATTTTGGTTAGTTTAAAAAGGAAAAACACATTAATACAATTCACACTTCTATAATAGTATAAATATGGAGTGACATTTTCATGCATCATTTCTTAGTTTGAAATGCTTTTCTTACTAGATTGTGTATGTATATTAATGCAAGATTAATATTAAACCTATTCAAATTTTCAATTAGCTTGGTTATTAATTCGTTCCAATTGGGTGTGCCAAATTGATTTTTTTGAAAGGCATTTAAACCGTGTAGGGTTTGAATATTCAAACAAAATGCCCATACACTTTTAAGAAAGTATTTCTATTTCGTATAATACATTATTATTATTACTACTATTTGTACTATATATACCATATATAAAGGGAAAAGGGGAGAATTTAGTGTCTGTCATCTTTTGATTTACTTATTATACTCTTCTTTTCAAAATATAATTACTCATAACTTTCTTCCCACATACATCCACTCCCTGCTATATTTATTCTAATCTTTTGAATATTTTTTAAAAAAATTTCCACTACTTTTTGTTTTAAAAAATGAGTGTAATTTTTTTAACATTAAAAAAATTCCACACTCATAAGTTGTGCTTTCCCGCTAGTTTTAATAACTCATGAGCAAACCCCCTTTGATGTAAGACTATTATACTTTCCACTAATACCCCTGTATTTTATAACTTTCATAGCTTCTACATAAACTTTCTAATAATGTTGTTGTATAGTATAACTTCTATAATATCCCCTAACAAAGCCTCTTATGTACACATATGTAGGGTGTTCGTTCAATTATAAATGGTTCCTCGACTTATTTGAATCTACTTATTTTATTTTCAAGTCAAAATTAAGTCATATAAGCTCAAAATCAAAGAATATAGTCATTTAAATTTGATTAATTCAGTCAGTAAGTCTATAAGTTAAAAAAAATACCTACTTCATACAAGATACACCCTCAATTCTATTTATATTGTGTTATAATTGTCACACTTTCCATATTAAAATGTCCTAATAAAAATGTCACATTACCTAAAATGGATTATTTACCTTATTTAAATTTCAAATTTACCCTTCTAATCATTCAAAATATTCCCAACTCCAACGACCAGTGAGCCAAGTATATCAATTTATCATCCCTCTCTCCTATCTCTTCTAATAAAGTTCTTCAATTACAAATATGTGTCTTTAGTCATATGAAATCAATTCAATTCAGTGAGAGCATTTGTAGATATTTGGTAAAAATATATAGTTACCTAAATATTTATGCAAATGCGTATGGTGAAAAATATGATGTTGACACGTGGCATGACTTCAGAAAGTGGCCCTAAATTTATGACTAGGTGAATTATTTTTTGAAAACAATGCATTTACATAAAGTGACAAAATGACAAACTTAGTGATATGTCGCTAGATCTGAAAAAGAATAAATGAAATCCAACCAAATATCTAAAATCAGAGAATGGTAATTCAATATGATGTTGACACAGTGAGATGGTTTTAGAAAGTGGTTTTGAATTTGTGACTTTGTAAATTATTTTCAGATAAATATATTAAGACGGATGAAGTATAATTTTTCATTACACAATCGATATTTCCAAATTTCAGTGTACCAATCCAAAAACATAATAGGGTTAAAAGCAAAAAATCCCCATAAATTTTCACCTTAATTGCATTTCGCCCTTCCAATTTATTTAATAAGTCTTTTATTCTAAACGACAAAAGTATTCCTACGATTTATGTATTATTTTGTTTTTCTTTTTCCTTCCTCTTTTACACATCCTTTTATTTATTTTCTCTTTTACTTTTTTTAATTATTTTTTCTTTATATCATTTACATGTGTTGAACTAATTATTTTCTATATTAAATATTTTTTTGTAATACAAACAATAGTATTTTATTATAATATAATTTTCTTGATTAATCATTAATAATAAAATCTAGAAATAAACAAATTACAAAAAAATAAAAGATTGAGTTAAAAGAAAATTAGAAGAATGACATATTTTTACTATTAAAATAAACTTACAGTGAGCTCGTATGGAATCTTTTATTTCTTGCGTAACAATAGTAGAGACTATTAAATATGACGATAGCCATCATAAGTACAGCAAGTATGGTAAATTTAGACAAAATATGACACCAAATATCTTGACATGAATAGTTTGTAATGTATACTTAGAATATTTTTAAAAAAATTTCTTCGACTAATCTTTTTTTTTTAATTAATTAATTAATTTATTTAGCATTAATGATTAGTCACGAAATGTATATTACAACAAGTATATATTGCTTGAGTTATAAACCTTATTTAATATGGAAATAATACATGTCAAAAATTATGACTCTAGTTTTACTTTGTATGACATTGAATATATATATTTTCTTAACGTCTTAAAATTTTGATCTAGTAAGAAATTCTATATTTAGATGGCAGACAAATTAGACGAATCAACAAGTTATTAGAATTTTTTGAAGGGTTAATTACAGTTTGTCCCTTGTAAATTATATTTATATAGCCTCAATTTGGCCCTTGTAAAAAATTTATATATATTTAGCCCCCTCTAACTGATGGTCAAAACGAACTATTAGTCAAAACATTAAAAACTAGTACAAAATCTCTAAATTACCCCTTGTATTAATATAAGGGAGAATTCTAATTTAACTCGTATAATAGCAGAAAATTACACTTTACTCCCTGTTTGATAAATTTACTAAATTGATCCTAAATGACGCCATTTTATACAACTCATCAAATGGATTTAATTGCAAATATTGTCGGTGATACAGTCTTTGAGTTACGTGCAAATAATAGTTAAGTGCTTAAATTCATGCTCGAATTTTATCCTTGATTATAATTACAGTAACTAAACTAGCCAAAAATGACTAGAGAATTGTAAAATGGGAGAAAATCCGTGAATACATTCTCTCCTTATACGTACTTAAAACAGGTATAAATCCTACATGAAATTGCTTCAATATGATTTTCTGAGATTATAAAACAAAAAATAAAATAACAAAATTTCAATTTATGTTAATTTCAATTCTCAAAATTCTTAAATGATCCGTTAGAAATCATCGTAAGGATGATGACAACTTGATAACATGTTAATTGAACTGTTAAACAATAAAGATCGTCAGAGTAGGAAATTTGTCATTCGGGCATTTTAACTACTTTACCGATAATAAAGTGAAAATTTTAAAAATTATAGGGGATAAAATGTAATTTTATACTATTACAGGGGTAAATTGTAACTATCCTTAAAATTATACAAGGGTAATTTAGTCACTTTGCATCACCTCCTAAATTTTTGACTAACATTTGGCTTTGACCGTTAATCAGGGGCAAAAGATATATAAATTTTTTTCATTGGACAAATCGAGACACAATCAAATTTATAAGGGGCCAAGTGTAATTAACCTCTTTTTAAATCAATCTACTTCTAGATTAGTTTATTAGAACAATCCAAAAAATCTTAAATTTCTTAGATTTGTACAAACAAAGCATACCTTAATGTAGCAAACTTATATCAATTCAAATTTCTTTATGAATTTCAAATTACTATGATCAATAGTATTATTCAACAAATTCGATTAGTTAAGAGTCGCTTTTCGATTACGATAAGTTGATAAGGCAACAACTAGTCTAATAGCTGCCCAATGGCTATAATAGCTATAAAAAAATTGAAAAGTGTCTCCTTTAAATAGAAGATTGTAAAAAAAATTAATTTATTGAAAGTAATATTATTGTTTAATATTGACAAGACAGAATGAAAAAAATAAAAGGAAAAGAGAGAGAGAAAATGAATAATAAGGAAAAAAAAGGAAAAAAGAAAAAGAATATAATTAAAATAACAAGGGTAATTTTGTTTGAAAACATAGAGGAGGGGATTAAATACTTATTAATAAAGTTAGGGTGGATAAAGTGCAACTTAAATGAAAGTTTAGAAGGTTTTTTGCTTTTAACCCAACATATTATACTACAAATCAAAATTAATAAAAAAGGGCTTAATTACAGTTTGTCCCTGTAAATAGGGGACGGTATACAAATTACCCCTTATATTTATTTTATTAATAAATTGCTCCCATGATTAAATTAAATTAAAATTTTCATTTAAATGGAGTAATAAAGTGTCATAGCTGCCTTCAATATTTTTAGTTATATTTTGTGAATTTTTCGCTAAAATTCTTCTCTTAAAATTGAAAATAATAATAAACAAAATTTATTATAAGACATTTTTTTTTTCTTTTTTCTAGATAGCATGTGGGTGTGAGTTAGTTGATTAGTTTAAATTTATTTAAAATATATATTAATTATATCACAAAGTAGTATATTTACTCAAATAATATAATTTTTAAATACAAAGGAACAAATTAATTATTAATAATAGTAACGTGATTAAATAAATAAAATACTTTATTTTATACATAAAAATAATATTGACAGAACAAATATGTGATAACATACTAAAAATAGATATAAAGAAAAAAAAATAAAATAGTAAACTAATTCATACAATTAATATTGAGATGATAAATTTTTTTTTCAAGTATCTAATATTGGATAAAAAAAGGTCGTTACTTTTAAATGATAAATTGCTTAAATTTTTTTTCAATAATATTGGATAAAAAAAGGTCGTTACTTTTAAATGATAAATTGCTTATAAAATAAAATCAAATACTAAAGTGCAATTCGCCCTAACGTTATATTGGCTAAAGCAATTAAAAGATTGAAGGCAATTATCACATTTTATTACTCGATGAAAATTTTAATTTAATTTAACATTGGGAGTAATTTAAAGATAAAATAAATATAAGACACAATTTGTAACAGTGCTCTCAAGGGCAAACCATAATTAAAAAAAAAAAAAAAGTCTCACAATCAAGTGTCTCTCGTATAAGAGTAGGGGTGTTCATGGATTTGATACACCTTAGTTAAAAAAATACTCAATGTGTATAAAGAAATTTCGACCCTCTATCTGATCCATACAAAACGAGTATCCGACCTAACGAGTACCCGCAAAGGGGTCGAGTTGACAGAATATCACTATTAATAAAATATATGTAAAAATTTAAATAATACTAAATAACTAAATTAGTTTAATAATTAAATTAACAATAATTAAATTTAAATTACAAAATATATTCTAATATTATATCATAATAGTAACAAATTAATAAATAACAACAGACTAATAATAATAATTAAATTATAAAATTCGCTTCGACATAACAAATTTTTAGAATCAGCATTGATCACGATGAGTATTCCAATAAAGGGAACTTGGTATCTTGGTCTCCCAACTCAAGAATGAATGAATGAGGGTGCAGAGGGGGAGTTTGGGGAGTTTCCGAGGGTGGTTGCCCCTCCCTCCGCATTTCCCAATGATTTCCAACGAAAGATCAACAGCCCTTTGAAAAGAAAAGAAGAGAAATGTCAAATCCACAATCCTAATCATCATAATCAATCAATCATCTTCTCCTTCCACATTTCCATTTCAGCCTCTCTGTTGATATAGGCTATGATGATAAGTACTTCTTTTTAACTTCTTTGAGTTGTTGAATCGGAGAGGGCATGGAGTTTATGGGACCCGTATCTTGGCTGGGCAACCAACCCTGATGGCATTTTCTGAGATGGGTTTTCTGACTCCCTCACATGCAACTGGGTGGCTTGCAGCCATGGCGGTACTCCTCCTTCTTTGCCCGACTTTTGATAGATCTGAGCCTTTCTATAATCGACGCGCTTTAGGAGATGGGATTTTCTTTTACTTCAGTGGCCCGCTTATTACAAACAAAAATTGTGAATTCTTCCGGTGATGTGCTTGTTGCTGGCTGATGTGAGCAAGTATTCAATTTGTAACCGATTTTAATTTAAATTCGGTTCATAAAGTTCGTTGTTTGAGTTGGAATTGGGCATGGAGTTGGATCCGTATCTTGGTGGGGCAACCGGAAGGCATTTTGAGATTGGTTCTTTACTTTCTCTTCACATGCAATTGGATTTTGCAGCCATGGCGGTTTCCTTCCCTTCTTTGCCTGAATTAATTTTTTTTACATATTATCTGAGCATTTCTCAAAATTGCTATATACTAGGGGTGTGTTCGAATTGAAATTTTTTTTCATAAATTTTTTTGGTGCCAAATTTTCGGCGTTGTCTTTTGGTGAAAATAACTTAAACAATTTTTGAATATAAATTATTTTCTAAATAATTTAAGGGTGACATTAAACTCAAATATTTAGAATTTCGTTTGCTAAATTTATTTTCGTTTTTAATTTTTTTAATTCATTTTTTTTTCAATCATGGTCCACATTAATATAACTATCATTTTGAATATTTTACTATTATATTATACTATTATTTAATTTTGAACAAAATTAATCTTTTATTAATCATAATTACTTGTAAAGTATTTATTACCATTGTTATAAGTTTTTTTTTAACTTGTATTCATAAAATTAAAGATGAAACCGCGAAAAATTATATAAAAAAGTCAAAATGGATTTTTTTATGTAAAATATTTTTCAAAGAAAATAAAAAATTATTTTCAATTCAACGGAACACAACTTAACTCCATGTTAATGTTTGTGTTTTGTGAGAGAGATTGGGTCTGTTTGGATTGCAAATAATGAGGTATTAGTTGATGAATAGTATTTGTTGCAATTTTAGCTTGCAGGATATATATTGCTCTGGTGATATGGAACCCTATGAAAGTGGCTTCCTTTAGTCCTAAGATTTTTAGCTCAGAGAATGAGGCAAATAGAGAGATGGGATTTCATTTAAGAGGGGGGGTTGTCCCTCTGTTTTATGCCTATAATTTCTGCATTACAACAACCGATCCCAAAAACTGTAATGGGATGAGCGTGGATTGTGACCTTCAGATTGATACTTCTGGTAGTAGTAGTAGCAAAGACAGCAGTTTTATTTCTCCGATATTTGTCTTGCTAAAAAAGGGTCTAAAAGGCTGTGATGATATCCCTAATGAGCTAGGGAGTATAAAATGAACCTATCTTGGTTAGGCAACCCGGATGGCATCTTATTACTATTTTGGTTAATTGAATCTTTTATTTGATGCAACCGGTGATTGGACATGCAGCCATGGCAGTGTCACAAACTCAATGCCTGACCAAATATAAATCTGAGCCTCAAGCTCTTCTTGTAGTATTCATGTTTTGAATTTATAGGCATGGAGTTAACTGTTGCTTTTCTCTAGTTCTTTGCACTTCTGTTTGTGGCTTGAGTATATAAGTTGCTACTTGTGACTTTTGTGATTATGTTGTTATGTTGTTAAGAGTTATCTCATTTCTGCTATGTTGAATACTTCATTTTTTGTTTGTATGCATTTTTTTAGTGGTTTATTTAAGTTCGCTAGAAGCAGATAGGATATTGATCAGTTGAATTGGTTTCCTTAGTCCTTGGGTTAGTAGTTTGCTTGAAATGGTGATTTTGATTTCTTTACGAGTTTCTTTAGATGAGTTGTGACCAATGTATACATACATATATATATATATTTGTATATGATGTTCGTATTTGTTGATTAGGTGTTCTTTGTTTCAGTTTCTTTTTTGTTGCTTATTGGTGCTATTGGAGGGGTCCAATGTCTCTTTTGATATCTGCGTTAATTGTTGCTAGCTTGCTATTGGACTAGAATTTTCTTTTGTTAAAGTCTATGTAGCATTTATTGTGTGCTTAGATACATTTGGAACACACTTTGAAGACAAGATGATGATTAGAAGAAGAGCTTTGATGTTAGTACAGCTCATAAGATTCTGAAAGCACCAGCAGCAGCAGGTGCTCTTCTACTTGTACAACTGTAACGTTTCTCTGTCCAAACCTACACCAGATCCCAGTTAAAAGTTTTCCATTCTTCTGCTGCTTATGGGTTGAGGAAGAGTGTTGATGATACCTCTGCCTTGTGTTGTTCTCTTCAATCAACTCCTCATTGGGATTGTTAAGTTGAAGCACTATTCATCTGTTGTTACCCTTTTCAAAGATTTGCATTTTGGGCACTCTTGTTGATGATTACTCTTTGAATATTGTGATTAAGTGTTACTGCATGAGTCGAGTGGATTTGGGGTTTTGTATATTGAGTGGCTTCTTTAAACGGATCCATGGTGTTGTCCCTGATGTGTCAACCTTTAGTACTCTACTGAAAGGACAATTTCGAGAAAACTATCCTAACCACAGCAACATAATCATTATCAGCAGCAGCTGCAGGTCAGTAGTCACAAGGCTGTACTGGTACTATATACTTGTTGTTTGAGTTGGGATTGGACATGGAGCTAATCGGACCAACTGATTTTGCGAAAAAAAAATAGAAAAGACCAATTGAGAAAGCTGAACTGAAGAGAAGAGTGGAGACTGAATGTGGCAAACAGAGAGATTGAAATGGGAGAATTCTTCAAGGGTGGTTGCCCCGTTTCCTTCTCTTCTGTTATATCCTATGATTTCCTCTTCCTCTAAAAAAAAAAAAAAAAAACAACACCAACAACGCTTCTTATATTCATTGAACCAAACACACCCTTCAAAACAAAACCATTGACAAAGTTTCTTAGGCCAAGTTTGGGAGTTGAGAAAAGAAAAGAAGAGATTTGTATATGCATGATGGTCCCGCATATAAAAAAGGCTGTGATGATTTCACATCTTCAAATTGGGCATCGAGCTAACCAGACCCGTATCTTGGCAGGGCAACCCACCCTTATGACATTTTTTGAGATGGGTTTTTTCAACTGGAGGGTTTGTAGCCATGGCGGTGCTTTTTCCTCTTTGCCTGATTTTACTGTAGATCTGAGCCTTTACTGTTTGCTATTTATGTGATATTGCTCGAAGAATGAGGCTTCTGGGAGATGGGATTTCTTTGGAAGGGTGGTTGCCCCTCACTTTTAGCCTATGATTTCTTTATTTGACAAGAAGAAGAACCAAACAGCCCTTAATTTCAATCAGTAGTAGTACTAGTAATAATATATCTATGTCTTTTATGGTGTTGATGATAGCTGTTGTTTTTCACTTGGAGAAAAACCAAAGGAAAAGGGAAAAGGAAACTGGAAATGTTAAAAGGCTGTGATGATAATTCTTATCAGCAAGGGAATTAGGCATTGATGGTAAATAGTGACCCGTGTGATCTTGGCAGGGCAACGCAATTTGCAGATTATTACTAGGGGTGTGTTTGGTTTAATTGATTATCTTTGTTTCATGCAACTGGTGTTTGCAGCCATGGCGATGTCACAAACTCAATGCCTGATCAAATACATATCTGAGCCTCATGTTTCAGATTCATAAATAAACATATAAATATTGTATTTGTGAATTTATGAATTTGTGGAGTTCTATTTGTGTGTGTATTTTTTTTTTTTTTTTAAACATAAGTTGGTTTTCTTGGTTTTTGTGATGTGTTTTATTAAAAGAATTATCTACTATGGAATTGGAAGTACATCCTTTTGTATGCTTTTAGGAGCTTTCTCTAAAATTGGATAGGATCTTGATGAGTTGAATTGGCTCTTCTAGTTATAGTCCCATACCATTTGATTGTTTCCTTGAAGAGATTGTGGTTTGTTTTGAGTTTTTTTAGAGAGAGTTGTGGTCCATTTAGTTACTTGTTTTCTGTATTTGGTTATTGGAAATGAACGGAGTCCCATATTCCTCAACTCATCCCCTTGGGATAGTCTGCATTTGTTCATAGTTGAAGCTTAAATAGTGTGGCTGCATTCCATGAGAGAGATGGAGTTTCTCTAAATCCTATCATTGTTGTTATTGAAAAGCCTTTTAGAAGGATTAATAGAAATAAACTTCAATTATTTTTGCGTATGGTGGTGCTGTGGTTTTTATTGTGCATTGGTTGAGTCTAAACAAAGGGGAAGAAATTCGGAGAAGAAAAAGTAAAGAACAGCTTGTGAAGGTATTTCTTGTAAGCCAAGTGAATCTGGCACTGATATAGCCTAAACATCTTCAGGCAGCCGGCCTTTGCTGCCATTTTTTTCTAACCAACTCAATGCCTAACTGGATATGAGCCTGTTCTTTTAAAATATTCATGCTTAGATGGACTTATACATTTATACCTAGTTATCTTTCCAATTTCGGATTTCTAACAAATGAAAGAGCCTACATTCTTCTCTTCTTTCCATAATTTATGATTTGCTTGCTTACAAAATTTCAATTTTTTGACGAGACTTGAGGGCTATGTTACCCGGACTCGCCTCTTACCCCCGGCGTACCCGTGTCGACACGACACGACACGGGTAAGGGTGCGGGACACGGACGGGATTCGGTCAAAATCCAATGGACACTTTGACTCATGGAAGCTGAGGAGGGGATATGAGGGAAAGAAGGGATGAAGAAGAAGAAGAAGACGACGAAGGAAAGAAAAGATGACGAACAAGATGACAAGATGATGGTGCTAAGAGTCGACGAAGAAAAGTTTCCGGTGACGCCTCAGTTGATGCCTAATGGCCGAGGAAGACAAAACAGAGAGAAGAAGATGAGCGGCTGTAGTCAAGTGTTTTGTTTGGAGTATTAGAGATCCTGTCTCTTATACACATCTAGATCTTCTTTGTTGTTTTTAACACTGGCCATGGATCCTATCAAGCTTCAACATCTAGATCTGGCCTAATTTTATTTTCATACAAAGTAGAACTAATACTTATTAGTAAAATTGGGCCAAGTAATATTTGGGACCTAAACGGTAACAAGTAAAATTGAACAAAATCTCTTTTTATTTTTGTCTATCACTAATATTTCTAATATTTTATACACAAAAATAATTTATATTTTTATAAGCCGCAAAGACATGAAAATAATATAATTTTTTTCTAAGTTATCAAATTTTATTAATAGTATAGAAACACATATAATTATATTAGACGTATCCCCGTACCCGTATCCGACTCTTTTACCGTATCCCCGTATCCTCAATTTATGAATTTGATGAACCCGACACCTAGACACGTATCCGTATCTGACACCCGCACCCGAGTCCAGGTAACATAGCTTGAGGGTACTCTTGGAATGATGGTTGCCTTTATCTGTTTAGAATGATTTTCACTTGGAAATCATAATCAACCACTATTTTCTTTCTCTCTTATTCTATAGATACAAGTACAGCTGAACTTTTTGATACTACTTTTGGAGTAGCATCTAAAGTTGTGATGATTCATTCCTCCATCAGCGTCTCACATTTACCAAATAGAGTAAAAGTCAATTTATGTAGGTTGTTGTGATATATGTGTTTGAATGGATCGCGATGGATCAACCCAGTGTCACATGGATAGCTCTTTACTTGTGATAGATGCATTTCGGGAACATTCGGTCTGAAACATTGATCATTTGCGATCCAAAATGCTACTTTTAGCGTTCCAAAAGAGTTGTAACAGGGAGAGTAAGAGTCAAATAGGAAGGAGGAAATAATAGAAACAAGAAGTTCTGCACTTATCAATTTCTTTTAGTCTTTCCCAAGAATTGTAAGAGAGAAAGGGAGAGTAAGAGTCATATAGGGAATTGGAAATAATAGAAATAAGAATTTCAGTACTTATTAACTTCTTTTTATGGATAGGAATATAATTATTTACAGTAGTTAAACTTATTACTTATCAGTACTTATAAATTTTTAACTACTTAATTCTAAGCCTAAATAATGATCCTAAATAGCAAAATTCGATCCTAAAACCTAGCGATCCATCTGAGCCTACCCCTCCGCACACATGTGGAAAAGTTCCCTATTGCGTATCCGTAACCGTACCACAGACCAATACCTACCACATTCCATGTAACACTGGATCAACCTCAGCTAATCTTTGTGAGCACAATCTGGATGGTTTACTTCTCTTGCATGTGATTGGAGCAATCTGGAATTCTCATTATCAGAAATTTAAATGTTGGTTGTTTTCCTTTCATTATAGAGCTTATGATAACCCTCTTTGAATTATCATTCATTAGAGAATTGACTATACTTGTTTTTTGCATTTAATGTTGCTGTTGCTTATTTTTGGGGTTGGGCTAAAATGGGGGAAATAGCTTCTGAAGATACTTATTGAAAACTAACTGTATGAGGCATTGATACGATGTGACATATAGTTGTAGGGAGCCTTATTTTGCAGCCATGATATTTTTATCAGCTAAATGTCTCATCAAAAGATGGATATGAGACCCATTCTCTTCATTATATTCATAGGTGTCTAGATAGACTTGTATAATGGCTGCCATGCTATGCATACCAAGAT